>JAPDNY010000003.1:240198247-240297691 GCA_029375565.1 Gekko gecko | reverse complement strand
GCCCCGTTCACACGGAGCATTTGCCCCGCTGAAGGCACGGGAGCCCCACGGACTTTCCGTGCGCGATCATATGAGCACATCTGGGAGGCATAGTGCTCCCGTGGCCAACCCGTGGCTTCCCTCTGAAAACGCGGAGTAAAAAACTACTAGGTTCGAAGTACTAGTTTCCGGAAACCCCGGGGCAAAGGCCGGCGTCTGATCACGGGAGCGCCAGTATCCCGTGGCTTCCGACGCTGGCCCATGTCCCGGGGTTTCTGGATGTTGTAAGTTTCCATGGGATACGCACCAACGCTGAATGAGGCATGCGCATATGCAAGACACCGGCAGTGGCCTGCCCCCCCCAACAGCACATGCGCACTTCGCAACAGTGCAGCTTGCGTGGTCTGCTGTGCCGCTTTTTGCCGCGCTGCAGCAGCGTGGTATGATTGGAGCTGGAGCGTGGCAACCCGGTGGCTCGTATGATCGGGCTACCGCGCCTTATTTAGTTCCGGGGCGAACTGCCACGCCTCCCCCCTGCGTTTTCTGGAACGTATGACCAGGGCCATTGTTCACCTTGATGTAACCCCGGTGAAGAATCCCCAGAGAAACAAGGTTTCACTTCCAGCAGGTTTATAACAGAACAAGGACGGGGCAGAGATATGCCCCAAACTCTCCCCCCAAGGGGAGAACCGTCACCTTAGCCATTCTGGACGATGCCCTGGACAGAACACTGGGAAATTCAGACTGCAGATCTTGGCAGGCAGACAACATCTCTTGTTCTTCCTCTGCGGTGACTCCTCCTGACCGAGCTGGAATGAGGATTAAAGAGAAAGAGAGGAACAGGAACGTGTTTCCTCGACCTGAATCTCTGTTCAGCACAAGTCCCGGTTCAGTAGAGAGGTCAGGTAAATAGATACGCTGACGCTGCCTTCTCTCCTGAACCGGGGCTCTGGGCAGCTTCACACAAGGTTGCCAGGTCTGGGTAGGGAAATACCTGGAGACTTTGTGGGTGGATCTTGGAGAGGGCGGGGTTTGGGGAGGGGAGGGTTGCACAAGTCAAAAAGTTCCAAACAGAGCCAGTTTGGTGTAGTGGTGAAGTGCGTGGACTCTAATCTGGGCGAACTGGGTTTGATCCCCCACTCCTCCACTTGCAGCTGCTGGATGACCTTGGGCAAGCCATAGTTCTGGCAAGAGCTGTTCTTGAAAAAGAGCAATTTCTGTCAAGAGCTCTCTCAGCCCCGCCTACCTCCCAGGGTGTCTGTTGTGGGGAGGGGAAGAGAAAGGAGTTTGTAACCCACTCTGAGACTCTTCTGGGTAGTGAAGGGCAGGGTATAAATCCAATCTCTTATCTTCTTCTTCCTCCTCCTCCTCCTCCTCCTCCTCCTCTTCCTCCTCTTCCTCCTCCTCCTCCTCCTCCTCCTCCTCCTCCTCCTCCTCTTCTTCTTCTTCTTCTTCTTCTTCTTCTTCTTCTTCTTCTTCTTCTTCTTCTTCTTCTTCTTCTTCTTCTTCTTCTTCTTCTTCTTCTTCTTCTTCTTCTTCAGAACAACACCATCTGTGCCCCTCCCCAAGCCTATCAAAACCAGGCATATCCCATTTGAAAACCCCACTCTTTCCACTAACAGCCCTCAAACAAGATGGAATAAAAATATCCAGACAAAACAAACCAAGGACAGGTAGTTTATTCCAGTGCCTCTCAAATGCCCTCCGATACTGGGCTTCCTGAACATCTGAAGGGCACCCTTCTCACCACCTCTGGAGGACTGTTCCATAACGCTGCTGACCAGTGTTCCCTCTAAGCTGAGTTAGTGTGCTCCAGCTCACAGTTCTTCAGCCTCCGGCTCACACGTTTTAGCCTTAGCTCAGGAAGGGGCCCCCAGAGCAAACTGATTGATGCCGTAGCCAAATCGCTCGCTCACAACATTAAAGCCAGTCGCTCGCAAAAGTAGAATTTTTGCTCACGGGACTCTACAGCTGAGAGGCGGCATTGCTGCTGACCCGTACAGAAAGCCCTGTGCCTCGGCTGCGGGAACCAAACACACTTGAATACACATGAATCGGCCTTCTACTGAATCAGACCACTGGTCCATCACGGTCAGATGGGCAACAACTCTCCAGGGTCTCAGGCAGAGGTCTTTCCCATCACTTATTGTCTGGTCCTTTTTTAAAAAATTGGAGATGCATTGGGCGGTAGAGCAGAGCACAGCCAATCATATCGCTGCTGCCTTTTGCACAACGCAGGTTGCTCCCCGGCGTTTTCGGGTGTCGGCGTTCACACTTCACGGTATTTTTTAAACGTGGGAGCGAAGTGGAACAGCACGGGTTGACTGCGGGTGGGGAACGCCAGGCAGATGTGCCTGTGTGAACGCCCCCTTTAATCCGCTTGGGAAACGTGGCTGAAACATGGTTATAGCGGGGCAGATTGCCAGTCTGAACTCAGCCTCAGATCCCTTCAAGAGAGCCATCCCGTCCCCCTCAACCTCCTCTTCTCCGGACTGAACCTTCCCAAGTCCCCTCCGCCTTTCCTTGCAGGGCTTTGTGGTCCCCAGTTCACAATGCGTCTGGCTCTTTCCTCACCTTGTATGTGCATAAGGCAGGTGATGCATTTCCCCGCCCACTGACGACATGGGCTGGAAGAGTCGCAGGTGAACGGGGCCAGCAGGGCCACCAGGGACCCAAACTGTTGAAAATCTTCCCCACCCTAAAAAATAAAAAGGAAATCTTTATTGCAAAAATGTCGACGCCTTTGTGGGGCATTTGGGATGCGGCTGCTTTGGCCACTCGGAGCTGCCTGAGATTTGGGTCAGATTATGCAATGTGTAGCTTTTGGTGTTGATTTAAACACACATTCGAAAAATCATAAGAACATCAGAAGAGCCCTGCTGGGTGAGACCAATGGCCCATCTAGCCCAGCATCTTGCCTCTGGAGGGCCACTATCTGAAACATGATGCTGAACTAGAAGGAGCCCTGGTCTGATCCAGCAGGGCTCTTCTTATGCTCTAATGAAGGTCTCGGCCTCTCTGCCCTGTTGCTGGCCCTCCAGAGGAAGTGGATGGCCACTGTGTGAGACTGGAGGCTGGACTAGATGGACCCTCACTGGTCTGATCCAGCAGGGCTCTTCTGATGTTCTCATGAAGGCCTCGGCCTCTGTGCCCTGTTGTCGGCCCTCTAGAGGAAGTGGATGGCCACTGTGTGAGACAGGAGGCTGGACTAGATGGACCCTCACTGGTCTGATCCAGCAGGGCTCTTCTGATGTTCTCATGAAGGCCTCGGCCTCTCTGCCCTGTTGCTGGCCCTCCAGAGGAAGTGGATGGCCACTGTGTGAGACAGGAGGCTGGACTAGATGGACCCTCACTGGTCTGATCTAGCAGGGCTCTTCTGATGTTCATATGAAGGCCTCAGCGTCTCTGCTCTGTTGTCGGCCCTCCAGAGGAACTAGTTGGCCTCTGTGTGAGGCAGGATGCTAGACTAGAGGGACCACTGGTCTGATCCAGCAGGGCCCTGATGATGTTCTAATGAAGGCCTTGGCCTCTCTGCCCTGTTGTTGGCCCTTCAATAGAGATAAGTGCAAAGTCCTACCCTTAGGTACAAAAAATCAAAGGCACAGATATAGAATGGGAGGGACTTGGCTTGACAGCAGCACATGTAAAAGGGATCTAGGTGTTCTGGTTGATCACAAGCTAAACATGAGCCTGCAGTGTGATGTGACTGCGAAGAAAGCTAATGCAATCTTAGGATGCATTAACAGAAGCCTTGTGTCCAGATCACGGGAGGTGGTAGTTCTGCTCTATTCTGCTATGGTCAGGCCTCACCTGGAGTCCTGTGTCCAGTTTTGGGCACCACACTTTAGGAAGGATGTTGACAAGCTCGAGCCTGTCCAGAAGAGGGCAACCAGAATGGTAAGGGGGTTGGAATCCAAGGCTTATGAGGAAAGGCTGAAAGAGTTGGATCTGTTTAGCCTGAGAAAGAGAAGGCTTAGAGGGGACAAGATTGCAGTCTGCAAATATCTGAAGGGCTGTCATGTAGAAGAGGGAGCAGATCTATTCTCTCTTGCTCCGGATTGCAAGACTAGATCTAATGGGTGGAAATTACGAGGGAGTCGTTACTGGCTAGATATCAGGAGAAACTTCCAAACTGTCAGAGTGGTTGAGCAGTGGAACAGACTGCCTCGGGAGGTGGTGGATGCTCCTTCCCTGGACTTTTTCAAGTGGAGGCTGGATGACCATCTTTCCGGTATGTTGTAGGGGTATGTTGTAGGACTATGTTTCGGCTGTGTTCCTGCAGAGTGCAGGGGGTTGGACTAGATGACCTCCAAGGTCCCTTCCAACTCTTAACATTCTATGATTCTATGATTCTATGGCTCTCGAAAGCTTAAACCCCGAAAATCATGTTAGTCTCTGCGGGTTCGAACCTAGCTGTTCCACAGCAGGCCAACAGGGCTACCCTCTGAGATTATATTTATGTGTTCCAGTGGAATTTTAGCACCTCTCAACCTGAAAGATGCATGCGTGTGGCGAGGGGACACACAACGAAAAGCAGAAAGAGCAGTACACTCACCGGAATGCCGACCCGGATGCTTTCTCGAAAACCAGTGAGCAGCTGAAAGCTGGCGTGCAAAGCTCGTTCTCGGCTGCATTCGGTTTCGGTAAACCAGGGGTCTATGAGCTGATGATGACACGAGGACATGAGTGACCACATGCAAGAACACAGAGATCGAATCAGGCAAATTGGTCAAAGAGTGCTCAGGAACCACCCCTGTGCCTCCTCTGCCCACCACCAGTACCTCCGCTCACACTTCCCTTTGTGCCTCCCCATCCACAAACCCCACATCCACCTGGGCATCCTTCTTGTACCTGCTCATGCAACCCTCTCCCATCTCCCATGCTCACAGTATGCCCTTTCCTCAATGGCACTGGGCTGTGTGCATTGCTGGGAATGCCACTGCTGTGACCATAAGGAGCACTGCTTGCATCACCCACACGTTACTCTGGGTCAGCGGGCCCTGACAAAATCTCTGAGCCCTGGCAGAGGCCCCACCTCGAGGTATGCTGATGTTGGCCCGGATGAAAACCATGAGAACATCAGAAGGGCCCTGCTGGATCAGAGCTATGGTCCACCTAGTCCAGCATCCGGTCTCAGGCAGTGGCCAACCAGCTGTAAATTTCCTGCATTGTCCCGGGGGGGGCTGTTGGACTAGGCGACCCTCAGGATCCCTTCCGTCTCTGTGTTTCGATGTTTACATGGATTTCCTCCTGGCCGCCCCAGCGACTCACCTGGAACATTTCATCCACCAGCTCAGACGTCGGCTCTTCCTCCAGGATGGCCTTCATGAGTTCCCCGAGGGCCTCCATGGAGCAGTTGTACAGGGACTGAAAACCACAACCCAGCAGATGAAGTCGGATGGCCTCCCTGACGTCACCGACGCACCCCCGTCACTCCTGGGTGATGTAGGCATGTCACATTTATTTCCGGTTTCCTGCCTGTTGGGGGAGGGGAAGTCTGCCCCTGCCGGCCAACTGGCCGGTGACAGAGAAGAGCACTGGAAATTATTATTATTATTATTATTATTATTATTATTATTATTATTATTATTATTATTATTATTATTGTTGTTGTTGTTGTTGTTGTTGTTGTTGTTGTTGTTGTTGTTGTTGTTGTTGTTGTTGTTGTTGTTGTTGTTGTTGTTGTTGTTAGTAATTATTTATTAAACTTTTATCCCACCCTCCTGGCCGTAGCTGCCTCAGGGCGGCTTACAGACAGATAGAATTCCAAATACATAAGTAGCATCAAAAACATTAACATTAAAAAAAATTAAAACCATAATAATAAAAGTCCTAGTCTTTTCTATTGGCGCTGATTGGTCTTCCAAATGTCAAAACCAGCTTCGGATGTCATAGGGCAGCTCCGGATGTCGTAAGAGGAGGGGGAATTGGCACGGGCAGAAATTAGGGTCCAGCGCATCAGGGCTCTTCGCTGTGCAGTATCAGTTGCCATTACTGGTGGCCCTGGCGATTGAGATGGTATTGATCATGGTTGTGGTGGTGGTGGGTGTGGTGGCAGCTCCAAAAGCCCCACCTGGCCCAACCCACTTCCTAAAAAAAACATTTTGCCAGAAAAGGTTTTGCCCAAGGGCACCACGTTGGGGATACCTGCTGTGACGGACTTAAAGATCTGGGACCAGCAGAGTGGAAACACGGAACACTGTTGAGTCACATGACGGAGTGAGGAGGGAGCCATTTAGCTTGGAACCCTCCGTGATTGGCGTTGAACAGACCAAATGGCCTGTTTGGAATTGGCAGTTGAGAAGCAGCAGTTTAGTTTGCCGTTGGACAGAGAGCTAACAGGGAGTCTGTCAGCAAACGGAAGGAGCCCTATAGCTCTGTGCGGAAGAACCTGGTTCACTGAGTTCCTCAGAAGGAAGGGGACCATGACCAGACAGTTAAAAACCTAAACACAATAGAGTCCCACACCACTGAGATCTCTCTCCTTAAAAAGGAACTGGAGGTGGTTTAGCAAGGGCTAAAGAACAGTCCAGCAGGAGTCTGGAAAACTGGTTTGGTGACCGGGGAGACTCAGAGGGACCTGTTAGTAAAAGCCCAAGGAAACCCACTAAAGGAGTGACTGGAGAGTGAGATCTGAGGTGTGTGTTGTGAACTAAGAAACATCTAGGTACTGAACTGAAAGAAATAAACATACAGCCTAAGTGAACGTAGGAGCTGTGGTGGCTCAAGTGGTTAAGACGCTGAACTGCAGGCTGTGGAAAGTCAGTACAGCAGTTCGAGACCCGAGAGTGCTGCATGACGGGGTGAGCTCCCATCTCTAGTTCCAGCTCCTGCCAACCTAGCCGTTCAAAAGCAAGAAATTGCAAGTAGATAAACAGGTACCACTTCGGTGGGAAGGTAACAGCATTTTGTGTGCCTTGGTGTTTAGTCATGCTGGCCACATGACCACAGAAACGTCTTCGGACAGCGCTGGCTCTTCGGCTTGGAAACGGAGATGAGCACTGCCAACCCTAGAGTCGGATTCGACTGGCTTTCGAGCAAGGGAACCTTGACCTTTACCTTTAAGTGAACGTAAAGGCAAGAGCTAAAGCCTGAAAGGAAACAAAAATACAACTTCCATCCCCCTGTGGTGTTGTTTGTAAATAAAGCCTGTTCAGTTTTAACGTTAGCAAGCTGTGGTGCCTATCTGTTTCACGGTAAATACGCTTAGCAGTGGTCCTTACACATATCCCTGACCAAGAAGTAAAACAATTACCCCGAAGAGGCTATTGTAGATTTGCATAGTGGACTGGTCAGAAAAATTCAGTAGCAGCTCTGACCAGGCACCGCACGCAGACCCTCTCAGTACTGTCTGTATAAAAGGGACGTGTGTCATACCTGCACTACAGCATACTGATTCGAAAATGGCCTTTAGGAAAGACCTAGACACCTCCTAAGGCCTTGTTTGGTGTAGGGGGTTCTGTGTGCAGACTCTAATATGGGAGAACCAGGTTTGATTCCTCACTCCTCCACCTGCACCTGCTGGATGACCTTGGGCAAGCCATAGTTCTGTCAGAGCTGTTCTCTCAAGGACAGTTCTGGAAAGAGCTCTCTGTGCCCCACTGACCTCATAGGGTGCCTGTTGTGGGGAGGGGAAGGGAAAGGAGATTGTAAGCCACTCTGAGACTCCTTCGGGTAGTGAAGGGTGGGGTATAAATCCAATCTCCTCCTCCTCTTCTTCTTTTTTTAGGAAAGACATAAACAGAGCCAGTTTGGTGTAGTGGTTAAGAGCGGCGGACTCTAATTTGGGAGAACCGGGTTTAATTCCCCGCTCCTCCACACGCAGCTGCTGGTGTGACCTGGGGTCAGTCACAAGTTATCTCAGAGCTGTTCTCTCAAGGGCAGTTCTTGACAGAGCTCTTTCAGCCCCACCTACCTCACCAGGTGTCTGTTGTGGGGAGGGAAAGGGAAAGGAGATTGTAAGTCGCCTTGAGACTCTTTTGGGTAGTGAAGGGCAGGGTATAAATCCAATCTCCTCCTCCTCTTCCTTCTTTCTCTACAACTTGGATCTGTTTTTTAACTGTTTTTTAAAGTCAGAAGACAGTTGAGGGGTCTGCTGCATTGTTCCAGCTTGTTTCTGAGACCACAATCTCTCTGGCTTTGATGGAATAGCAGAAGGGAGTTTGACCTCCCCTCTCAATCTCCATTCCTTGCCCTGACTCACAACCTTGTCTGGGTAACTTATGTGGTAGCTGAGCCCCTGCCTAGGGACAATATCATTATTTCTGTCTTCTGCTGCAAGAGCCAGAAAAATGCTATGCCTGCCCCCAAGGAAATAGGTACAGAGATGACACATTCCGCCTGCAGCCCTGTTTGTTTTGGGATAACAGTCAGACATTCCAGAGATCGGCAGAGAAAGATAGGAATAGTCAGCCTGAGACGGAGCAGAAGATCAGACGCGAAAAGATGACTTATCTGCATAAACGTAGGAACAAAGGAAAAAATTGCCATCAGGACGCGGCCGTCTTGTGGCAATCCGATAGATTTTCGGGGCAGGACACATTTATTTATTTAGAAGAAGAGGAAGAAGAGAAGAGATTGGATTTATACCCCACCCTTCACTACCCAAGGGAGTCTCAGAGCGGCTTACAATCTCCTTTCCCTTCCCTTCCCCTCCCCACAACAGACACCCTGTGAGGTAGAAGAAGAGAAGAGATTGGATTTATACCCCGCCCTTCACTACCCAAGGGAGTCTCAGAGCGGCTTACAATCTCCTTTCCCTTCCTTCCCCTCCCCACAACAGACACCCTGTGAGGTAGAAGAAGAGAAGAGATTGGATTTATACCCCGCCCTTCACTACCCAAGGGAGTCTCAGAGCGGTTTACAAACTCCTTTCCCTTCCCCTCCCCACAACAGACACCCAGTGAGGTAGAAGAAGAGAAGAGATTGGATTTATACCCCGCCCTTCACTAGCCAAGGGAGTCTCAGAGCGGCTTACAATCTCCTTTCCCTTCCCCTCCCCACAACAGACGCCCTGTGAGGTAGGCGGGGCTGAGAGAGCTCTGACAGGAACTGTTCTTCTCCAAGGACAGCTCTTGCCAGAACTAGGGCTTGCCCAAGGTCATCCAGCAGGTGCAAGTGGAGGAGTGGGAAATCAAATCTGGTTCTCCCAGATTAGAGTCCATGCCCTTAACTACCCAAGGGAGAGCGGCTTACGAACTTCTTTCCCTTCCTCTCCCCACAACAGACACCTTGTGAGGTAGACAGGGCTGAGAGACCTCTTTCAAGGACTGCTCTTGGGAGAACAGCTCTGAGAGAACTTGCGACTGACCCAAGTTCATGCCAGCAGCTGCCAGTGGAGGAGTGGGGGGATCAAACCCAGTTCTCCCAGATTAGAGTCCGCGTACTTAACCACTACACCAAACTGGCCCTACTGAACGCTTGCTCTTTTCTGCTGCTACAGACAGACTCACACGGCGACCCGTCTTGACCTGTCTCCACCGAACCGATGCTTCCGGGAAGTCTCGACAGCAGGTCGCGAAAGACGACCTCAAAGAACCCACGTACCTCCGTGTATCCAGGGTCCTTCCCCGTCTCCCCTTTCAGCTGCTCCAAGGGAGGGAGAGGGAACAGACTCTTGATGCTCCGGTCGAGGAGATCCCGGCTATCGTCCAAGCTCAAACACGGCTTCAGTTTGCTGGAAGGAGAAAGACGGAGGGAAGGACCACATTTCAGAGTCACCGGGGCCATTTCCGGGTGCTTCGTTGCCCCCAGCGAGGCACAGACATCGCCGGTTCTCGTACCACCTGCAGCCAGGTCTAAGTGGAGCTTTGAGATGACTTTGCGAGGTCCAGTGACTGAAGGTCCGGAGGGGAGGGTCCAGGGGCCGAAACTCTTCACCTCCTGCCTCACAGGAAGCCACTTGTACTGAGTGAGATCCCGGGCCTATCAAGGTCAATCTTTCCCATCAACTGTTGCCTGGTCCTTTTAAACAGAGATGCAAGGGTTGAACCTGGATCCTTCTGCATGTCAAGCAGATCCGCTCTGCCACTGAGCCACAGCCCCTTTCCAGAGAGGTACACATCTCTCTTTCCCCCGTCGAACATCTTTACCATCAGAGGACATCCCTACCAGCAGAGGATCTACCACTCAGCCAAACCCCCTCGAGTGCCTTGGGTGGAAAGTCCAGATATTGAAGGTTTCGTGAAAAGGAAAGAAAGGCGGCTCTTGCCATGAAGATATCGCAGGACTAGCGGGTAGTCACTGGGTCAAGGGGAAAAGCCTACCTCAGACATCCGAGGGCGAGGATGGCCTTGGGGCGAATCGGATTGGTCAGAGAATCCAAGGGCTCTTCCTGGATGAAAGCCTGAAAGGAAGAGCAGACACTTGAGAAGAGAACCGAGAAGAAGAGAGGAGGAGAAGGAGGAGGAGGAAGAAGAGGAAGAAGAAGAAGAAGAAGAAGAAGAAGAAGAAGAAGAAGAAGAAGAAGAAGAAGAAGAGGAGGAGGAGGAAGAGGAAGAAGAAGAGGAAGAGGAAGAGGAGGAAGAGGAAGAAGAAGAGGAGGAAGAGGAGGAAGAGGAAGAAGAAGAAGAAGAGGAGGAGGAAGAGGAAGAAGAAGAAGAAGAGGAAGAGGAAGAAGAAGAAGAAGAAGAGGAAGAGGAGGAAGAGGAAGAAGAAGAAGAAGAGGAAGAGGAGGAAGAGGAAGAAGAAGAGGAAGAGGAGGAAGAGGAGGAGGAAGAAGAAGAAGAAGAGGAAGAGGAGGAAGAGGAAGAGGAGAGAAGAAGAAGAAGAGGAAGAAGAGGAGGAGGAGGAGGAGGAGATTGGATTTATACCCTGCTCTTTACTTGGAGTCTCAGAGCGGCTTACAAACTCCTTTCCCTCCCCACAACAGACACCCTGTGAGGGAGGTAGGGCTGAGAGAGCTCTTTTGAGAACTCCTCTTTCAAGAACAGCTCTGACAGAACTAGGGCTTGCCCAAGGTCATCCAGCAGGTGCAAATGGAGGAGTGGGGGAATCAAACCCGGTTCTCCCAGATTAGAGTCCGCACACTTAACCACTACACCAAACTGGCTCAAAGGAACAAAAGAGTCACTGACAGGGTAACTGGCTTCCAGGTGGGGCCTGGAGAGCTCCCCGGGATTAGAGTTCGTCTCTAGACGACAGAAATCAGTCCCCCTGGAGAAAACGGCTGCTTTGGAGGGTGGATCGTATGGCCTTCTACCCCGCTGAGGCCCCTCCTCTCCCCAAACCCCACCCTCCCCAGCGGGAGATCACCAGGCCCCACCTATAGCCTCCCATTCCCTCAGGTGAAGACACTTTTCATCTTATTAGGACCTGAAGCTCCGTGCGCTTATGATGTTAAGGAAGACTGTGGGCTCTCCATAAATGTGCAACAGAGGCTGGCTGTGCACAGAGCCCTGGTAGCCCGACTCACCAGCACGACGCCAAGGAGCTCCTTTTTGCAGGTTAACTGGAAGCCCCGGTCATCCCGGGTCTCAAGGAGGGCGTGGCTAATGTCGGTCACGCTCTGGATGAAGGCCAGCTTCAGGCCGATGTCCTGCATTTGCAAAAGAGCCATTTTAAGCGGAACTCAGAAGATATATAATTACGTTGTTGCTGCTATTATTAATAAACACAATGGTATAATAGAATATGGGAACAGTTTATTTTGTATAGGATCTCGTTTACAATCTCTAATGTTTCGATCAGATAAGTACTATGACAAAACAGTTGTTGTTTGGTATCCTGTGATTAGTTATATGTTGGAAAAAGGAATTCTCCCAGACAATCCACAGTACAAAAAAATGATTTATTTTTGAAAGTTGTTGAGGTTTTGTTAATATATGAAGAACATAAGAACGTAAGAGAAGCCAATGTGGAATCAGGCCAATGGCCCATCTAGTCCAACACTCTGTCACACGGTGGCCAAAAATACCAGGTGCCATCAGGAGGTCCAGCAGTGGGGCCAGGACACTAGAAGCCCTCCCACTGCTGCCCCCTCCAGCACCAAGAACAGAGTGCATCACCTGCCTCAGACTGAGAGTTCCCATCTGTACCCTGTGGCTAACAGCCACCGACGGACTTCTGCTCCGTATGTTTATCTAATTCCCTCTTGAAACTGCCCATGCTTGCAGCTGCCACCACCTCCTGTGGCAGTGAATTCCACGTGTTAATCACTCTTTGGGTGAAGAAATACTTCCTTTTATCTGTTCTAACCCGACTGCTCAGCAATTTCATGGAGTGACCTCGACTTTAGAAGACTTTAGGTATTTAATAAATCCTTTAATTATAGTTGCTATTATATACTTTGGAAAAAGAAAAAAAATGTTTATTCTGTATAATTTCTCTTTGTTTATTATGTGGAATAAAATTGTTAATAAAAATTATTTATTATTATTATTATTATTATTATTGTTGTTGTTGTTGTTGTTATTGTTGTTGTTGTTGTTGTTATTATTACCCCGCCCTCCCAGCTAGGCTGGGGTACAGACCCCCCCCCAATTTATGTGTGTGCTTGTTTTTTTTGGTATTGTGCTTGTCTTTATAAAAATAAAACAAACTTTATATAACAAAAGAGCCGTTTTACAAGCAGAAGGCAAACCTCACGGGGCCACGACCGTGCATTTCCCGAGACAGCACGAATGAGGACACGGGGGCCACGCTTACTGGCAGGACGGCCATGTTTGGGTTGGAAAATTTCTGGGTTTCCTGGGACTTCACTGGGGTGCAATGCTGTAGGCCCACCCACCCCCTTCCAAAGTGGACATTTTCTCCAGGGGAACCTTGATCTCTGTCTGGAGTTCAGTTATAAACCCAGGAGTCCACCAGCTAGCACCTGGAGGTGGGCAACCCCAGCAGGAACTCATTAGCATAATAGGCCACACCCAACAGCAGAAACTCATTAGCATATTAGCCCCCACCCACATGTTGCCAGAAGTGTGGTCATCCAGCCACACCCACCTTTTGCTTCTTATTCTGTTCACCTTGTTTGTTGTCAAAACTCAGGGCTTTTTTGGTAGAAGGAACTCCTTTGTATGTTAGACCACACACCCCTAATGTGGCCAGTCCTAATGAGTTTCTGCTGTTGGGTGTGACCTGTTATGCTAATGACTTCCTGCTGGGTGTGGCCAACTCGGGAGCCAGCCGGAACTCCGTTCCTGTGCGTTCCTGCCCAAAATAGCCCTGGTGGTATGACTGTTTGGCCTGTTCCCTGCAGGAAGCATGGAGACCAGGAGTCAGGAATGGGAGCAGAAACTGCTGCAGGTAAGGACAGCCTGGGATACCTATGGCAGGGGACATCTGGAAGCAAGAAAAGACGGGGATCCCATATAATGCTGTGCTGCTAGTGTGCCAGCCATTGAGGCAAGGTAGGTACGGTTGGGCAGTGCCCAAGCCCATATTCCAGAAGAGAACCCCACCCTTGGCTGGGAATATTAGCCTGATTTCCCATTTCCCAGAATTAGGTGGCCCGTAGTAGAGGAAGGAGAGTGCAGATTTACGTCACTGTAGGGTTACCAACTCTGGGTTTTAGGAGGGGTGAAGCCTGGAAAGGATGAGGTTTGGGAAGGGGAGGGGCCTCATTAGGGTATAATCCAATAGAGTCCCCTCTCCAGGGCAGGCATTTGATCCAGGGGAACTGATCTATGCTGCCTGGAGATCACTTGTAACTCCCAGAGGTCTCCAGATCTCCAGACATGCAGATGGTTCTGAGTTCATCAGAATATAAGAAGAGCCCTGCTGGATCAGACCAGTGGTCGATATAGTTCAGCATCTTGTCTTACATAGTGGCCAACCAGTTCCTCTGGACATCCAGCAACAGGGCATAGAGACTAGATGGACCACTGGTCTGATCCAGCAGGGCTCTCCTGATGTTCTAATGAAGGCCTTGGCCTCTCTGCCCTGTTGCTGGCCCTCCATCGGAACTGGTTTGCCACTGTGTGAGACAGGATGCTGGATTAGATGGACCACTGGTCTGACCCAGCAGGGCTCTTCTGATGTTCTAATGAAGGCCTCGGCCTCTCTGCCCTGTTGTTGGACCTCCAGAGGAACTGGCTGGCCCCTGTGTGAGACAGGATGCTGGACTAGAGGGACCCTCACTGGTCTGATCCATCAGGGCTCTTCTCATGTTCTTATGAAGGCCTCGGCCTCTCTGCCCTGTTGTTGGCCCTCCAGAGGAAGTGGTTGGCCACTGTGTGAGACAGGATGCTGGACTGGATGGACCCTCACTGGTCTGATCCATCAGGGCTCTTCTCATGTTCTTATGAAGGCCTCGGCCTCTCTGCCCTGTTGTTGGTCCTCCAGAGGAACTGGCTGGCCACTATGTGAGACAGGATGCTGGACTAGAGGGACCCTCACTGGTCTGATCCATCAGGGCTCTTCTCATGTTCTTATGAAGGCCTCGGCCTCTCTGCCCTGTTGTTGGCCCTCCAGAGGAAGTGGTTGGCCACTATGTGAGACAGGATGCTGGACTGGATGGACCCTCACTGGTCTGATCCATCAGGGCTCTTCTCATGTTCTTATGAAGGCCTCGGCCTCTCTGCCCTGTTGTTGGACCTCCAGAGGAACTGGCTGGCCCCTGTGTGAGACCGGAGGCTGGACTAGAGGGACCCTCACTGGTCTGATCCATCAGGGCTCTTCTCATGTTCTTATGAAGGCCTCGGCCTCTCTGCCCTGTTGTTGGCCCTCCAGAGGAAGTGGTTGGCCACTGTGTGAGACAGGATGCTGGACTGGATGGACCCTCACTGGTCTGATCCATCAGGGCTCTTCTCATGTTCTTATGAAGGCCTCGGCCTCTCTGCCCTGTTGTTGGACCTCCAGAGGAACTGGCTGGCCTCTGTGTGAGACAGGATGCTGGACTACATAGACCTTTTTTTGCAGTAGGGACTCATTTGCATGTTAGGCCACACACCCCTCATGTAGCCAATCGTAATGAGTTTCTGCGGTTGGGTGTGGCCTGTTATGCTAATGAGTTCCTGCTGGGCGCGGCCAACTCCGTTCCTGTGCGTTCCTGCCCAAAAATAGCCTGGGCAACCCTATTTGGGAGAGAACCCTTGGAAAATCAGAAGAGCTTTTTGTGAATGGTCACAGAGAAGTTGATTCTGGAACGAGGCGAAGGAAGGGTAGGGGTGTCAGCTCCGTTTTGGGAAATTCCTGGAGGTTTGGGCCTGGGGATCGGTGGGGTTTGTGGAGAGACCTCAGGAGGGTATAGCGCCATAGAGACCACCCCACCTGAAGGCCTGTGCCCGGGCAGATGACCCACCTCGTCAGGATATGCCGACGCCGGCCTGGGTATAAGCATGCCAATGATACACGTGAAGCTTGCAACCACTCACCTTGTTTGCAATGCTAACCCCTAGCACCTGAAAAAGCGAACGCAGCCTCTAGTCAGCATTTTGGAAACCGACTTGCAGGGTCCATGTCGTAATGCAAATAAGTGAATAAATAAATAAATGTATCTTTATATAAAATTTCAAATTCTGCCCATCACGGAATCCACACGGCAAAACAGCTTGCTGTCAGTGAGAAGGGCTCCGTGTTTTTTGGCAAGCGCATGGGATCCCTATGAACTAGGGGTGATGTCTGGGCACAGGATCGGGGCTGCAGGTGGCAGTTGTGTGGGCTACGGTTGCCAGGTTCCGCCTGGTGTCAGAAGCCCTAACCTAGTCAGCAAAACACCAGGTCTTGTGGTTCAAGCAAGAATAGCGTTTATTATAGAGCTGCAATGGAAGGTCAATGAAGCAGGTACATTGTTCAGAATAACTTGGTTACAGAAAGCAAGCAGTTATACAGGGAAGGGGGTGAATGGGGACCCCCCCTTCTACCATTCAGGGAATAACATGCGACTGGGAATCGAAAGTTACTACGCTAATGAAGTTCCCAACGCCCCCATTATTCTCAGCAAACTACAGACTTGAAAGCGATAGTATAGTCTGCAGCTTGACTCCTCAAGGTCAGAACATCCAGCCAGCGAGAGATAGGGGGTACCAGAGCTACATTCCATTCTCACACCCTAAGCATAAATCAACACCCCTCGGATTCCAACCTCCCGCCTGTCACGCCACTGCGGCGCCCAGAGCCATCCTCCCCTCCCCTCCATCCATCATGGCAGGGCTACCTGACACCTGGCCATCTGCAGGGGGTGAGAGGGACAAGGTTGCCAGTTCCAGGTTGGGAAATTAACCCAAAGAGTGATGAACATGTGGAATTCATGGCCACAGGAAGTGGTGGTGAATACAGGCATGGACGGCTTCAAGAGGGAATTAGATAAACATATGGAGCAGAGGTCCTTCAGTGGCTATGAGCCACAAGGTATAGATAGGGACTCTCGGTCTGGAGCAAGGGATGCTCTGTATTCTTGGTGCTTGGGGGGGACAGCAGTTGGAGGGCTTCTAGTGTCCTGGCCCCACTGCTGGACCTCCTGATGGCCCCTGGTATTTTTGGCCACTGTGTGACACAAGAGTGCTGGACTAGATGGGCCACTGGCCTGATCCAACATTGGCTTCTCTCTTATGTCCTTATGATTTGGGTTTGGAGCCGGGGCCAGGGTACAGGGACCTCAGTGGGGTACAATGCCTGAGAGGCTGCCCTCCAAAGCAGGCATCTTCTCCCAGGGAACTGATCTCTGTAGTCTGGAGGTGAGCTGTAATTCCGGGGAATCCCCAGGTCCCAACTGGAGGGTGGCATCCCTAGGCTGGAGATCTCCCACAATTAGGACCAATCTCGAGACAACAGAGATCAGTTCACCTTGAGAAAATGGACGCTTGTAGGGTTGCCAGATCCCCCCCCGGCCACCAGTGAGGGATGGGATGGGGAGGGTAAAGGTGGCCAAATCCAGGTTGGGGAATTCCTGGAGATTTGGGGATGGAGGTGGGGTACGATGCCATACAGTCCACCCTCCAAAGCATCCTTTTCCTCCAGGGGAGCTGATCTCTGTAGTCTAGAGGTGATACGTAATTCCGGGGTCCCCCCAGGTCCCACCTGGAGGCTGGACTCACTAGTTGAAATGGTTCTCAAAAGGGTTCTCTTCTGGAGAAGCCACAAACTCCTCCAGTTCTTCTCTCTGCCAAGACCCCAGTTGGGGCAGAGATTCCTCTGCCCTGAGCTCCCATTGCCTATAGCTGCTCCAAGTGTTGGGGGGGGAGATTTAAAAAACCTCACTGGTATTTCTGAGCATGATGGCATCACTTCCAGGGAAATACCTGGAAATGACATCGAGTCACTCTGGGAATCACCAGAATCTCTATGGTTTTACCATAGAGTTTCTGGCAATTCCTAGAGCTACCGATGCATCATCATGTTCCCAATACGCTCCCCCCATATCCCCGCCCCCAATTCCTGTTCCAAGGCATAATTATTCATGAAATCTAGCTATTCGGTCTCTTTTTTCAGGACCCAAAAACACATCTAACCCACCTTGTCTGAGGGTAGTTAAAGTTACCCAATACTGCACAACTTCATCCTCTGATTGCCTTCCTAATTTCTTTCTGCATTTGAAGATCGCTCTCAGTTTTGGACAGGTGGGTGACATTATGTCATGGTGTCTGCTGCATATAGAGGGACTCCAGCCTGATATATCTTTCTTATATATCTTAAATGCAAGAGTAACTGTATCTCACTGACTTCCCCTTCCTAGTCATCTTCACTTGGCACCAGGCAGCTCTCTCATCTCCACTCAAAAGGTTTTAGCATATCTGTACTGACACTTCTACTTTGTTTCCTTCTCCGAAGCGTCCTTGGTGAACTGTCATTCCCTGACACAATTTTGTCATCCCATTCTAGCCCAGCCCCAACAGGTTCCTCTGTACCAGCTGATGTTTCTGGGCAGCCCTCAAGGGCCGCCCAAGTGAGCTGCACTGCAGTAGTCAAGCCCAAAGAGTACAAATGCCTAGACGATGGGAAGAAACTGTCAGAAAGGGAATGAAAAGTCTGTCTGAACTGCTGCGCCCTGTTGTGATGGTGGTCAGCTAGGGCTGCCAACTCCAGGGTGGGAAATTCCTGGAGATTTGGGGGCGGGGCTTGCAGAAGGTGGGGTTTGGGGAGGGGAGAGAGCTGAGCAGTGACTCCATTCTTTTTTTTGGGGGGGGGGACCTGATCTCTGTAGCTTGTAGATCAGTTGTAATTCTGGGAGATCACCAGGCCCCACCTGGAGGTTGGCAACTCTAGAGTCAACACCCCCCCAAAAGCACACCTGGCCTTTCAAGCCTCTCACCTGCCCGCTGTTGTAGTAATGCTGCAGGACTCTCTTCACGATGTCGGTCTCCACCCGGGAGAAGAGGAGCTCCTTTGGAGCACAGAGTGCCACTTTACCGTACGTCAGCATCAGCGTTTGGTGGATCTGACCCCTCCGGCCTTGGTAATAGTCCTGAGCAACAGAAAGAAAGGAAGAAGACACGGCAACTTCTTATTTGGCAACTCAGCAACTAACCAATGGTTCCCCTCAACTGGCTATCCAGAGTGGGGTTGCCAGTTCACCCTAGGCCGCTTGCGGGGGACGGGGGTGTAGAGTTTCCAGCTATGGGCTGGGAAACTTCTGGAGATTTGGGGATGGACCCTGGGGTGACAGGGGAGGGGTACGATGCTATAGAGTCATGAGGACATAAGAAGAGACCAAAAGTCTATCCATTGAAGCATCCTGTCCCACACGGTGGCCAACCAATTCCTCTGGTGGGCCAACTATAGTGCAGAGAGGCCGAGGCCTTCCCCTGATAAGAACATCAGAAGAGCCCTGCTGGATCAGACCAGTGAAGGTCCATCTAGTCCAGCCTCCTGTCTCACACAGTGGCCAACCAGTTCCCTCTGGAGGGCCAACAACAGGGCACAGAAGCCGAGGCCTAAAACGGTGTCTACCTTTTGGAAAAGCGGTGTTACATCATGTGAAAGATATTACGGGGTATGACATCGATGAATCTCCTGAGCTAATCCTGTTAGATTTATGGAGGAACAACACAATTCCCCAGTTATGCCGGGAACTTATTTCTCTACTTTTACCTGCAGCCAAAACCGTTATAGCTGCGAGTTCGAAAGATTCTTCCCCAATTTCGATAACGAGGTGGTTCGATAAGATTTGGGGATTTTGGGCTATGGATAAGATTGCGGAATCTGTTAAGGCTTCTGACGGCGATACCTCTCGGCCAACCCCGTTGATTAAATGGCTCCCCTTTACTGAATATGTGAAGGGATGTTCACCTCAACTTCTGAATGCTATGCCAAATAAATACCAGGACATACTTACCTTTATGTAAGCTAGACAGGAAGAATGATAGACTGTTGAACGTTTGTGTGGAAGATGTTTGTGGTTAATGCCTTGATAAGGCAACTTTGACAGTTCCGTGATTACTGTGAGATTATCATAGAGTACTGGTTAACCGTGTTGTGTTAATGTTATAATGTTGTGTTGCATGTTTTAAGAGTGAAACTCAATAAAAATACTGTATAAAAAAGAAAATCAGAAGAGCCCAGCTGGATCAGACCAGCGGTCCCTCTAGTCCAGCATCCTGTCTCTCACAGTGGCCAACCAGTTCTTCTGGAGGTCCAACAACAGGGCACAGCAGCCGAGGCCTTCATAAGAACATCAGAAGAGCCCTGCTGGATCAGACCAGTGGTCCATCTAGTCCAGCATCCTGTCTCACACCGTGGCCAGCCAGGTCCTCTGGAGGACCAACACCAAGGCGTAGAGGCTGAGGCCTTACTGAGAACATCAGAAGAGCCTTGCTGGATCAGACCCACTGTCCATCTAGTAGTCCAACATCCTGTCTCACACACTGGCTACCCTATTCCTCTGGAGGTCCAACAACAGGGCACGGAGGCCAAGGCTTTCATTAGAAAATCAGAAGAGCCCTGCTGGATCAGACCAGTGGTCCATCTAGTCCAGCATCCTGTCTCACACAGTGGCCAACCAGGCCCTCTGGAGAGCCAACAACAGGGCAGAGAGGCTGAGGCCTTACTGAGAACATCAGAAGAGCCTTGCTGGATCAGACCCACTGTCCATCTAGTAGTCCAACATCCTGTCTCACACACTGGCTACCCTATTCCTCTGGAGGTCCAACAACAGGGCACGGAGGCCAAGGCCTTCATTAGAAAATCAGAAGAGCCCTGCTGGATCAGACCAGTGGTCCATCTAGTCCAGCATCCTGTCTCACACAGTGGCCAACCAGTTCCTCTGGAGGGCCAACAACAGGGCAGAGAGGCTGAGGCCTTACTGAGAACATCAGAAGAGCCCTGCTGGATCAGACCAGTGAAGGTCCATCTAGTCCAGCATCCTGTCTCACACAGTGGCCAACCAGTTCCTCTGGAGGGCCAACAACAGGGCAGAGAGGCTGAGGCCTTACTGAGAACATCAGAAGAGCCTTGCTGGATCAGACCCACTGTCCATCTAGTAGTCCAACATCCTGTCTCACACACTGGCTACCCTGTTCCTCTGGAGGGCCAACAACACGGCAAAGAGGCTGAGGCCTTCCCCTGATGTTGCTTCCTGGCTCTGGGATTCTTAGTGCCTCTGAATGTGGAGGTTCCTCTCAGTCACCATGGCTAGTTGCCATTGATAGACTCCTCCTCCATGAAAGCTATCTAATCCCTTTCTAAAGCTATTTATTCCTGGGGCCATCACTACATCCTCCGGCAGCGAATTCCCCACTTTAATCCGTCTCTGTGAGTCAAGGTTGCCAGGTGCCTTCCTCCTGCCGGCGGGGGGATTTGGGGAATGTTCCGGGGGTGGGTGAGGATGTCAGCGGAAGTGACATCATCGCCTCAGTGACGTTGGGGCGATGCTCTGCTTTTGGGGCAAAATGGCTCCCGACGTTGCCGACGTGATGACGTCACTTCTGGAAGTGATATCTGCACATCACTGACGTGGGGGTTGGGTTTCCCCTGCCAGCCAGGTGGTTGGCAACAGGCCAGAGCCCACAAAATCGTGGAATCCCCTTTCCCACTGGGGACTGGCAAGCCAGCGTGAGTCTACCTTCACTGCATCCATTTTCTCCAGGGAAACTAATCTCTGTAGTCTGTCGATGACTCATAATTCCGGGGGATCGCTGGTCTCCACCTGGAGGCTGTAGGAACCTAAGCTGCAGTGTTAGGGAAGTCTGCTACCAAGTAAACATACGCTGCAAGAAGATTACATACTAACGTGTTCTATTTGTAATGTGTTCCTAAAGGTACATAAAGTGCTATTAGAATCTCCTTATCACATACATTTTTTCCGTTTGTTTAGGATAATAACTACCAGTCACATTTATCCATAAAAAGCTAGAGGTCAAGGTTTCCCTTGCTCAAAAGCCAGTCGAATCCGACTCTAAGGTTGCGGCGCTCATCTCCGTTTCCAAGCCGAAGAGCCAGCGCTGTCCGAAGACATTTCCACGGTCATGTGGCTGGTGTGACTAAATGCCGGGCATACGGAATGCTGTCACCTTCCCACCGGAGCAGTACCTATTTATCTACTTGCAATTTCTTGCTTTCGAACTGCTAGGCTGGCAGGAGCTGGGACCAGGGACGGGAGCTCACTCCGTCATGCGGCACTCAGTATAATAACCACCCATCAATTACGCATCAATTTTATAAAAACTCCCAATGGGAGTTTCCGGAATTGCAAGCCCACTTCTACTTGCACGAAGTCTTCCGAGAAGGGGGATAAACATATGGATAAACATATGGAGCAGAAGTTCATCAGTGGCTATTAGCCACAGGGTATAGATGGGAACTCTCAGTCTGGGGCAAGTGATGCACTCTATTCTTGGTGCTGGAGGGGGCAGCAGTGGGAGGGCTTCCAGTGTCCCGGCCCCACTCCTGGACCTCCTGATGGCACCTGGTATATTTTGGCCGCTGTGTGACAGAGTGTTGGACTAGATGGGCCATTGGCCTGATTCAACATTGGCTTCTCTTATGTTCTTATGGGGAAAGTTTTCAATTATATTCTGTCGATGCTCATAGCCAGTCCTACAAAAGGCACAACGTGCAGCTAAGATTCATAGACAGAGTGCTCCTGTCCTTTACAAAGGCTGCAATGTATGGATACATGTGACTGGTAGTTATTATACTAAACGAATGGGAAAATGTATGTGATAAGGAGATTCTAATAGCACTTTATGTACCTTTAGGGATGCATTACAAATAGAACACATTAGTATATAATCCGCCTGGAGGCTGGCGACCATAGATAACAGCTATCCTGCAGCCCACCCAAACTCCCAAAGAAAGAGAAGAAGAAGAAGAAGAAGAAGAAGAAGAAGAAGAAGAAGAAGAAGAAGAAGAAGAAGAAGAAGAAGAAGAGGAGGAGGAGATTGGATTTATACCCCGCCCTTCACTTGGAGTCTCAGAGCGGCTTACAAACTCCTTTCCCTTCCGCTCCCCACAACAGACACCCTGTGAGGCAGGTGGGGCTGAGAGAGCTCTGACAGAAACGGCTCTTTTTCAAAGACAGCTGTGCCAGAGCTTGTGACTGACCCAAGGTCACATCAGCAGGTGAAAGTGGAGGAGTGGGGGAATCAAACCCGGTTCTCCCAGACTAGAGTCCGCCCACTTAACCACTACACCAAACTGGCTCTCACATTCTTCTTAACAGAATGTTCTTCTTAACAAAAAACTCCTCAAAGTTAGAAGGGGCCAGCTATTTATCCTAGAGCAGTGGTCCTCAACTGTTCCAGTCCTGGGATTGATGGAATCTCAAGCATTTGAGTCATCGGACAGGCGCTCGCCTAGGGCACCCCGGCCTCAGGGGCGGCAAATGGCGCCCCACTCCCCCCCCCAAAAGCACCCCCCGCCCTAATTAGGCGCCCGCCACGGCTGCTAGATCCCCGCCCCCTTCCCGGCTTTCCTGGGGGTCCGCAGCCACGGACAGCCGGTGCTGGGAGGGAGGGGGCAGTGGCTAGACCCCCCCGCCCCTTCCCGGCTTTCCTGGGGGTCCCACAGCTCCGGAGCCCCCAGGACAGCCGGTGCTGGGAGGGAGGAGGCGGCAGCTAGACCCCCGCCCCCTTCCTGGCTTTCCTGGGGGCCCTGCAGCTGTGGAGCCTCCAGGAAAGCCAGCGCTCTGCCGCCGCCCCCGGTCTCCAGGCCCCACCGGGAGGTTGGCATCCCCAGTGGGGGCGCCCAGGGCTTCCTGCCTAGGGCGCCCAGACACCTGGAGCCAGCCCTGCGGACAGGAAGAGTTACGACCTCACCAGTATGGAGGAGAAGACCGGGGTCAACAGACCGAGAGAGACAGCGGACCGGAAACCCAAGCTGAGAGCGGCATTCATTTCTGATCTATGCTTGATTAAGGACGAGGGGCACCAATTCCTGGGCAGAGATTGGCAGATTTCCCATTGCGTCCCTTTATTTTCTAGGAAGTTCCCTCCACGCCGTACTTCACTCCTCCACAATTCCGAATTACCAAGAAGTGTATCTAAACATTAATTCTGGAAAGGTCTCTGTGTCCGGTTCATCCCTGCCTTCGGGTCCTTCAATTTATGTGCGTCTGATCCCCCTCTATGTTACCAATGTGCACAAATCTTGGTGCAACCCTATGCCCGATGGTCTACAGATTCTTTTTTGTGTGTCGGTTAGCTGATGTGCGCATCCCAGACTGACTTCTCCTGATCGATGTGAGGCGATTCTCCTGGAAGTGCAGCTTAAAAGGGCTTAAAATAACAGGTTTTGCAGGCACCCGGCAAATTTATCGGGACATAAGTTTTGCTGAGCCGGAAGCCTGTTTTGTCAGATGTATGAAGTGTCGTGTTCGGTTGTCAGAGAGATTTATACCCAAAGCTGCAACTTTTTGACGGACGAGGGGAAGGGAGACATGGGAAAGAGGATTAAGCAGGCCGGGTTTCCTGGGATAAGACGAGTGAAGGATGCGGAAGAGAGATGAGAAGAGGACTGAAGTTATTTTTCAAAAAGAAAGCGCTGCCGCGTTGTCCTTTCGGTAAAGCGGACGATCTGAGGAGAAGCGAAAGTCTCGCTTAGTGTCTCCTGCTTTTTGTCTTCCCAACGAAAAGGCGGGGTGGACATCTTTGCGAAGACAATCCATAAGAACTGAAGTCCAAAGTCCACGCTGAAAAGGTGTGGAGAATCCTCAGACGATCTTCACAGCACACATATACCTGCAAATCTCAAATTAAGTCTGAGGGTTGACAGCTTCCAGGTGGGACGTATGGTTGCCAATTTCCAGGTGGTGTCTGGAGTTACAACTGGGGTTACAACTAGGGTTGCCCGGTCTGGGTTGGAAAATATCTGGAGACTTTGGGGGTGAAGCTGGGTGGGATTGCTAATTCTGAAAAAGACAGAGTCAGGATTCAGAAGGCTCTTGATAGGCTGGAACAGTGGGCTGAGACAAATAAAATGAATTTCAATAGAGATAAGTGCAAAGTCCTACACTTAGGTACAAAAAACCAAAGGCACAGATATAGAATGGGAGGGACTTGGCTTGACAGCAGCACATGTGAAAGGGATCTAGCTGTTCTGGTTGATCACAAGCTAAACATGAGCCTGCAGTGTGATGCAGCTGTGAAGAAAGCTAATGCAATCTTAGGATGCATGAACAGAAGCCTTGTGTCCAGATCACGGGAGGTGGTAGTTCCGCTGTATTCTGCTATGGTCAGGCCCCACCTGGAGTCCTGTGTCCAGTTTTGGGCACCACATTTTCGGAAGGATGTTGACAAACTCGAGCGGGTCCAGAGGAGGGCGACCAGGATGGTGAGAGGGTTGGAGTCCAAGTCTTATGAGGAAAGGCTGAGGGAGTTGGGTCTGTTTAGCCTGGGAAAGAGAAGGCTTAGAGGGGACATGATTGCAGTCTTCAAGTATTTGCAGGGCTGTCATGTA
This sequence comes from Gekko gecko, assembly GCA_029375565.1. Lineage (NCBI taxonomy): Eukaryota > Metazoa > Chordata > Lepidosauria > Squamata > Gekkonidae > Gekko > Gekko gecko. The sequence continues at coordinate 240,272,944 of JAPDNY010000003.1, read as the reverse complement.
GAAGATGGAGTGGATCTATTCTCTCTTGCTCCGGATTGCAAGACTAGATCTAATGGGTGGAAATTACGAGGGAGTCGTTACCGGCTTAATATCAGGAGAAACTTCCTGACTGTCAGAGTGGTTGAGCAGTGGAACAGACTGCCTCGGGAGGTGGTGGATGCTCCTTCGCTGGACGTTTTCAAGAGGAGACTGGACAACCATCTTTTGGGTATGTTGTAGGTATGTAGGGGTTTCGGCTGTGCTCCTGCAGAGTGCAGGGGGTTGGACTAGATGGCCTGCAAGGTCCCTTCCAACTCTAACATTCTATGATTCTATGATCAGGAGAGGGTGGGGTTTGGGGAGGGGAGAGGCCTCAGCATAGTACAATGCCATACACTCCACCTTCCAAATCAGGAGAGCTGGTCTCTGTCCACTGGAGATCAGTTGTAAAAGCGGGAGATCCCCAGGCCCCTACCTGGAGGCTGGCAACCCTAGTTACAACTTATCTCCAGGTGACAGAGATCAGCTCCCCTGGAGAAAATGGCTGATTTGAAAGGTGGACTCTATGGCGTTATAACCCACGGAAGCCCCTCCCCTCTTGAAACCCTGCCCTCTTCGGGTTCCACCCCCCCAAATCTCCAGGCATTTCCCTATCTGGAGATGGCAACCCCAATGAAGAAGAAGAAGAAGAGTTGGTTTTATACCCCGCTCTTCACTACTTGAAGGCGTCTCAGAGTGATTTTCAGTCACCTTCCCTTCCCCTCCCCACAACAGACACCCTCTGAGGCAGGTGGGGCTGAGGGAGTTCTGAGAGAACTGCCCTTGAGAGAACAGCTCTGAGAGAACATAAGAACATAAGAGAAGCCAATGTCGGATCAGGCCAATGGCCCATCCAGTCCAACACTCTGTCACACTGTGGCCAAAAATACCAGACGCCATCAGGAGGTCCCCCAGTGGCGCCAGGATACTAGAAGCCCTCCCAGTGTTGCCCCCATTCCCCAAGCACCAAGAAGACAGAGCATCACTTGCCCCAGAGTCCCTATCTATACCTTGTGGCTAATAGCCACTGATGGACCTCTGCTCCAGATGTTTATCTAATTCCCTCTCGAAGCCGTCCATGCGTGTAGCTGCCACCACCTCCTGTGGCAGTGAATTCCGTGTGCTAATCACTTCCTTTTATCCATCCTAACCCGACCGCTCAGCAATTTCATGGAGTGCCCACGAGTTCTTGTATTGTGAGAAAGGGAGAAAAGTGCCTCTTTCTCGACCTGCTCTATCCCATGCATAACCTTATAAACCTCGATCATGTCACCCCTCAGCCGTGGTTTCTCCAAGCTAAAGAGCCCCAAGTGGTTTAACCTTTCTTCACAGGGAAAGTGTTCCAACCCTTTGATCGTTCTAGTTGCCCTTCTCTGCACTTTTTCCAGTGCTATAATATCCTTTTTAAGGTGTCGTGACCAGAACTGTACACAGTGACTGACCTAAGGACGCCTAGTAAGTTTTGTGCGGAGGAGGATTGGGGAATCAGATCCAGTTCTCCAGACTGGAGTCTGCCACCCTCAACCACTACACCTCACTGGTGCCTGGAGACCTCTTGGCATTTCAACTGATCTCCAAACAACAGAGGTCTGTTCTCTGGGAGAAAAGGGCTGATTTGGAGGGTGGACTCTGTGGCATTTTACCCTGACAAAGTTCCTCCCCTACCCGAACTCTGCCCTCCCTGGGCTCCAACCCCAAATCTCCAGGAATTTCTCAACCCAGAGTTGGCAACCCTTCTTAGGGCAGGGGACACGTGGCGGCAGCTAGTTCTGAAACTTAACCTAAGAAAATAGTGTGGAGTCGTCATTAGAATGTAGAAGTGGGAGAACTGGGTTCGAATCCACGCTCGGCGGTGACGCTCTTTGGGTGACCTTGGCCTAATCACACACACACACACTTGCAGAGCTTCGCCTACCTTACAAGATCGTTGTGTGAGGAAAAAATAGGGAAGAGGAAGCCATGAAGTCCGCCCCGAGCATCTTTTGCTAAACAGAGCAGGTGTGCCCATGTCAAGGGAGGTTCCACTCCTTTACCTTATAGTGGCTAATGACTTCGGACACCTTCGTTTTCTTCTCCAGCCCCTCGCCGAACTTCTGCAGCGTGGCCAACGTGAGGTCAAGATGGCCCATGGCCGAGAAGGAAAGGACAAGGATCACCTTCTGGAAAACAAAAAGTATGGGCTCTGCCGGTTCTTCCTAGCGTTCTTTGAAAATTTGGGTGCCGCTTTGTCAGCATCCCATACGCCTCAGCGTGTAGTCACATGACCGCGGAAAAGTCTTCGGACAGTGCAGGCTCTTCGGCTCGGAAACAGAGGCGAGCACCGCCCCCTAGAGTAGGATCCGACTGGCTTTTGAGCAAGGGAAACCTCTACCTCTACCTCTACCTCTACCTTTGTCCGACAAAAATAAGAAGCTGGAAGATGGAATGTGTGATGGATTAATTAGGTCCGATCGCGGCACCTGTTCCTGAAGAAGACCGTAGAGTTTTGACCCAAAAGCGGAGTGTCGCCCCCGATGTCACCAACACGATGATGTCACTTCCGGAAGTGATATCAGCACATCATCGGTATCGGGGGGGATGTCTGTTTTGGGCCCCCGCAAAAGCGGGGATTTCCCTGCCCTGCCCAGGAACCTGGTAATCTTATTTGGGGAGGAACTGGAGGTAGGATTCATAAGACAACAGATACGTTGTGCGACACTCAGGGGTCTTTTCGTAGAAAAACAGCTACAGGAGCTCATTAGCATATGGCATGCTAATGAGCTATTAGGCTATTAGCATATGACACGCCCCCTGACATCACCGGAAGTGCTGTCAGAAGGGTAAGCAAAAGGGGGAAGGCATCTTCAAAAGCCTCCCCTTCCCTTCCCCAGCTGGCCTGGGTGGGGGAGCTAAGAGAGAAGGGGTTTAAAGTTTAAACTCCTTCTCATGAGAGTTGGGCCACAGAAGGAGGAAAGAGGGAAAGAAAGAGAAGGAAAGGGGAGGGAAACAGGGAAAGGAGGAAAAAAGAGAAGAGAAGAAGGTGGGAAAGAAAGAAAGAAAGAGAGAAGAGAAGAAGGAGGGAAAGAGGAAAAGAGAGAAGGAAAAGAGGGAATGAAAGAAATTTGGTGGCAATTCGGCCCCATTATATCCTATGGGCTATTGAAGTCAATGGTGAAAACATAGGGTATATTCTGGGGGCTGGAGGGGAGGGGGTTTGAGGGAGAGGCTCAACTTACTTTTTTCCCACCATAGAGAACAATGGAGGGAATAGGGGCAACCTGTTTTGGGGCCCATAGAATTGGACCCCCTGGTCCAATGTTCTTGAAACTTGGTGGGTATCTTGGGGAGAGGCTCCATCAGCTACCCTGTGAGTTTGGAGCCTCTCCCTCAAACCCCTTCCTCCAGCTCCCCAGAATATACCCTATGTTTTCACCATTGACTTCAATGGCCCATAGGATATAATGGAGCTGAAATTGACATTCGGCTACCTGAAAGACTTCCCGGGACGGCGGCTGGGGGCGGGGCTTGGCTCCTGAGCTGCAAAAGACCCCTGGCTACACCACAGAAATGATTTGGAGTCTATAGAAGGAGCACCATCCAAGCTGCTCACCTCTCTCTCAGCCGCTTCCAGGTAGTTGGCATTTCCTACGACGTGCTGAATCTGATTCTTAACAAAGGGCAGGTCCTCGCAACTTGTTAGTGAAGTGCCCAGGGATTTATACAGGAAACTCTGAAAGGAAAAGGAGCAGCAACGTTGGGCCCCAGCAGAAAAAGAACCACGGTGCTGTGCATGGAAACCCAACAAGGCAGGCCTGGATGACCCACTAAGCAAAATAAACACGTGCTTTGGGCACCAAAAGAGGAGCTGCGGTGGCTCAAGTGGTTAAGATGCTGAACTGCAGGCTGTGGAAGGTCGGTAGTTCAGCAGTTTGAGACCCGAGAGTGCCGCCTGATGGAGTGAGCTCCCGTCTCTGGTTCCAGCTCCTGCCAAGCTAGCAGTTCGAAAGCAAGAAATTGCAAGGAGATAAATAGGGACCACTTCGGTGGGAAGGTAACAGCGTTCCTTGGTGTTTAGTCATGCCGGCCACATGACCACGGAAACGTCTTCGGACAGCGCTGGCTCTTCGGCTTTGAAACGGAGATGAGCACCGCAACCCTAGAGTCGGATTCAACTGGCTTTCGAGCAAGGGAACCTTTACCTTTACCTTGGGCACCAAAGGAATAGGGTTGCTAGCCCCCAGGTCCCAGTGAGGGTTCCCCTGCTTTTGGGGCTGTGATCCGCCATTGGCCAACTGGCTGGCCGGGAAAACCCCACCCTCAAATAGGGACTTTGTTGGGCGACATCCCCAACGCAATGACATCACCCGGAAGTAACATTATTGTGTTGGTGACGTCGCACGTGACACTTGGGCGAACTCTATGATTTTGAAGCCAAACCACCATAGAATTTTTGCCCCCAAAAGCAGAGTGTCGCGAGCAACGTCGCCGGTATGATGATATCACTTCCGGGTGACATCATCGTGTTGGGGATGTCACCCAACGAATGTCCCGTCCACCCCCTGGAACGCCCCCCAATTCCCCCCGCTGCAACGGCGAGGGGACCTGGGAACCCTATAAGGAAAGGGGGGCATCCTGGAGACGAAATATTTTTCTCAGTCATTCCCTCAGTTATCCCAGATATACAAATCCCACTAGTAGAAACACCATCAGAAATTGCCAAAATATAAACTGTACTTAACAAATATAAAGTTGGTGGCGTCACAACAACAAAATTAGCGCATGCTATAACTCTGATAAGGCACAAGAGACAATGTTTCCTCCTTAGAAGATAAGACAGAAAGTCCGTGCAGTCAGTGTAACTTGATGGGAGGAGTCCACACAGTCATAACATGTTCCAAAGAGCCTTTGCAAAGACGCCTGTTCTAGATACTTAAAAGATGCGTTTCCTTCGACTTCTTCAGTTTGCCGGCTGTGTAGGTGGAACCTGATTTCAATCACTTCAACAGACCAAAAGGTTCATGGTGTAAAAAGCAATCCAACCATGTTGGATCAGACCAGTGGCCCATCCAGGCCAATACTCTGTGTCACACAGTGCCCCAAACCCAGGGGCCATCAGGAGGTCCCCCAGCAGGGCCAGAACTCCAGAAGCCCCCTCCCCACTATGACCCCCCCAGGCACCAAGAATACAGAGCATCACTTCCCCAGACACAAGAACATAAGAGAAGCCAATGCTGGATCAGGCCAGTGGCCCATCCAGGCCAACATTCTACGTCAGAGTGGCCAAAAACACCAGGTGCCACCAGGAGGTCCAACAGTGGGGCCAGAACTCCAGAATCCCTCCCACTGTTGCCCCCGAGGCACCAAGAACACAGAGCATCACTGCCCTGGACAGAAGAATATAAGAGAAGCCATGTTGGATCAGACCAATGGCCCATCCAGTCCAACACTCTGGGTCACACAATGGCCAAAACCCAAGTGCCATCAGAAGGTCCCCCATGGGGCCACGCTTGAGCTTGTGGTTTAGTGGTTGACCCTGGGCCAGTCGCTCTCATCTTAGCCTACTTCACAAGGTTGTTGTGAGGGGAAAAAACAGAGAAAGGGATATAGGTGTCTACAACATGGGGAGCAAAGCAGACCTTTTCTGCTGACTGATCAGTGTAGCTGGACATCTGGCTTTCAAATTCGCGGCTCAGGTTCCGAGTCCAGTTGCTGTCAGCAATGGTCTCCAGGGACCTTCTCAGGAACTAGGAGCAAAGGAAGAACTGGGACAAAACCATGGAATTTGCCTTCTCTACCATTGCCAAATCTTATATTTCCCTAATCTCTTTCTGCACAAAGTAGGCAGGGTTTCAGAGTCATAGAACAGAAGCCCATTGCGAGTCATTCTAACATTGAGTTAAGAGGCAGACAGCTTGCCAGACTCCAGAGACTGTCATTCACACATCACAAGTTTGGATTGGAGGATTCCATCATTCCATAAGAACATGAGAAGAGCCCTGCTGGATCAGACCAGGGGTCCATCTAGTCCAGCATCCTGTCTCACACAGTGGCCAACCAGTTCCTCTGGAGGGCCAACAACAGGGCAGAGAGGCCGAGGCCTTCATTAGAACATCAGAAGAGCCCTGCTGGATCAGACCAGTGAGGGTCCATCTAGTCCAGCATCCTGTCTCACACAGTGGCCAACCAGTTCCTCTGGAGGGCCAACAACAGGGCAGAGAGGCCGAGGCCTTCATTAGAACATCAGAAGAGCCCTGCTGGATCAGACCAGTGAGGGTCCATCTAGTCCAGCATCCTGTCTCACACAGTGGCCAACCAGTTCCTCTGGAGGGCCAACAACAGGGCACAGAGGCCGAGGCCTTCATTAGAACATCAGAAGAGCCCTGCTGGATCAGACCAGTGAAGGTCCATCTAGTCCAGCATCCTGTCTCACACAGTGGCCAACCAATTCTGATGGAGGGCCAGCAACAGGGCAGAGAGGCCGAGGCCTTCATTAGAACATCAGGAGAGCCCTGCTGGATCAGACCAGTGGTCCATCTAGTCTCTATGCCCTGTTGCTGGCTGTCCAGAGGAACTGGTTGGCCACTATGTAAGACAAGATGCTGAACTATATCGACCACTGGTCTGATCCAGCAGGGCTCTTCTTATATTCTGATGAACTCAGAACCTTCTGCCTGTCTGGAGATCTGGAGACCTCTGGGAGTTACAACTGATCTCCAGGCAGCATAGATTAGTTCCCCTGGATCAAATGCCTGCCCTGGAGAGGGGACTCTATTGGATTATACCCTAATAAGGTCCCTCCCCTTCCCAAATCTCATCCTTCCCAGGCTTCACCCCTCCTAAAACCCAGAGTTGGTAACCCTACAGTGACGTAAATCTGCACTCTCCTTCCTCTACTACGGGCCAGCTAATTCTGGGAAATGGGAAATCGGGCTAATATTCCCAGCCAGGGTGGGGTTCTGTTCTGGAATTTGGGCTTTGGCACTGCCCTACCTTGCCTCAATGGCTGGCACACCAGCAGCACAGCATTATATGGGATCCCCGGCTTTTCTTGCTTCTGGATTTCCCCTGCCATAGGTATCCCAGGCTGTCCTGGGGAAAGGTATTCCTTACCTGCAGCAGTTTCTGCTCCCATTCCTGACTCCTGGTCTCCGTGCGTCCTGCAGGGAACAGGCCAAACAGTCATACCACCAGGGCTATTTTTGGGACGGAACGCACAAGAACGGAGTTCCGGCTGGCTCCCGAGTTGGCCACGCCCAGCAGGAAGTCATTAGCATAACAGGCCACACCCAGCAGCAGAAACTCATTAGGATTGGCCACATTAGGGGTGCCTGGCCTAACATGCAAAGGAGTTCCTTCTACCAAAAAAGCCCTGAGTTTTGACAACAAACAAGGTGAACAGAATAAGAGGCAAAAGGTGGGTGTGGCAACATGGGGGTGTGGCCTAACATGCTCATGAGTGGTGCTGTCAGGGGTGTGGCCTGATATGCTAATACGTTCCTGCTGTTGGGTGTGGCTTATTATGCTAATGAGTCCCTGCTGGGCTTTTTCTACAAAAAAAGCCCTGCTTATAAATAATGTAATGGCGCTCAATAGAACTTATATCACGGACGATCCTTGTTATTTGTATCAATACAAGTACAACAAAATACAACGTTGCCTACTTCTTAGAACAACCCATTGAAGTCCCTCTCCTCCCCAAATCCTGCCCTGTTCATGCCCCGCCCACAACATTTCCAGGCATTTCCCAAATGGGAGCCGGCGACCAAACTCCCGGGTCACCTGCCAGAGTCCTCAATTTGGCTCTCTTTGGACAGGAATACGAAAAGAAGTGTTATGTATTGGAATGTGAATCTGGGCTATATATTCCTATGTTAAGCTTGATTTCAAATGTGGCTCTTCAGCTGTGGCTTTACTATTGGCTGGTTTCTAAGAAACCTCTGTACAGGACCAATCATCTTGTAAATATGTTGCAAAGAGGGAACGGTCCTGATTGGCCTTTACCCCTGTGTTATGATTGGCCTTTATCTCTGTGTTGCTATCAGGGCCGGCCCCAGGCGTCTGGGCGCCCTAGGCAGGACAGCCTGGGGTGCCCACCCCACCGGGGATGCCAACCTCCTGATGGGGCCTGGAGATGGCCCAGCGCCGTTGTCCTGGGTGCCTCGCAGCTGCGAGGCGCCCAGGAGAGCCAGGGAAGGGGCGGGCTTAGAACGCCCGCCCCTTCCCTCCCAGCGGCGGCGGCGGCTTTTCTGGGCGCCTCGCAGCCGCGAGGTGCCCAGGAAAGCCGGGGCTGCCGGTGCTGGGCGGGAAGGGGGCTTTTCACGGAGGGGGGGCATTTTGGCACCCCTGCAGGGCTGGCGCCCTAGGCGAGTGCCTAGCTTGCCTAGTGGGCGAGCTGGCCCTGGTTGCTATTGGTCCTTAACTTATTATGGGTGTGGCTTTGACTGCCCGGGAGAGTTTTAAAAGGAGCTGTGCTCCACTGTTTCTTGTCGTGTGTTCCTGACTTACAGGTTGCTGTTCAAATAAAGCCGAAATCACTTTTGAAGCTGAAATCGTTGTGGAGTCTCATACTTAACAGAAGGGTGCTGAGAGAGAGAAATGCTTGCCTCTTGCGGATCACAGCAGTTGGCGGATTCAGTCCAGGGATCTCCTGCTTCCCAGCGCAGCCCAGCTGTGGCTCTGCACCCCACCACTTCGGAGTAACTGTCTTACCTCGGATGGATTCCCAAAGGAAGGGGATCTGCATCCCCCACAGCTTGTTGACCGCGGCGTGGATGTTGCCCCGCATGGCATGCAAGAGCTGCAAAGCCCACTTCCCTGTCTGGTTGGGGTTGGAGGCCAGGACCTGTCGGCAGGGGAGGAAGCAGAAGGGAACGCCTCTGGGATCAGGAGCCAAGCTGCTGGAAGGGAGCAGTGCCTCGGGTCCAAAGAAGGAAGGGGGCTGTCATGTACTGGGACTGAATCATTCCAGGCCTGTCACCCCAGAGACTGGCTGAGCTTGGAGCACAAGAATAATAGTCTACCAGGACCCTGGAAGTAACCAATCGAGTAGTAATGTTATGTAAATGCCACTACATAAATCATAATGCCCCTATATAAATCAATGGTGCGACCTCATTTGAAGAAAGGTTAAAGCGCTTGGGGCTCTTTAGCTTGGAGAAATGACGGCTGAGTGGGTGACATGATCGAGGTTTGTAAGATTATGCATGGGACAGAGCTGGTTGAGGAAGAAGTACTTTTCTCCCTTTCTCGCAGTACAAGAACTTCATGACATTGGCCACACCAGCTTCTCGTTACAGGGTAAATCAACTAGTTGGTTGATTAATTTTGTGTGAAGCTTACTTTGTGCAGAGCATTTTTTTTTGACGTTGCTGTTCTTTAACAACATAAACTCCAGAGGAGCTGGTTGGCCACTGTGTGAGACGGGATGCTGGACTAGATGGACCCCTGGTCTGATCCAGTAGGGCTCTTCTTGTGTTCTTGTGAAGGCCTCAGCCTCTCTGTCCTGTTGTTGGTGCTCTAGAGGAACTGGTTGGCCACTGTGTGAGACTGGATGCTGGACTAGATGGACCACTGGTCTGATCCAGCAGGGCTCTTCTGATGTTCTTAAGAAGGCCTCGGCCTCTCTGCCCTGTTGTTGGCCCCCCAGAGGAACTGTTTGGCCACTGTGTGAGACAGGATGCTGGACTAGATGGACCCGCACTGGTCCGATCCAGCTTCTGATGTTCTTTTGTTCTCGCTGAGAGAAGCATTCTCATGACGTGTGGTTGCCAGCCTCTCTCAGTATGTGTGGACAGAATAGCTCAAAAGGAGTTAGAGGGACTTTGAACATGTGTGAATACATCTCTGCCTTTAAAGGTATCTGTTTCCTAAGCATTGCTTACCAGAAGCCTTGCAAACAGTCCTTGAGCGCTTGGGAGTTTTACTGCAGAGAGATAATAAGTAAACAGTCACCTCTGGCTTGGTTGAACAGGTCTGTCCTCCACCCGGTCCCTCTGGGTCCTGTTCCTGCCAGGCCTTGTTCTAAAACTACTTAGTAAAACCTATCCAGTGCAGTTTTATCCCAGCCTTCTTCCAAGGAGTTCAGGATTCCTCTCCTTGTTCTTCCTTCCCTGTTTAACCTCACAACAACCCTGCGAGGTAGGTGACTCTAAGGGCTCAAGGCCTCCCATGAATCAACCTCTTTGCTAATATGTCAAAATCCAAAAATGGGTAGCTCTAGGAATTGCCGGAAACTCTATGGCTTTACCATAGGGTTTCCGGCATTTCCTTGAGCTATCCATTGTCACTTCCATGTTGTACCAGGAAGTGATGCGGCGATGCTGGTGATGTCATCAGTGTCACACACCCTCCTGTGTCCCTGTTCCTTTACCCTCCCTCTGGTTGCCAGGCTCAGATTGGCAGCCCTAGCCCACGGCCAGCCATTTCATGGAGGTGTGGGGATTTGAACCCAGGCCTCTCAGCTCCTAACCACGGCACCACACTGCAAGAACCAGCATTTTGAGCTGTGCCCCGGAACAGACGGCCCGCTAGCGCTGATCTCTCAACATGGAGGTGGGGTGAGGTGATATTGTCTCTGTCTCTTGCCCCCGACAATAAACAGGCTGCCGCTTCCCAGGCCAACTGTAGTTTCGGAACAGTTTTTGCCCCCAGCCATTGGCAACGTGCGAGGAAGAGACGCTCCACCCCGAACCGAGGCTGAACCTGGAGAGAACCAAGCTGAGCTCCCAGAGCCGCAGGGGGCTCCCCTCCAACCTGGCTAGCTGTGCGCGGGAGAAGGCAATGGGTGTGCCTTTGCAGACCTGGGTCTCCCACTTCCTGGTCACACATCCTTTGCCAAGGGAACCGAAGACTTTGAACTGGCCCTGAACAAACCTCCTTTGCAAGAACCGAGGAAAAGAGCCGATTCTCCCTGTTGAGCGACGGCCAGTTCTTTCAGACACCGGCAGAGGGGTCTCAGAGCCGGACTGTATGCAGCCGGGACCACAAAGTGCAGCAGCTTCGGCCACAGAATCTGCAAAGTGGTGGAAGGAGGAGAAGGAGGAAGAGGAGGAGGAGGAAAGTTGGCTTTTATACCCCGCTTTTCACCACCCAAAGGAGTCTCAGAATGGCTTACAAACTCCTTCCTCTCCCCACAACAGACACCCTGTGAGGCAGGTGGGGCTGAGAGAGCTCTCTCGAGGACTGCCCTTGAGAAAACAGCTCTGAAAGAACTTGTGATGGACCCAAGGTCACCCAGCTGGCTGCATGTGGAGGAAGAATGGGGAATCAAACCCGGTTCTCCCAGATTAGAGTCCACCACTCTTAACTGCTTCACCAAACTGGTTCTCTGGAGATCAGTTCTGATTCTGGGAGACCTCCAGGCCCCACTTGGAGGCTGGCAACCCTAGCTGCAGACTCAGGACAGATCAAAGGAAGTCCTTCTCCAATCATGGAATTCATTAGCAGAATTCACTGTCACGGGATATAGGGGTGGTCTTTTTCCCAGCTGGGGCCGGAAGGCCAGCTCTGAGCTCAGTTTTCTAGCAACGGTTCCTAGAGGTGAGGTTTGACATTTCAGAGAAAACAAACGACTATCTAAGGAACCTTCCGATCTTTTGCCACCCAATTAGCATCTGGAAAAGCTAACTAAGCTTTTTGCAGCATTGCCACAACCCGGTGCGAAATTTCGCTCCAGTTTAGCAGCCTCTGCTTTCCACATCTCAATCCTGTTCACAACGGGCAACACCTCCTGGGTTTCGGTGCTGGGGAAATACGATTACCTTCCCACTAAAGTGCTCGCAAGGGGAGCAGGTGAGGTCAGATCTCCCAGAATTACAACCAAACTTCAGATGCCAGACATCCTTTCCCCTCTAGAAAAATAGCTGCCTTGAGGGTGGACTTTATGGCATCATTTCCTGCTGAAGACCCACCTCTCCCCTAACCCTGCCCTCCCCAGGCTCCGCACCCAAATCTCCTGGAATTTCCCAACCCGGAACTGGAGACCCTAGTAGGGAAGGAATCTAGATCTAGGCCTCTTCTGCACGCTTATTTTCATCACTTGTGTGCCCCTATTGCTTTGCGTCTTTCCCTTTTCTGCGCATGATTTGCTCCTCCTAGTGGTCGCTTCGATATTACATTGCTGTATCTCCAGCATATTTCATAGAATCATAGAATGTTAGAGTTGGAAGGGACCTTGAAGGTCATCTAGTCCAACCTCCTGCACTCTGCAGGAGCGTAGCCAAAAGATAGCCCTACAACATACCTGAAAGATGGTTGTCCAGCCTCCTCTTGAAAACGTCCAGCAAATGAGCATCCACCACCTCCCAAGGCAGACTGTTCCACTGCTCAACCACTCTGACAGTTAGGAAGTTTCTCCTGATATTTGGCTGGTAACAACTCCCTTGTCATTTCCACCCATTAGATCTAGTCTTCCAATCCGGAGCAAGAGAGAATAGATCTGCTCCATCTTCTACATGACAGCCCTTCAGATATTTGAAGACTGCAATCATGTCCCCTTTAAGCCTTCTCTTTCCCAGGCTAAACATACCCAACTCTTTCAGCCTTTCCTTGTAAGACTTGAATTCCAACCTTCTCAACATCCTGGTTGCCCTCTTATTGACACGCTTGAGCTTGTTGACATCCTTCCTTAAATGTGGTGCCCAAAACTGGACACAGGACTCCAGGTGAGGCCTGACCATAGCAGAATAGAGTGGAACGACCACCTCCCGTGATCTGGACACAAGGCTTCTGTTAATGCATTGTCCTAAGATTGCATTAGCTTTCTTCGCAGTCACATTGCACTGCAGGCTCATGTTGAGCTTGTGATCAACCAAAACACCTAGATCCCTTTCACATGTGCTGCTCTCAAGCCAAGTCCCTCCCATTCTATATCTGTGCCTTTGATTTTTTGTACCTAAGCGTAGGACTTTGCGCTTATCTCTATTGAAATTCATTTTATTTGTCTCAGCCCATTGTTCCAGCCCATCTAGATCATTTTTAATCCTGACTTTAAAACTTACACATGGAATTCACTGCCACAGGAGGTGGAGGCAGCTACAATCATGGACAGTTTCAAGAGGGAATTAGATAAACATATGGAGCAGAAGTCCATCAGTGGCTATTAGCCACAAGGTATAGATGGGAACTCTCAGTCTGGGGCAGGTGATGCACTCTATTCTTGGTGCTGGAGGGGGCAGCAGTGGGAGGGCTTCTAGTGTCCTGGCCCCATTGCTGGACCTCCTGATGGCACCTGGTATATTTGGCCACTGTGTGACACAGAGTGTTGGACTGGATGGGCCACTGGCCTGATTCAACACTGGCTTCTCTTATGTTCTTATGTTCTTACAGGGAAATATGCCGGACACATAGTGATGTAATATCAAAATGACCACTAGAGGGAGCAAAGCACATGTAAAACCCCCAGAAAATGTAAAGCAACAGGGACACACCAGTGAAGAAAATGAGGGTCTGGAAGAGTCCCTAGACAAAGGATTAAGAACTGCAAATGCTGGGATTTTTAAAACCACGGAGAAGAGGATTTTCACATCCTGCAAGATCCGGCCAGCCACTCACTTTACTCATCCCTTCTGCGGAGGTGTTCAGATGCTCCAAGACATCAATGCAGATCTCCTGAATTCCGCCTTCTTTCTCTTTCTGGCTAGGGGGACATGCTTTGGCTCCCTATTGTGAGACATAAAAAGAAGACACCAGCTAGAAAAGGGATCGGGGCAGAAGCGGGGGGCTGTGGAGAGAAAAAGGCGGGGAAGGGAGTCATACTGCAAGGACAGCACCCTATTTTGCTGCCCCATCCGAAATTTGCAAGTGGAGCTCATGGAAGGTGCTTGCACATGACTCCAAACTGGATTCCTCTATATCCCGCTTTTCTCCACAAAACAGCTTACATCCTTCTCCTCTCTTCCATTTTATCTTCCCAACATCCCTGGTAAGGTAGGTTAGGCTAAGAGGGCGTGACCGGCCCAAGATCCCCAGGCTAGCTTCCAAGGCAGAGCCTTGGGATTCAAAAATTGGGGTTCTTTTGGTGTGTCTTGGAAAGTTGTCCCATTTGTTTACCTAGAGTGGAGATGTGAACCGTGAGGTAGCTGTGGCGTCGCCGCCTTTCTATATATGCAATGGCACCGTGTTCAGTTTATGATCTTATGAGGTGACTGATCAGTCCTAATTCCTATCTCTGAGGACTGATTAGCTCACCCTTAACAGTAGTCTCTTCGGGGTTTCCTTTAACTTCTGGAATTATGGACAACTGCCCCGTATTCTTTTCCCCCACAGAGTCAGGCACTGGGGCTTATCAATGTCACCCAACACAGATCTTTATTATACAGAAAACTCCAACAGGGGAATGGGATATATATTTACACGGGATACTTTGGATACTTAGTAGTATGAACACCTCACTTTGCCTTTTCATAAACTGTAGGCTTATTATTCTCAGTTTGACTCAGATATTCTCTGGTTCACAAAACCCTTCTCTGACTCCACTTCTCCAGAACCTGTTTTGTGGTAGACCTTTGGGGCTTTAACTGCCCGGCCTCCTGAGTCTACTGGTTCAACCAAACCCAGCTCTCCAGACCCCTCCGGACCCTTTGCCCTTCCTGAGCCACCTTAACTTTATAAAGGACACAGACAAAACACAAAGATTTTTTAAACTTTATATAAAACGTGCTTAAAACACTAGCACTCTTGCAATATTTTGTCTATTTGACAGTCTCTGGTGACTGACACCTCTTGCTCTGAATTGTTGCATCAAAATGTCTGTGCTGTTGCAATCCTGAATATGCTGTTCAGGTGTGCATCTGTAGGCGGTAATGTAGCAGCAGCAGCAGCAGAACTGGGAAAGGAGGCAGGAAACAGCCGGGGCCTTGCGGGCCGCATCGCAGCCCTCCGAGGGCCTGATTCAGCCCCCGAGCTGCATGTTTGACATCCCTGCTCTAACCACTACACCATATTGTCTCTCATCTCGTAGTCCGTCTTGAAGCCCTGAGCCAGCAGCATGCAGCGAAGGGAGGGTGCGGCCTCAAAGAAGGGTGGGATGAAAAACAGGAAGTCTCTTGGGTTGCTCTCTGCTTAATGAATGGACGGTGTCGCGTATGGAGAAATCCACATATGAATCTGCCTTGTACCGAATCAGACCCTCGGGTCGATCAAGGTCAGCCCTGTCTACTCAGACTGGCAGCGGCCCTCCAGGTTCGGAGGTCTTTCACATCATGTATCACCCTAGTCCTTTTTAACTGGAGATGCCAGGGATTGAACTGGGGACCTTCCGCATGCCAAGCAGAGGCTCTTCCACTGAGCCACAGCAGCTGTGGGCTGATTCCCCCGGAACAAAGTGGACGCTGGCTTGCAACATGGAAAGGTGGCCCAGGGGTGCTTGTTGGGCCAGACTGGTTCTGGCAAGGAGGGCCCTCCACAACAAGACCCGGCTGCCTTCCCATTCCTGGAGGAACTCGGCTGTGGAAAGAAAGTGCAGTCGAGTTGCAGTCAACTTGTGGTGACCCTTTAGGGCAGGGGCGTCAAACTCATCTGCAATGAGGGCCAGATCTGACCTAAATGAGACCTTGTTGGGCTGGGCCAGTTGTGTCATAAACGGTAATGCCAGGTAAAGGTAAAGGTAAAGGTTCCCTTGCTCGAAAGCCAGTCGAATCTGACTCTGGGGTTGCGGTGCTCATCTCCGTTTCAAAGCCAAAGAGCCAGCGCTGCCCGAAGACATTTCTGTGGTGGTCATGTGGCCGGCATGACTAAACACCAAGGCACATGAAACGCTGTTACCTTCCCACCAAAGTGATACCTATTTATCTACTTGCAATGTCTTGCTTTCGAACGGCTAGGTTGGCAGGAGCTGGAACTAGAGACGGGAGCTCACCACGTCATGCGGCACTCTCAGGTCTCGAACTACTGAACTACTGACCTCCCACAGCCTGCAGTTCAGCATCTCAACCACTTGAGCCACCGCAGCTCCAGGTAGTGAAGATATAAACTTTATAAAGGACACAGACCAACACAAATTAAAGATTTTTAAAACATTAAATAAAACCTGCTTAAAACATGAGAACTCTTGCAATATTTTGTCTATTGAACAGCGTCCGATAACCGACACCTCTCGCTCTGAATTATGGCATCAAAATGTCCATGCTGTTGCCATCCTGAGTATGCCGCTCAGGTGTGTGTCTTGTAAGCTGCAAACCTTGTACAGGAGAGGCTTGCCTATCTTTCTCTCCTGTGCAGCTGAGAGACTCTGGTAAAGTAAGCTGTGATGTAGCAGCAGCAGAACCGGAAAAGGAAGCAGGAAACAGCCAGGGCCTCGTGGGCAGAGTTGCAGCCCTCCGAGGGCCTGACCCAGCCCCTGGGTCGCATGTTGGACACTCCTGCTTTAGGGTTCCCAAGGCAAGAGATGAACAGAGGTGGCTTTTCACCGCCTGCCTCTGCATAGCAACCCTGGCCTTCTTTGGGGGTCTCCCATCCAAGTACTAACCAGGGCCGACCCTGCTTAGCTTCCGAGACATGATGAGATCGGCCTAGTCTGGGTCATCCAGGATGGGGCTTGGAGACACTTGCCTTGGTCTAATTCCAATACTTACTGGCTGGCCAACCAGATGGCTGAACTGCTGGAAGACGTAGGCCACCATTTCCCACACGGCGCAGCCCTCGATGTTCTGGGAGCGGAGGAGCTCCTTAATGAAGTCCAGAATCGCCTTGATCACCTGGAGGGGAGAAACCGGGAAGCCCTCTACAAAGCTGCTTGGTTCAGCTTTCCCCAGATCCTGGAAAATATCCAGTTTGAGGGCGGGCTCAGGCAACCGGGACTGAATATGCACCAAGAATGCCCCATGTTTCAACCACACGAACGGTGCATTTTCTCCACGTTTTGAAATGATGTCACCCTTTTATTGTGCACAGACCCTTAACAGCCCATTCCTTCCACAACGACAACAACAAAATCAGCTTTATTGTAAACCTGTAAACAAAAAACCCGGAATTTCCTAGGGAAAACAATAATCACAAGAGCAGTTTCTTATGTCTGAGAATGTCTCCGGAGGAGGGCCATGAAGATGGTGAGGGGGTCTGGAGACCGAGTCCTATGAGGAAAGGTTGAAGGAGCCAGGTATGTTTAGCCTGGAGAGGAGATGACGGAGGGGTGATATGAGAACCATCTTCAAGTACTTGAAGGACTGCCCTATAGAGGATGGTGTGGGGTTGTTTTCTGTTGCCCCAGAATTTGGGCCAGAAACAACGGGTTGAAATTAAATCACAAGAGCTTTTGGCTAAACATTAGGAAGAACTTCCTGACAGAGTGGTTCCTCGGTGGAACACGGTTAATCAAAAGGTGGTGGGTTCTCCTTCTTGGGAGGTTTTCAGACAGAAGCTAGATGGCCATCTGACAGCAATGCCAGTTGTGTGAACTTAGGCAGATCATGAGAAGGGAGGGCAGGAAGGGCTGCCTCAGTGCTTAGTTCATGTGGCCCTTTCTTACACGCCCAGCGAAATGCTGATCGCCACTTTGGGGTCAGAAAGCAATTTTTTCCACAGGCCAAACTTACCCGGAGGTTCCCTCCCTCTCATCTGGGCATAGAGCCAGGGGTCACTGGGGGTGGGGGAGGTATTTGTGAATTTCCCATGTTGTGCAGGGGGTTGGACTAGATGACCTTGGAGATCCCTTCCAACTCTATGATTCTGTGAAGGGGAAACAGTGCAATGGACTTCCCCGAAGGACTACTAAATTACTCTTTTCCCTTTGTTGATGACTGCAAGGGGCCAGTCCCCAGCAACAATTAGTATAGCAGAAGAGAATTGTCTGCCTTCTACACAGAAGGGAAGGGGTGGTCAGAGGTTTTTTTTTATGTTGAAGGCATTGCGTTATTCCTGTCCCATGTTACTCATGCTCATTTTTTTAAGAGACAGAAGATAATCACCCACTGCTCAGCCCTGACTTTTAGGGACGGGGGACGAGACGCCATCCTCTAAAACAAGCCTCTCCCAGGTCTTACCGCTTCACGGCGATCATCCAGAATGCATTTCACAGCGTCCACGATCGGCCGCTTCCTGCTTCTGCTCTTGCACACTGGAAGAGGCAAGAGGAGGAAAGCATCTGCTCAGAAGTTGTAGTCTAATTTTATTTTTTAAACCTCTATTTTTGTATTGGTGGCTGTAAACAATTTTAAACACTGGAAAGGGTTTGTGTCATTACCAGGATATTTGCAAACATCCAACTATCACTGGATATTTGTGGTAGTTCATCGTAGCAAAATAAAACAACGGGGGCACCTTCCAGATTAATGACGTTTATTTCAACATGAGCTTTCATAAGTTACGGCTTACTTCCGCACATATGTGAAGGAAAAATCATACTGGGAATTATGTTGTCGAAGGCTTTCACGGACGGAGTTCATTAGTTGCTGTAGATTTTCCAGGCTGTATGGCCATGGTCTTGGCATTGTAGGACCTGACATTTTGCCAGTAGCTGTGACTGGCATCCTCAGAGGTATAACACAGAAAGATGGAGGACTCTCTGTGTCAAGGTGAGCAAAAAAAATGGTAGGCAGGTAATTTATATCTACCCTGGATAATGATTCAGCCCTACCACACCTTCCATATAATAAAATAAAATTTATTTTATTATATTTCAATTACTGATCCACTAATCCCCACAATTGCGGGGTTCTGGACGATGTACAGCATTCTAAAACCATTAAAAATATATAAAAGCCATCTCCAGCATTAGACAATAATTAAAATAATCAGCGGGAATTCATTAGCTTAATAGGTCACACCCAATAGCAGAGACTCATTAGCATACCAGGCCACACCCCCATGTTACCAGAAGTGTGGTCATCCAGCCACACCCACCTTTTGCTTCCTATTCTGTTCACCTTGTTTGTTGTCAAAACCCAGGGCTTTTTTTGGTAGCAGGAACTCCTTTGCATGTTAGGCCACACACCCCTCATGTAGCCAATCCGAATGAGTTTCTGCTGTTGGGTGTGGCCTATTATGCTAATGAGTTCTTGGTGGGCGTGGCCAACCCGGGAGCCAGCCGGAACGCCGTTCCTGTGCGTTCCTGCCCCAAAATAGCCCTGAAATTAATTAAAAGCAAGCGGTGAAAAGTTCCCTCCCATCTGGTCTGTGAGTGCTTCGCATGTACCGGGGGGAAAGGTAGGCTCCATCGGAATCGGGGTCCCAGGTAGGGTCCAAGCCATGATGTCAACCGTTGCTGTCCTCAACCAAACACCTGGTGGAACATCTGGACACTTGCAGGCCCTGCAGAATTGCATAAGATCCCGCAGGGCCCTGATGTCATTTGTCAGAGAGCTCCGCCGAGTTGAGGCCAGGGGTTGAGGACAGCCGGATCTCTCTAGGGCTGGGAACCACCAGCAAGTTGTTCTGTGAGGAGGGTAGTGCTCTCCTGGGGGTGTAACGGTGAATCTTGCCTCAGCTGTGATTTTGCTTGGTAGCCTCGAGGAACCATTTCTCCCAGCTGGAGTCGCCCATCTGCAGTACAGGAACTACAACACTGCACTACATTGCAGGGATGTTGTAAGCATATCTCCAGGGCTATTTTGGGGCAGGAACGCACAGGAATGGAGTTCTGGCTGGCTCCCGAGTTGGCCACACCCAGCAGGAAGTCATTAGCATTACAGGCCACACCCAACAGCAGAAACTCATCAGGATTGGCCACATTAGGGGTGTGTGGCCTGACATGCAAAGGAGTTCCTGCTACAAAAAAAGCCCTGGGTTTTGACAACAAACAAGGTAAACAGAGCAAGAAGCAAAAGGTGGGTGTAGCTGGATGACCACCTTTCTGGTAGCACGGGGTATGGCCTAATATGTTAATGAGCTGTGCTGTCAGGGTGTGGCCTAATAGGCTAATGAGTTTCTGCTGTTGGGTGTGGCCTATTATGCGAAGGAGTTCCTGCTGGGCTTTTTCTATCAAAAAAGGCCCTGCTTATCTCCAAAATTTCGCTCTGCCTCCAACCTCCTATATCAACGGTGGACTCCTTTACGAGGTTTTTCCGGAAGCGTCCTCTGCAACCCTCCCCCCAAGATATGGGGATAACAATGCTACCCTTTCCTACGGGGCTCCTGCAAGGATTGCAAAATGAGGTCAAGTCGATTTTTTGGAACGCTCTGAAGCGGGGGTCCCCACTCTCTTTGAGCCTGCGGGAACATTTGGAATTCCAACCCAGTGCGGTAAGCACAGCCACCAGATGATACCACGTCGGGGGACCTCTGCTCTGAAGGGTTCTATCCATGCCAAACCTTGCGCTTTTCTGTGAAAACTCTTTGGAGCGCGGCACTTTTTGTTGCTCTTTTTGCTGTTACTCACAGTCCTCGCTCACAATGACGGCTTTGAGGTGTCTGAGCAAGGCCACGCGGACGTGTTCCGTGTCGTCCTTCATCTGAGTCTGCAAGAAGTCCAGGGCATCCGTGGGAGAACAGCAGACTGTGGGGGAACGTGTGAAGCTGTGTTATACTGAACCGTTATACTGAACCGGACTCTCGGTCCATCAAGGTCAGTCTTGTCTACTCTTTAAATGGTCTTTCTAAGCCAATCATGAGGCCTGCGACTGAACCTCTCCCTCCCTCCTGCTAGATTTAAGGGGCCCGCCAGCTGATCAGCGGGCCATGTCATCCCTGCCGAGCAGCTGATGCCCTTTAAATCTGGCAGGAGGGGAGGAAGAGGGGTGGCTGGGAAGTTGATTATTCTTGGGGGCGGGGCTTAGTGGTGGGGTTTCCCCACCAGCCAGCTGGCCAGGATAGGATTGGAGCCCCCAAAACAGGGGAACCCCCGCCGAGACCCGGGGACTGGCAACCCTAGTCCAGATTGTCTACTCAGACTGGCAGCAGCTCTCCAGGGTCACAGGTGGAGGTCTTTCCCATCACCTACTTGCTGGATCTTTTAAATGGAGATGCCAGGGATTGAACCTGGGACCTTTCTGCATGACAAGCAGATGGTCTTCCACGGAGCCACAGCCCTTACCACGTCTTCAGGGAGCCCACTTAACATCGCAAAAAGCAAGAAAACCAAGGCCAAGCATGGTCTGCATGATCTCCTGTCAGCCGAATTTTCATTCCACGAATGGACCGGCGAATTTTCATTCCACAAATGGACCGTCGTTAAAAGCAAGCCGTGCTTGTTTTGCGTTCGGCTCGAACTGAGCACCGCGGACCAGCCGTGCTTCTTACCCAAGTGGCTGAAAGCCTCCACCAACACGTCATGATGCTCCCTGGTGAACTGCTGGTGTCCGCACGAGGTCCCGAGAAAGCCAGAAAAAAAATGGAAAGGAGTCGCTCAGTTGAAGGAGCTATTTTGGAGAGTTTTCAGTTCCCAGACTAACAGTAGGTTGGAATTGCTAATTTGTTGTCGGGTAGCCCTGCCATTGCGATGGAATGTAAGGGAGTACTTTCTCTCATGAGTTCTTTTTGCTGTCTGAATGTTATCATTAAGTGGCGTCTACAGCTGCTGGGCACTATGCTGGGAATCACCGGCTTTTAACCTGTTTTTTTCCCTCTGCCTGCTTGCTTTGCCCATGTGCACAAATTATATTCATTGGCTTCGTTTAGATTGGGGGTTGTTTGAATTCACTATAAGTCAGGAGCCTCTATTAATCACGGCCATTCCTGACGCAAGCTATGTATGTTCCTTTAGTCCTGATTTACCAATAAACAGATTCTCCTTATGAAGTCTGGCTGAGGGGAGGGGAAAGTAGAACAGAACTGTAATGATAAGCAGCTTCTGCTGACAGATGTCAGGCCTCTTAGTCAGTTCAGGACTTCATATCTGTCAGCAGAAGCTGCTTATCATTACAGTTCTGTTCTACTTTCCCCTCCCCTCAGCCGGTACCTTCCTATCCAGGGAAAACTGCTTCCTGGGGTCATGGGACACACCTGGGGGTCCGCACTGGAGGGCGAAGGAAGTGGAATTGCCCTCCTTTCTTTTGCGGCAATGGAGTTTGCACTTGGGCAAGGAGGGATGGCTCCCTCCCCTTTCCTTTTCACAGCAGGCCCTCAACCTGCATTGTCCACATGGATTCCACAGTCCAGGAACCCGTAGGGAAGGGCAAGGGGAGCACAGGGAAGATCCCCAACTGTTGATATCAGGTCGGAATGGGAGAACAGCACCCTTTGAAGCGAGTTCGAGTCCAATGTGGCACCTTTTAAGTCCAACAAAGTTTTATTCCTGGCATAAGATTTCGTGTGCACAAACACACTTCTTCGTTTTCTTCAGGTATCTGGAGAAGCGTCTGTGCGCACGGAAGCTTATACTAGGAATGAGACTTTGTTGGACTTAAAGGGGCCACTTTGGACTCAAGCTTTGTTTTGCTGGCTTCAGACCAACATGGCTAACCACCTGAATCCCTTGAACCACCTGAAGGCAGCAGTGGGAGGGGGCTGCTAGTGTCCTGGCCCCACTGCTGGACCTCCTGATGGCACCTGGCATATTTTCGCCACTGTGTGATGGAGTGTTGGACTGGATGGGCCATTGGCCTGATTCAACATTGGCTTCTCTTATGTTCTTATGTTAAGTGGTTTGAGAAGATCCATGTCTTCCCCTGAAGGAACAACCATTATTAGGAAATGCTTATGAACACAATTAGTACAAGAGGAAGTCCCTTCAGTGATAAGGTGAATCCCTCCATATGTTGGAAGGAAGAAGAAGAAGAAGAATAGGAAGAAGAAGAAGAAGAAGAAGAAGAAGAAGAAGAAGAAGAAGAAGAAGAAGAAGAAGAAGAAGAAGAAGAAGAAGAAGAAGAAGAGGAGGAGGAGGAGGAGGAGGAGGAGGAGGAGGAGGAGGAGGAGGAGATTGGATTTATACCCCGCCCTTAACTACCTAAAGAAGTCTCAGAGTGGCTGACAATCTCCTTTCCCTTCCCCTCCCCTCAACAGACGTCCTGTGAGGTAGGTCGGGCTGAGAGAGCTCTTTCAAGTACTGCTCTTGAGAGAACAGCTCTGAGAGAACTTGTGACTGACCAAAGGCCACCCAGCTGGCTGCATGTGGAGGAGTGGGAAATCAAACCTGGTTCTCCCAGATTAGAGTCTGCGCTCCTCACCACTACACCAAACTAGCTCTCAAGAAGGAGAAGAATGGATTCAGCTGTATGGAAACTAAGACCCCCCCCTCAACGCACACCCAAGATTTTAGTGGTGTCTCTAGAGCCATTTTGTCATCCTTGGGGTCAATAATAATTGCGACAGAAAATGTGGTTCCTGAACATTCTATGTTGGAACCACCAATTGGGGCTTAGGTTCTCTGACGTGGCTTGGACAGAAAGTATGGCCATGCTCCCGTACTTTCATCTCCTCCTCCATTTCGTCTTCCCAATCGCCCTGTGAGGTATTGCTAGGCTCAGAGAAGGGTGACCGAGCAAGCTTGGTGGCTCATGTAGGATTCGAACCTGGCTCTCCTCAGTCGCAGCCTGCCAATCTCAACCACTGTGCTAGTAGGCTACCTGATTCTGTGTAGCTGCTGCTCCTTCTTGGATCTGCCCCTGTCGTGTGATCTCTGGGCCTTGTGACTTCCAGACCTGGGCTATGAACCTGTCCATGACCTTGGGCCATTTCTTTAACTGTTGGACTGAAGTACTAAGTGGTAAAACCTAAAAGAAAGGGTTTAGAATTAAAAAAAAAATCAAATAACTCTATGTTGTCGAAGGCTTTCAACAGGAAAGAAGAGAGTTTAAAAATAAATAGGGCATGGTTTCCTGTCCTGAAAAACACAAAATGCTCTACAGCTGACAATAGCACTACAGATAAGATTAGAGTTTCAATAGCCATTCCACACACAAAAGAATCTCCTCGGGAAACAGGAAACCTCCTCAGGAAACAATCCATAGACAAAAGAACCTCCTCAGGAAAGCTCCTTCATTAGCATGTTCATAGCCTGGAGAACTCCTACAAGATAATGACTCAGCCCTACCCCACCTTCCTGGGTAGATATAAATTACTTGCCTACCATTTTTCTACTTCTTACCTTGAAACAGAGAGTACATCTTTCTGTGTTAGACCTCTGAGGATGCCAGTCACAGCTATTGGCGAAATGTCAGGTCCTACAATGCCAAGACCACGGCCACTCAACCCGGAAAATCTACAACAATCAAATAACTCTCTTTCCTGCTCCAGATACCTTGCGTCTGTTCTATATCAGCACATGAAGCTGCCTTATACGGAACCACACCATCAGCCCATCACGGTCAGTATTGTCTACTCAGACCGGCAGCAGCTTTCTGGAGTCTCAGGTGAAGGTCTTTCACATCACCTGCTGCCTGGTCCTTTTAACTGGAGATGCCAGGGATTGAACTTGAGACCTTTTGCATGCCAAGCAGAGGCTCTGCCACTGAGCCACAAGCCCTCACTGGAGGCTGCCTTCTACTGAATCAGACCCTGGGTCCATCAAGGTCAGTATCGTCTACTCAGACTGGCAGCAGATCTCCAGGGTCTCAGGCAAAGAGGTCTTTCCCATCACCTACTGCCACATCCTTTTTAACTGGAGGTGCCAGGGATTGAACCTGGGATCTTTTGCATGCCAAGCACATACGCTGCCGCTGAGATACAGCCCATCCCCAAAGGAAATAACACGTGAAGTTGCCTCATACCGAATCATGTCATTGGTCCATCACGGTCAATACTGTCTACTCAGACTGGCAACGGCTCTCTAGAGTCTCAGGTGAAGGCCTCTGACATCACCTACCTCCTGATCTTTTTCGTTGGAGATGCTGAGGATTGAACCTGGGAACTCCTGCATGCCAAGCAGATGTTCTACCACTGAGCCACGGCCCCTGCTGTCTGTAGTATTCATTGCAATGTGTGGTTGGGTGACATGCCCTTTGTTTCAAAGTAGGAATGGACGAAAGAGTCCTCTGAATTTTCCTTTGGGATGACATCTGGTAGGCACTGGGGCCTAGTGTTTTCAGCGGGCCAAATTCTTCTTGAGAGTGGAGTTCCATCATGGAAACTCCAGACGTGGCTCAATGTGGTTGAGCATCTGCTCGGCATGCAGAAAGTCCCGAGTTCAATCCCTGACATCTCCATTTAAAGAGAGCAGGTAGTAGGTGATGTGGAAGACCTTGACTCGAGACCTTGAAGAGCTGCTGCCAAGTCTGAGTAGGCAACCATGATTCTGATGGACAAATTCTGTATCAGGCAGCTTTGTGTATGTATTCATGAATCGTTGGGATGGGCCGGGGCTCACTGGAAGAGAATCTACTTGCTATGCAGAAAGTCCAAGGGTCAATCCCCGGCATCTCCAGTTAAGTGATGGGAAAGACCTCAGCCTGAGACCCTGGGGAGCTGCTGCCAGCCTGAGTAGACAATACTGACCTTGATGGACCAAGGGTCAGCACAAGGCGGCTTCATCTGTTCATGTGACAAAGGACTAAGTTTCCACTTTGTGGAAAGGACGGTGACTCAGTGGAAGAGCCTCTGCTTGGCACGCAGAAGGTCCCAGGTTCAATCCCCGGCATCTCCAGCTAAAAGGACCAGGTAGGAGGTGATGGGAAAGACCTCTGCCTGAAACCCCGGAGAGACTCTGCCAGTCTGAGTAGACAGTCCGGACAATGATGGACCAAAAGGAATAATTCAGTATAAGGCAGCTCCAAGAATTCATGTGCTCAGTCTGGTTCTACAAAGGGTTAATGTTGGCAATTGGCATCAAGGGAAGATCACTGAGGAAGGGGTGGATTAACTCTTCCCTGCCCGATGTCATTTCCCCTATAGGTGGCATCGAGCATCAATAGAGGAAAAATACGTCACATGGGTACCTTACTTCCCCCACATATGCACAAATGTACAAGTTGCAACGGACTTATGGTAAGGGGCTTCTAAGGCCAGGGAGAAGAAGAGGTGGTTTGGCCATCGCCTTCCTCTGCAGAGCCTTCCTTGGTGGTCTCCCATCCAAGACTTATGGTGACTCCAGCAAGGGGCTTTCCAGGCACATGAGAAGCAGAGGTGGTCTGCCATCGCCTTCCTCTGCAGAGTCTTCCTTGGTGGTCTCCCATCGAAGACTTATGGTGACTCCAGCAAGGGGCTTTCAAGGTGAGGGAGAAGCAGAGGTGGTCTGGCCATTGCCTTCCTCTGCAGAGCCTCCCTTGGTGGTCTCCCATCCAGGACTTATGGTGACTCCAGCAAGGGACTTTCCAGGCACATGAGAAGCAGAGGTGGTCTGCCATCGCCTTCCTCTGCAGAGTCTTCCTTGGTGGTCTCCCATTGAAGACTTATGGTGACTCCAGCAAGGGGCTTTCAAGGCAAGAGAGAAGCAGAGGTGGTCTGGCCATTGCCTTCCTCTGCAGAGCCTTCCTTGGTGGTCTCCCATCCAGGACTTATGGTGATCCCAGCAAGGGGCTTTCCAGGCACGTAAGAAGCAGAGGTGGTTTGCCATTGCCTCTCTCTGCAGAGCCTTTCTTGGGGGTCTCCCATCCAAGTACCAACCCAGTGTAGCTTCCTGCCCCCTTCCCTCCTGTTCCCCCCCCCCCGATGCTTAAATCAGCCCTGCTGCAGGTGGGAGATTTCCAATCTGTAGCTAGCACAGGGGGAAGAGTTGTCTTCTCCTTCGGCAATGCCACATCCTTGTCTGATCCAGATCCTCCCGTCAACTGCTTTGTAGATGGATGTCAGAGGCAAGATTTGGCCCAGCAGGCTCCACCACGCCCACATGGTTAAAAACTTTGGCCCACCTCCAGAAGAACTGCTCCACACAACACCGGGAGCTACAGCCGTGGGACATGCTGGCTTTTTTTGACAATACTGACTACCATTTGAAGCAGACTGAAGAAACTCATGTTATGAAGAAGAAGAGGAGGAGGAGGAGGAGCTTGGCTTTATACCCCGCCCTTCACTCAGAGTCTCAGAGCGGCTACAATCTCCTTCCCCTTCCCCTTCCCACAACAGACACCCTATGAGGTAGGTGGGGCTGAGAGAGCTCTGACAGAAACTGCTCTTTTTCAAGAACAACTCTTATCAGAACTACGGCTTGCCCAAGGTCATCCAGCCAGGTGCAAGTGGAGGAGTGGGGAATCAAACCCGGTTCTCCCAGATAAGAGTCCACGCACTTCACCAGTACACCAAACTGGAGGAGGAGGAAGAAGAGATTGGATTTATACCCTGACCTTCACTACCCAAAGGAGTCTCAGAGGGGCTTGCAAACTCCTTTTCTCTTCCCCTCCCCACAACAGACACCCTGTGAGGTAAGCGGGGCTGAGAGAGCTCTGACAGAAACGGCTCTTTTTCAAGAACAGCTCTGACAGAACTATGGCTTGCCCAAGGTCATCCAGCAGCTGCAAGTGGAGGAATGGGGAAGCAAACCCGGCTCTCCCAGATTAGAGTTTGCGCACTTAGCCACTATGCCAAACTATGGCAACATGAGCTTCTTCGGTCTGCTTCAGAGTCTGAGGAGGATAAGGTTCCATTCTGTTAGTCATTCTGCCTGAATCTGAAGAAGTGAGCGGCGACTCACGGAAGCTCCTACCCTGCTACAAATTTAGTTAGTCTTTAAGGTGGTCCCGGGGCTCTTACTCTTCTCTCTGTTCTCTTACCTGTTTGAACACAAAGTCGCCGACAGCCTGGAAGGTCTTCCTGGGCATCGGGGGCTTGCACTCCTCACAGATGTCCAAAAAGAGCCGGAGCCTCTGAAAACAGGACATGGCGTTTGTACAGATAAAGAGCAATAACAGATAGGCAAGCGGCAGACTGAGGCATGACTGGGGGAGAGCAGGGTGAGGATATCGGCCTGTGTCCCGTCATTTTGCTCTGCTACGGTTTCCAAGTTGGGCTTAGGAAACTTGTGGAGATTTGGGGGCGGTGTCTGGGGGGACAGAGTCTGGGAAGGGGAGCTCAGCAGTGACGTGACATCACATCCTGGTCAGACCTTCCAACTTCTCCCCTTCCGGTGAGGTCACTTCCGACCGGCAGCAAAATCCAAATGTTGAATTTCCACTTCATATCGTTTCCCCCCCAACTTTCTTCTCGCACCTTACAGTACTTGTACGCTTCTGTATATATCTGTCCTACAGTTTGGTGTAGTGGTTAAGTGTGCAGAGAGCCAGATTAGTGTAGTGGTTGAGTGTGAGGACTCTAATCAGGGAGAACCCGGTTTGATTCCCCACTCCTCCACTTGCAGCTGCTGGATGACCTTGGGCAAGCCATAGTTCTGGCACAGCTGTTCTTGAAAAAGAGCAGTTTCTGTCAGAGCTCTCTCAGCCCCACCTTCCTCACAGGGTATCTGTTGTGGGAGGGGAAGAGAAAGGAGTTTGTAAGCTGCTCTGAGACTCCAAGTGAAGGGCGGGGTATAAATCCAATCTCCTCCTCCTCCTCCTCCTCCTCCTCCTCCTCCTCCTCCTCCTCCTCCTCTTCCTCTTCCTCTTCCTCTTCCTCCTCCTCCTCCTCCTCTGTGTCATACTAACCCCTGATCCTGAAAATTTCTGCTGGTAAAACTAGCTGCTGTCCAATTATGTTCAAAGCAAAAATGATTACCTTAGAAAATAGTTATACAGAGACCAAATAAATTATGAATCTATAATGGAGCCTTTGAATATATATATTTTTTACTATTATCTTAGAAAGACATACCAACCAGTTTTCCCTCTAAGCCGAGTGAGTGTGAGCTAGCTCACAGTTTTTTAGCCTCCGGCTCACACATCTTTGTCTTCGCTCAGGAAGGAGGGCTCCAGACCAAACTAATTTACGCAGTAGCCAAATCGGTTGCTCACAACTTTAATGCCAGCAGCTCACAAAGTAGAATTTTTGCTCACAAAACTCCACAGCTTGGAGGCAGCGTTGAGACCAACATAAGTCTTTAAAAGACGCACCTTCATAGATTTATAACGATAACCGTGTAAAACAAGAACCATTTCACGGGTAGGCTAGCTGTAGAATCCCATTTCAAACATTCTTTGTCCAAGTTGGAACTGCTAAAATTCCTCTTCACCATAAACGTACAAAGGTTTTCCTATTACCGGCCGCAGCCCCACAGCCTGTTTGAAAACAACATAAATCTTCACCTTTTAGCAGCTGTGCCGATGATACTTGAAGGTGCTTCTGAGAAAGACAATTGAGAGGACGGTATGTGAAAGTACTCAAGTTTGCAAATGACAAAAGAACCACAAATCAGATTGATGTAGTTTCTACATGGTTTTTGTTATAAATCTATGAAGGTGCGTCTTTTAAGACCTATGTCGGCATGTCTTTCTAAGATAATAGCAAAAAATATTCAAAGGCTCCACTATATATTTATAATTTATTTGATAACTATATAACTATTCTCTACGGTAATCGTTTTTGCTTTGTATTATGTATTACATCTGTAGTTCTCCTGTTTTTGCTGGTCCAATTATGTTCAACGTGAGAAAATACCTCTCAAAAGCCTCTTGAGGTTTTTTCCTTAGAGAAATCCATGCTGAAGGCCCATAGGAGGACACCAGCCAATGGCAGTCCCTTTGGGTGTGTGTGTGTGGCAGGAGCATTTGGAGTGGGTGGAGACTGGGGGAAATGACATCACGGCGTCGTTCAATGCTCTAGGAATTCCCCTAACCTCTATGGTTTTTAACCATAGAGATAGCGGGAATTCCTAGAGTGGTACATGATGCCCTGGCATCGTTGCTCCCACCCCAGTTTGGCTCCTGTTGTTCCATTGGGGCCTGGAGGAGTCTGGGTAAGAAGTTGTCTGCCACTGTGGGCAACTTGGGAAGCCAATTCCTAGCCGTTTATAGTGTCTTGACAGGTGACAATTAATCAGTTTCTGCAAGTCTCTGTGGTATACCATAGGAGAAGAAGAAGTCCTAGAGCTGGAGCTTTTGAGACTTCTCAGTTCTCAAAAAAAGTGAATTAACCGAAAATGGTGGACACGTTTCAAGAATCCGCTTCTCAGAATTAAGAGGTGGATCCCGCAGGTCTGTTCCTTTAATGGACGCACCTTCCTCAGACATAAGGAGACGTCCCCTTATGCAAGACGTGCCGCATTGGTTCTGTGACTCTATGGGATCCAACCTGAGACGGTCGGCTGAGACTTCAGCCTCTGCTAAAAGATTTCTGCCAAGGTATCGGTATCTTCTGTGTGCGTGTCCTGAACTCCGTTGGGGAGAAGCAACTTGGAGAGACAGCCTGCGCTGAATAAGCAGGCCTGGAGGGAACATACTATACCACGGTTCTAGAAAAGAAGTGGAAAGGTTGACAGAGTCATGAAGAAATAAGGGAGGCCACATACTTTGGCGACGAGGAAGGAGTCCAGGCTCCTGCTCATTGCAAGCAGCTGTGGGATGTTCTTGACTATTTCCTCTTGCTGCTCTTGACGCCGGATCAAAACCCCAAACATAGGCCAGAGAGCTTTCATGGATGCCTCCTGAACCTGTGGAGACGACAGACGGAAAGAGCCTCCCTGTCTTTCAGTACCCCATAACGGCGCTAGCCTGATCTTGTCAGATCTTGGAAGCTAAGCAGGGCAGGCCCTAGGGTTCCCAAGTACTTACTGTCTGGGGGCGGGGGACGAATGCTCCCCAGCCGGACCAGTCTTCCTGGTAACGCACCATGCCGTTGCCAGGAAGTGATACCAGGTGACACCTTTACATCGAGTTTCCAGCCCCATTGCCAGAGCGTCACCTACCGTCCCTTCCTGGCGACGGCATGGAGCTCCGCGCCTCTCCTTCCTCTGGGGATGGTCCTGCAAGGACATATCCATCCCCCGCTGGCATGCGGTAAGTTCTTGGGAAGCCTAGCAGGCCCTGGTTAGTAGTTGGATGGGTGGCCACCAGAGTTCCCTCTAAGCTGAGTTAGTGTGAGCTCACTCACAGTGTTTTAGCCTCCGGCTCACACATTTTGTCTTCGCTCAGGAAGGATGGCTCCAGAGCAAACTAATATATGCAGTAGCCAAATCGCTCCCTCACAACTTTAATGCCAGGAGCACACAAAGCAGAATTTTTGCTCACAGGACTCCACAGCTTAGGGGGAACGTTGGTGACCACCAAAGAAGTCCAAGGTTGCTACGCAGAGGCAGGTGAGGGCAAACCATCTCTGTTCATCCCTTGCCAAGAGGGTCACCCTATGTCGGGACTTTCCACCACCAGAAAGAAAAGGCCCAAATAAGGGGGAAAGAAACCTCAATTGAAGGCAGGAAATGCGCTAATTACTGGAACATGGGCAGTGGCCGATTAACCATTAAGCAGACTAAGCACGTGCTTTGGGCACCAGGGCCAAAGGGGGCACCACAAAGTTGGGGAAAGGGTGAAAAGAAAAGAAAAGGAATGAAGATTTGTAAATAAATAAATAAATTGATAAAACTAGTGCAAATTGAAACGTGTAAAAAAACCCAAATAGATCAGTCATGCTTCAAGAAAGACCCAACTCACTGTGTATATTAACAATTGAAGCAGACATTCGGAGAGGAATTAATTTCGTGGGTGTTATCAGTGATTTTGCGAAAATGAAATGTAGAAAAATGCCTCTCAGGTCATGAATAGTGGAACTTTGATACATTTAACTTGTGAAAATGTTAAAACGGATGTTGCATTGCATTTTGTAGAACTTTATGTCGCTTTATTTACGTAGACTAACAGAATTAAACAAGTAACCATAGCCGTGATCACTTGCATAGATTAAAAAATTTCCAGAGTGGCGACTTCTCTGGCTTTCGGTCGTTGTAAGTCTGAAACTCATGTCAAGAATTGAGCAAACTTCAGCGGACAGCGCAAGACAGGAGGGCCTGGCGTGATCTGGTCCATGGGGTCGCGAAGAGTCGGACTCGACTGTGCGACTGAACAACAAGAATGTAGCCAAAGCTTGGCTTAGTTTGTACAGTATAAATTTTTGTATTGCTGAAGCCTGCCTTGTATATCTGGTCAGACAGGTCAATGACTAAAATGGATGGGGTCAGTGTGGAAAGGAGAGAGGCACCAAGATCGGTCAGTGCTTAGGGCACCAGGGAGACTTAATCCGCCCCTGAACATGGGCTGACAAGGAGCCGAGAGAGGGCCTCGGGGTGGAGGATGGAGCTGCTTTTTACCTCAGAGCTACACGTAACATCACAGTGAATCAACCCAAAACGGTGGACACATTTCAAGAAAAGAAAATCACCTCATGAAATGAGCTCCCCTTTTGCAAACACACTGAGGGGATCTGAGAACAACAGCTGAAGTATTCAATGTTATTCCCTCCCCAGTACCCATTCTGAAGGAGGGCAGTGGGCCCTGCCCTCACTCTGAATTGGCTTCATGACATGTGGCTGTGTTAATTAATTAATTAATTAATTAATTAATTCCCTGCCTTTCTCCCCACTGGGGACCCAAAGCAGCTTAACGTTGTTCTTCTCAGGTCTGCTTTATCCTCATAGCGACCTTGTGAGGTAGGCTAGGCTGAAGAGGGTGTGACTGGCTCCAGGTCACCCAGCGAGCTTCCATGGCAAGGCAAGGGATCTGAACCTTGGTCTCTCTGATCCAAGGGGTACGCTGTAATCATTGCACTACAATGGCTCATGACAAATATCCACAGAGAATCATAGAGTCACAGAGTCGGGAGGGGCCATTGTAGGCCATCCAGTCCCACCCCCCCTGCTCAAGGCAGAACCAGCCGAGACAACAGTTTGTCCAGCCGCTGCTTGAACAGTGCAGAGAAAAAGTGCAGAAAAGGGCAACTAGAATGATAAAAGGGTTGGAACACTTTCCCTATGAAGAAAGGTTAAAATCCTTGGGGCTCTTTAGCTTGGAGAAACGACAGCTGAGGGGTGACATGATCGAGGTTTATAAGATTATGAATGGGATTGAGCAGGTTGAGAAAGAAGGACTTTTCTCCCTTTCTCACAATACAAGAACTCCCTTGGGCACTCCATGAAATTGCTGAGCAGTCGGGTTAGAACAGATAAAAGGAAGTCCTTCTTCACCCAAAGAGTGATGAACACATGGAATTCACGGACAGAGTGGCAGACTAGGACTCTGGGAGATCTGGGTGCGAATCCTCACTTCTCTACCACGGAAGCTCGGGCCAGTCACAAACTCTTGGCCCGGGCTGCCACGACCGGGTTCTTGTTATTGCGAGAGAACAGAGGGGAGAATGATGAGTCCCAACGGTGGGGCGAAAAACAGGGTGGAAAGGGGAAAAAATGGAGCTAAATGCACGAGCAGGAAGCTACTCACGGAGACCCAGAGATCAACTCTCTCGTAGTGTATGGCGGAGGGGCAGCCTCCCAATCGATTAGCCCCCTCCCACCAGGTCCGTAGCCAGGATTTTTTAACTGAGGGGGCCTTTAAATAAGTCAGGGGGCACCCTGCACAGACCCCTGCACACACCTCCAAGGGAGCACCTGCTCTGGATGGGAAGTCAGGGGGCCTTGGCAAGTAAGTCAGGGGGCCAGGCCCCAAGATGCCCCATTGTAGCTACGGGCCTGCCTCCCACACAATTCCTTGTAAAGGTGTCCAATTCTCACCTGGGGTTCTTCGTCGTTCATCCAGTCACCGACCAGTCGCCTGTATATGGGAACCAGAGGGCTGCACAGCTGGGATTCCGCCTCTCTCGGGAAGGAACAGGCTTTCCAGTTTTTGTAGTAATAGTTTATCGCCGTGCAGAAGTGCTCCATCACTGTGGGAGCAGAGAGACACCGAGTCTGGAAACTGATTATGGAAATTAACGGGCAGCTTTTGGGCTTCTCAAAAGGGGGCGGAGCTGGGAGGATGGTGAGCGAGACAGAAATCCTTCGCTTTTAAGGGTTGCCAACCTCCAGCTTTTGGAGTTCCGGCCCCACTGGTGGACCTCCTGATGGCCCCTGGGTTTTGCCCGGTTATGGACTGGATGGGCCATTGGCCTGACCCAACATGGCTTCTCTTGTGTTCTTCTGTCTGGGGCAGTGATGCTCTGTCTTCTTGGTGCTTGTGGGGGCCACCATGTTGGGAGGGCTTCTGGAGTTCTGGTCTTGCTAGTGGAGCTCCTCAGGGCACCTGGGTTTTGGCCACTGTGCGACACAGAGTGTTGGACTGGATGGGCCACTGGCCTGATCCAACAAGGATTCTCTTGTGTTCTTATGTCTGGGGCAGTGATGCTCTATATTCTTCGTGCTTGGGGGGCAAGAGTGGGAGGAATTCTGCAGTTCTGGCCCCACTGGTGGACCTCCTTATGACCCCTGGGTTTTGACCACTGTGTGACACAGAGCGCTGGACTGGATGGGCCACTGGCCTGATCCAACATGGCTTCTCTTGTGTTATGTCTGGGGCAGTGATGCTCTATATTCTTGGTGCTTGGAGGGCAAGAGTGGGAGGAATTCTGGAGTTCTGGCCCCACTGGTGGATCTCCTTATGACCCCTGGGTTTTGGCCCCAGTGTGACACAGAGTGTTGGACTGGATGGGCCACTGGCCTGATCCAACGTGGCTTCTTTTCGGTTCTTATAGCAGCTGGAGGTCTCCTGGGATGAGAACAGATCTCCAGGTGACAGAGATAAGTTGACCTGGAGAGAATGGCCATTTTGGAAGGTGGACTACATGGCATTATACCCTGCTGAAGTCTCTCTCCTCCCCGAACTCCTCCCCTCCCCAATCTCCAGGTGTTTCCCAGTCCGGAGCCGGCAACCCGCCCTCACCGTAACAGATGGCCTCTTTCATTGAGCTGATCATGGGCAGCTTCAGCATCAGCCAGATGTACAAGGTGGTCAGAGACACAAAGGGGATGCTCTTCAGGGCTACAAGGAGGAGGAAACCCGTGTAGAAATGTGTTAAGTACCAGTGTTCCCTCTAAGCTGAGTTAGTGTGAGCTAGCTCACAGTTTTTCAGCCTCTGGCTCACAATTTTTTGTCTTAGCTCAGGAAGGGATGGCTCCAGAGCAAACTAATTTATGCAGTAGCCAAACCCCTTGCTCACAACTTTAGTGTCAGTAGTTTACAAAGTAGAATTTTTGCTCACAAGACTCCATGGCTTAGAGGGAACTTTGTTAAGTACCAAGGCTTGCCATCCTCCAGAGGGGGCCTGGAGTTCCCCTAGAATTACCCTCAACCCATCAAACACCATCCTTCCCAGGTTCCTAACCCCCTTTCCCCAGATCTCCAGGAGTTTCCCAAACTAGAGTTGACAACCCTTGGGAGGAGTAATTGAAATCTACAGGATGTGCATAACTTGAACTGAGCATATTGGATGGAGGTCACATATGATTCCCATCCCTGCAGGCACTCCACTGACTGTGTGGCTCAGTGGAAGAGCAACTTGCTTGGCATGCAGAAGATCCCAGGTTCAATCCTCAGCATCTCCAGTTAAAAGGACCAGGCGGGAGGTGATGGGAAAGACCTGAAAGATCCTGGATAGACCTCTGCCTGAGACCCTGGAGTGCTACTGGCAGCCTGAGTAGACAATACCACCTTCGATGGACCAAGAGTCAGTTCTTCACCCAAAGAGTGATCAACACTTGGAATTCACTGCCACAGGAGGGGGTGGCAGCTACAAGCATGGACGGCTTCAAGAAGGAATTACATAAAGATATGGAGCAGAGGTCCATCAGTGGCTATTAGCCACAAGGTATGGATAGGGACTCTCAGTCTGGGGCCAGTGATGCTCTGTATTCTTGGTGCTTGGGGGTAGGATCAACAGTGGGAGGGCTCCTAGTGTCCTGGCCCCACTGCTGGACCTCCTGATGGCACCTGGTGTTTTTGGCCACTGTGGGACTAAGAGTGTTGGACTGGATGGGCCATTGGCCTGATCCAACATCGACTTCCCAACATCGGCTTCTCTTATGTTCTGATGTAACCACAAAGGGAGGAAAGTGCCTTGCCGTAGTGAGAGGCCAGGCTGCCCAGGGTTCGAAACACCATCCGGTGAGGGAGCTTGGCCGTCTTGACGTTTTTCTGCAGCTCGTACATCACGTCGTTGAAATGGTGGCTGGCTAGCACTAAAAGGACGGTGCTGGCGGCTCTCCTGATCTCCTCAGTTGCTTCCTAAGGAGGAAGAAGGAAATTATAATCGGTCATAGCACAGCGTTGAATTTCTTTTTTCCTGTGTACACAGCTCGGTTGCCTGCCTGCCTCCTGGAATTAAAACTGATTCTCCAGACTACAGAGAAAATGGATGCTTCGGAGGGTGGACTCTACGGCATGACACCTCACGGAGGCCCCTCCCCTCCCCAAACCCCGCCCTCCCCAGGCTCCACCCCCAAAGGGAGCCAGTTTGGTGTCATGGTTAGGACCATGGGCTCCAGTCTGGGAGAACTGGGTTTGATTGCCCACCCCTCCATATGCAGCTGCTGTTATGGCCTTGGGTCAGTCCCAAGTTCCCTCAGAGCTGTTCTCTCAAGGGCAGTCCTCGAAAGAGCTCTCTCAGCCCCACCTACCTCACAGGGTGTCTGTTGTGGGGAGGGGAAGGGAAAGGAGTTTGTAAGCCGCTCTGAGACGCCTTTGGGCAGTGAAGGGCAGGGTATAAATCCAATCTCTTCTCTTCTTCTGCCTCACAGGGTGTCTGTTGTGGGGAGGGGAAGGGAAAGGAGTTTGTAAGCCACTCTGAGACGCCTTTGGGCAGTGAAGGGCAGGGTATAAATCCAATCTCTTCTCTTCTTCTGCCTCACAGGGTGTCTGTTGTGGGGAGGGGAAGGGAAAGGAGTTTGTAAGCCGCTCTGAGACACCTTTGGGTAGTGAAGGGCGGGGTATAAATCCAATCTCTTCTCTTCTTCTGCCTCACAGGGTGTCTGTTGTGGGGAGGGGAAGGGAAAGGAGTTTGTAAGCCGCTCTGAGACACCTTTGGGTAGTGAAGGGCGGGGTATAAATCCAATCTCTTCTCTTCTTCTGCCTCACAGGGTGTCTGTTGTGGGGAGGGGAAGGGAAAGGAGTTTGTAAGCCGCTCTGAGACACCTTTGGGTAGTGAAGGGCAGGATATAAATCCAATCTCTTCTCTTCTTCTACCTCACAGGGAGTCTGTTGTGGGGAGGGGAAGGGAAAGGAGTTTGTAAGCCGCTCTGAGACGCCTTTGGGCAGTGAAGGGCAAGGGGTATAAATCCAATCTCTTCTCTTCTTCTGCCTCACAGGGTGACTGTTGTGGGGGGAGGGGAAGCGAAAGGAGATTGTCAGCCGCTCTGAGGCTCCTTCGGGTAGTGAAGGGCGGGGTATAAATCCAATCGCTTCTTCTGCCCCGAAGTCCCTCCCCTTCTCAAACCCCACCCTCCTCAAGCTCCACCCCCCAAAATCCGGAACTGGCAAACCTACTAGCAACCAATGGTGGAGTAAGTGGAGAAGGAGAAATATATATCATCACAGTGTCAGATGTCTGAGGTAGATATTGTGGGGGAACTGGACACAGGACATCGGATTTCTGGGCAGCCTGGCGTTCTTTTCATGGGTAGTTCTGTCCCAAGGAGCAACGTTGTTGTGTACGACGGGCAGGGAGGGATGCCAACTCTGGGTTTGGAAATACCAGGTGATTTGGGGGTGGAGCCTATGTGGGGCAGGGTTTGGGGAAGGGAGGGACCTCCGTAGGGTACTAGACCATACAGTCCCCCCTCCAAAGCAGCCCCACCCTTCACTCGGAGTCTCAGAGCAGCTTACAAACTCTTCTCCCTTCCCCTCCCCACAACAGACACCTCGTGAGGTAGGCGGGGCTGAGAGAGCTCTTTCCGGAACTGCTTGTGAGAGAACAGCTCTGACAGAACTATGGCTTGCCCAAGGTCATCCAGCAGCTGCAAGTGGAGGAGTGGGGGAATCAGACCCGGTTCTCCCAGATGAGAGTCCGCGCACTTCACCACAACACCAAACGGGCTCTCGAGCACTTGAGCCGACGTCCTGCCGTCTTGCGGAAGGTCCACCCACCTCCTTCAGCATCTCCTCTGCTACGGTCCTGATGGCCGACTTGATGTTCAAGCTGTTGACCGTCCCGAGGATGTCTCCGGTGGCTCGGTCGCCATTTTGCGAGCCTTGCAAGTGGCAGAGGATTTGGCGCTGGACATCTGAAACGTGACAAAGCGGACCTTCTAGCCTTCTACTGCTCAAAGTGAGATGGGCCAGTTCTGTACTAGATGCCCATCAGTGAAGATAGTTTCCAGAGTCCAGCCATGTTGGTTGGCTGTAGAATTAGGGTTGCCAGCTCTGGGTTTGGAAATATGTGGAGATTTTGGGGATGGAGCCTGGGGAGGGTGGGGTTTGGAGAGGGGAGGGTATAATACCCTAGAGTCTGCCCTCCAAAGCCGCCATTTTCTCCAGGGGGATGGATCTCTGTAGATTGGAGATCAATTGTAATAGCAAGGGATCTCCAGGCCACACCTGGAGGCTGACAACCATATGTAGAAGAGCTTGCCTTGAGTCTAGTAGAAACACTCACTGGCCCCACTGCTGGGCCTCCTGATGGCACCCGGTATTTTTGGCCACTGTGTGACAGAGTGTTGGACTGGGTGGGCCATTGGCCTGATCCAACATTGGCTTCTCTTATGTTCTTATGTCTGGGGCAAGGGAAGCTCTCTGTATTCTTGGTGCTTGGGGGGGCAAAAGTGGGAGGGCTTTTAGTGTCCTTGCCCCACTGCTGGACCTTCTGATGGCGCCTGGTATTTTTGGCCACTGTGTGACAGAGTGTTGGACTAGATGGGCCATTGTCCTGATTCAGCATTGGCTTCTCTTATGTTCTTATGTCTGGGGCAAGGGATGCTCTCTGTATTCTTGGTGCTTGGGGGGGGCAACAGTGGGAAGGCTTTTAGTGTCCTGGCCCCACTGCTGGACCTCCTGATGGCACCTGGTGTTTTTGTCCACTGTGTGGCACAGAGTGTTGGACTGGATGGGCCACTGGCCTGATCCAACATGGGCCTCTCTCTTATGTTCTTAAAGGG
This sequence comes from Gekko gecko, assembly GCA_029375565.1. NCBI lineage: Eukaryota > Metazoa > Chordata > Lepidosauria > Squamata > Gekkonidae > Gekko > Gekko gecko. The sequence goes on along the minus strand of JAPDNY010000003.1, from coordinate 240,234,213 downwards.
AAGAAGAAGAAGAAGAAGAAGAAGAAGAAGAAGAAGAAGAAGAAGAAGAAGAAGAAGAAGAAGAAGAAGAAGAAGAAGAAGAAGAAGAAGAAGAAGAAGAAGAAGAAGAAGAGAGAGGAGGAGGAGGAGGAGGAGGAGGAGGAGGAGGAGGAGGAGGAGATTGGATGTATACCCTGCCCTTCACTACCTGAAGGAGTCTCGGAGCAGTTTACAATCTCTTTCTCTTCTTCTCCCCACAACAGACACCCTGTGAGACAGGTGGGGCTGAGAGAGCTCTTTCGAGGACTGCCTTTGAGCGAACAGCTCTGTGGGAATGTGTGATGGACCCAAGGTCACACAAGCAGCTGCATATGGAGGAGAAGTCAGGAATCAAACCTGCTTCTCCCAGATTAGAGTCCGCTCCCCTAACCACTACACCAAATTGTAGGAGTGTAGCACCTTAGCACATTAGTCGCTAAGAAGATTTTTAAGTTATGAGCTTTGGGTGTACCAAACAAGCCCTGACAAGGATAGCCCAGGACACTGTGATCTTGTCACGTCTCCGAAGCTAAGGAGGGTTGGCCTTGGTTAGTGTTTGGATGGGAGACCGCCAAAAAAGCCCAGGGTCGCTATGCATAGGCAGGCAATGAAAAAGCATCTCTGAACGTCTCTCGCTTGGAAAACCCCACGGGGTTGCCGTATGTCAGCTGCGACTTGATTTATAAAGTGGCAAACAATGAGATGGCCACAGCCAGGAGAACTTACAATGTATGAATCATACAACTTTGATAAAGAAGCATCCACAATTATTTATCTCAAGTTTTTCATACAAAACACTGATTTCTGAATGTGATTTTTACAAGAAATAATACAATAGAAACAGAAGCGGAAAGGCAGGACAGTGGTCTCCGGATTGGTGCTGCCGTTTCGACAATGTGTCTTCTTCTGACCAAAAATTGTGCCAGTCAATGTGAAATATGGAGTTCCTCAAGCAACAAAAAGTTGCTTGACAAGTTGACAGGTTCAAGCTTCGACTTCAGCCCTTCTGGGAGAACCTTTTTCTAGAATAAGACATGTTGCTTTTCAAGCTATAAGAGTTAGAAAAATCATGAGTGTGCAGCTTTTTGTTGCTTGAGGAACTCCATATTTCGCATTGACTGGTACAATTTTTGGTCAGAAGAAGATACGTTGTCGAAACGGGAGCACCAATCCGGAGACCACCGCGCCGCCTTTTCACTTCTGTTTCTATTGTATTATTTCTTGTAAAAATCACATTCAGAAATCAATGTTTTGTATGAAAAACCTGAGATAAATAATTGTGGATGCTTCTTTATCACAGTTGTATGATTCATACATTGTAAGCTGCGACGTGATGCCAGAAATAAATAGATAGATAAAACAAACACTACTGAAAAAATGTTCTAAGCCCTGGAAAATGCTTGCCCTAGGAATCCTGACTGCCTGGAAGAGTGAGGAACCTGTGACAGAATGTACATAGGCACTCTGGCATTTCCGATCTTGCCTTTCGCCCATGAAAAGATTAAATCCAACGGGACGATTCCAAACGGATGTCAAAAGAGTCTCAAAGCACGTCAAGCCGACAGCGGGGAAGCCGGTAAAAACAGGACCGGAACCTCCGCCGTGGCCTACCTTTGTCCACGGAAGGGTCATCCATTTCGAACCATTGCTCGGGCTGCTGACTCCTCCACGAACCTGCAGACCCGAATATCTCTTCCAAGGTCACCACAGGCCTTTCTGGCCAGTCGCTCGGCTAACTGAGAACTCTGATGTTCTATTATGATCCATGCGATGGTGTCACACTTCACTCTAGCGACCGCCGCTGACTCATAAGGACTGGTCTTTGTAGGATGGCCAGCCCTCCAGGTGGAGACTGGAGATCTCTGGGAATTACAGCTGATCTCCAGGTGACGTAGTCAGCCCCCTGGAGAAAATGGGTGTTTGGGGAGGGTGGGTTCGATGGCATTCTGTCCTGCCGAGGTCCCTCCCCTCCCCAAACGGCACAGGAAGTGGTGGCAGCCACAAGCACGGACGGCTTCAAGAGAGAAATGGATAAGCTTATGGAGCAGAGGTCCATCAGTGGCTATTAGCCACAAGGTTGTCAGAAGGTTGAATCTCTGTGTTACTATTTACAAACATAACATAAGAACATAAGAGAAGCCAATGTTGAATCAGGCCAATGGCCCATCTAGTCCAACACTCTGTCACGCAGCGGCCAAAATATACCAGGTGCCATCAGGAGGTCCAGCAGTGGGGCCAGGACACCAGAAGCCCTCCTACTGCTGCCCCTCCAGCACCAAGAATAGAGTGCATCACCTGCCCCAGACTGAGAGTTCCCATTTATACCCTGTGACTAATAGCCACTGATGGACTTCTGCTCCAGATGTTTATCTAATTCCCTCTTGAAGCCGTCCATGCTTGTAGCTGCCACCACCTCCTGTGGCAGTGAATTCCATGTGTTAATCACTCTTTGGGTGAAGAAGGACTTCCTTTTATCTGTTCTAACCCGACTGCTCAGCAATTTCATGGAGTGCCCACGAGTTCTTGTATTGTGAGAAAGGGAGAAAAGGACTTCTTTCTCAACCTGCTCAATCCCATTCATAATCTTATAAACCTCAATCATGTCACCCCTCAGCTGTCGTTTCTCCAAGCTAAAGAGCCCCAAGCATTAAAATTAAAAGAAGAGGTGGACATGGCTCTCAAAGCCTATTCCGCTTTTATAAAAGAAGATACTCTGCCAGTAGAAGGGGATGTTGAACACAGCAGGCAATATACCGGAGATCCGATTCCATGTGCAGTAACTATGGCGCCCTGGGAATTTGAAGGTCGGAAACATAAGGAAAAAGAGAAAAGAAAGAAGATGGATTACACCTTTAAAAAGCAAAAACCTTGGAAGAGACACGCCAGTTTGGAGGAAGACGCAGCATTTAAAATTTGCAGAGAAGAAGACGGCAGCCCAGGGGAAGGGGGCGACGGATTGGAAGACATCAAAGCTGAAAAGGACTTAATTTACAACTGGAAGAGACCTAAAAAGAAGACATTTTAAGGACTGTTCGTGTACCATCCTCAAGGAGCTGTTTGATTACTAACCCCAATGGACTTTACTAACTGTATTAACAGAGTGATTTTGGACTTTGCTAAAAGAAGATCTTCGAGTCACGATAGATGCCAAAATGGTATTGATTACTAATTAAAACTAACCTTTATTAACAGAGGAAACTTCACTCCATCTTTCTCTTTCTCCAGCTGTCTACCCTTCCCCTTTCTTATAAAAAGAATAAAATTCTCTCCTTTTTAGGAGAGTTTTATCAAAAAAAAAAAAAAGAGCCCCAAGCATTTTAACCTTTACACTGTGTTCATTGTTTACTATCTTGTCTCCTGCTTTCGCGCCTGTGCAGATTGGCCTGCTGTAACGTGGGAGAGTACTCTCTTGCCGCTGCCTCTTATCACGGTGGCCTTGACGAATAGGCTTTGGAGCGTTCCTCAGTCTGGGGAATTTTCCAGTCTTATGTGACTAGGTGGTGGGGGGGTAGCGCTCCCAGGCATTAAGTAACACTCCTGCCGGGAGTTTTCCCGCACACGTGCTAAAAGTTCACTTGCTAGTTTAGCTTTGCATCATACTATAACAGTGTCTACCTGACTCCCCAGGGCCATTCCTGACAATAGCAGTATTACTGTGGGCAACATCCTTGTATACCAATAAAGCATATCTTTATCTGAAGAATGCCTGGATTTACTTGCTATTGAGCCTGACAAAGGTATAGATAGGAACTCTCTGTCTGGGGCAAGTGAGGCTCTGTATTCTTGGTGCTTGGAGGGGGCAACAGTGGAAGGGCTTCTAGTGTCCTGGCCCCACTGCTGGACCTCCTGATGGCACCTGGGATTTCTGATCACTGTGTGACTCAGAGTGTTGGACTGGATGGGCCACTGGCCTGATCCAACATGGGCTTTTCTTATGTTCTTATGCCTGGGGCAAGTGAGGCTCTGTATTCTTGGTGCTTGGGGGGGGTAACAGTGGGAGGGCTGCTAGTGTCCTAGCCGCACTGTTGGACCTCCCGATGGCCCCTGGGATGTTTTGGTCACTGTGTGACTCAGAGTGTTGGACTAGATGGGCCACTGGTCTGACCCAACATGGGTTTTTCTTACGTTCTTATGTCTGGGGCAAGTGATGTTCTGTATTCTTGGTGCTTGGGGGGGCAACAGTGGGAGGGCTTCTAGTGTCCTGGCCCCACTGCTGGACCTCTTGAGGGCCCCTGGTATTTTTGGCCACTGTGTGACTCAGAGTGTTGGACTGGATGGGCTACTGGCCTGATCTAACATTTGGCTTCTCTTATGTTCTTATGTTCTTAACTCTGCCCTCCCCAGGTTCTACCCCCCAAATCCCAGGAATTTCAAAACCCAGAGCTGCCAACCCTAGGTCTTCAGCTAGGGAATACTACCACCATCAAGAAGCAGAAGCTACAGGCACAGAGCCTATGAAAGGGCTTTATGTATTTTGCAGGAATCAGATGACACCCCCCCTCACTATCACTGGTCCCCGAGCTTTGCAGGCATCCAGCCACCTTGGTGGCTGTTCCCTCAGGGCAGCAGAGGCCTCAGACACCTGGGTGGGGGAGGAGGTGACATCACCACCCTACCACCCGCCCCTTCTGGGTGGTTCGCTTCCCCTCTCTCTCGGTGTGGCTTCACCGTCTCCAGGCAATCCTTCTTGGCCTCTTGTTGGTGGCCTGCTTTTATCCTCTCCCCGCTCCTCCTGGCTCCTCCCACGGCCACCCCTCCACCCCTCCTCCTTTCACCCCACCCCCATATTTAACCAGAGATGCCAGGCCTCAGGAGTAGCATTGGCTCTTATATTATAGAGCAGTAGCATTGACGTGGCTAAAAGAATGGATCACATTAGAAAATACCAGATTACTAACTTTGGAGGGACATGACCTATTATTGGGATGGCATGCATTTATGTGGTATGGAAAGTCAGATATACATAAATATAAATAAAGATACTACTACAATCTAGATTTGCTAAAGGTAGATCAGTAAACTTTATTAAAACAAAATCAGAACTAGATAAAATATGACTCTCGTCCTCAGATAAGCTTATACAAAAAGTATATAATTTTCTTCTATTAGATGAAACACAAGAAGAAACAGTAAAACCATGTATGATAAGCTGGATGCAAGATATGGGATACAATCTAACTTTAAATGACTGGTCAAAATCCTGGAAATCCGCGACATTATTAAGAGCCGTATCATTTAAGGAAAACATATATAAAATGTTTTATAGGTGGCATTGGACGCCGGACAAATTGTCAAAATACTATAAGGATGTCTCAGGGACTTGTTGGAGATGTAAGAATAATGTGGAAACATTTTACCACATATGGTGGCGCTGTGAAAAGATCGTTAAATTTTGGAAAATTATTTAAAAAGTAATAGAAGAAATATTAAATATAGGATTACAACTAAAGCCAGAAATCTATCTACTCAATATTACACTGGAAGGGATTAAGTACCACGATTCATGCATTATTCTGTATATACTTACCATGCCAAGAATTCTCGTAGCTAAATGTTGGAAAACGGATATGATACCAAGTAGAGAAGAATTAATTATGAAAATAGCTGAGATAGCAGAAATGGACAAATTAAATATGATTCTTTCAGGAAAAGATGAGACAATGTTTCAGAAAAGATGGCAAAAAGTGTATAAATGGATTGGAAAAAATGACCAAATGAACTCCCAGATGTACTTCTGATAGCATTGTTTTACCTTTTTCTGTATTTATTTTCTTTGTAATGGAAAAATGATAAATAAATCTATTAATTTTTTTTTAAAAAAATAAATATGTTAAACAACATTTAGTTAGAAAATCTTTATTGACGGTATGGGAACATATTAAGCCGCTCTTTCACTCTGTTGTCCTTGGTCGTTTTTGTATTCCTTTTTTTTTTGCTTTTAATAATTTTATTTTGGTTGTTTTTTTGTATTCCTGATTCAGGACAAGGCAGCTTCATGTGTGGGTTGCTGGGACATCCAAAACAGGCCTTTGAGAATGGAGGCACCCCTGCCGATGACATCTCACCAGACTGGTTCCCATGGCACAACCACTGCATGCAACGGAAAGATGTATTTAAGCATAGGGTTGCCAATCTCCAGGTGGTGGCTGGAGAACTCCTGGGAATACAACGGATCCCCAGACGTCAGAGATCTGTTTCCCTGGAGGGTGGACTCTATGGTGTTGCACCCTGCCGATGTCCCTCCCCTCCCCTCCCCAAACCCTGCCCTCCTCAGGCTCCGCCCCCAAGATCTTCAGGTATTTCCCAACTTGGAGCTGGCATCCCTAACTGAGGCAAAAGTCGACTGGTGCTGACTTGCAAGACCCGATCAGCGGCACAGAGAGAAGTTCCTTGTATAATGAGATCCTGACGGCCCGCTTTGTGAAACTTCGCAACGTTCTCTGAAACTTTGTAATGACTTCGAATGAATGCAGAAGTTGGTTGAAGTATCCGGAGATTTTTGAACCTGATGATTTACAATATTATGGCTCCGGTCACGTGGAGCATTTGCCCCGCGGAAGGCATAAATGCCATGAGGATTTTCGTGGCACAATCACACGGCAACATCTGGGAAGTGTAGCGAACCCATGGCCAACCCGCGGCTTCCTGACAAAGATGCGGAGTAAAAAACTACCACAGAATGCGCACTAGTTTCCAGAAACTACGGGTGGGCGTCTGCGGGTGCGCTTGAATCCCGTGGCATCCAGTGCCCGTCCATGTCCTGTAACAAACCGGATGTTGTTTTTTTTTAAGTCTCTACAGGATGTGCACAAACGCCCAATGGCGCATGTGCACAGAGAGGAAAGTGCATGCGGGAACAGCGGTGGGAAAAAAAATATGGCCGTCTGCTACAGAAGTGGCGGCGAGCAATCACCTGTGTGATTGCGCCATGCCACTTCTTTGCTGCGCTTCAGCACCGTCATGTGATTGGCACCTACAGGCCTAATCACAGAAACTCGACGGGACGTGTGATTGCACTGCTATGCTTTATTTTACTCCGGGGTGAACAGCCGCGCCTCCCCCCTGCGTCTGACCGGGGCCTATGATATTCTGGAAGAAGATATCCGAAATGAAGACTATAATCCAGAGGCTTCTTTGAATGAATGAAAACAATACATAATACTTGTATATATTATTTATTGGTTATTTAGTTACCTTTTGCACAGTTTGAAGATCATCAGAACTTAGTAGCATCGTTATACACAGTTGTCTTTCTTCTCGATTCCTTTGGTTGACTGTGTGGCCTTGGGTCAGTCACAAGTTCTTTCACAGCTGTTCTCTCACAAGCAGTTCTCAAAAGAGCTCTCTCAGCCCCTTCTACCTCAAAGGGAAAGGAGATTGTAAACTGCTCCGAGACGCCAAGTGAAGGGCAGGGTATAAATCCAATCTCCTCCTCCTCCTCCTCCTCCTCCTCCTCCTCCTCCTCCTCCTCCTCTTGATGTATTTTCTTCGTTGGGCTAACCAGAAATGAATTTTTTTACTGCCATCTAGTGAACATTAGGTTGTATGGCACTATAAAAATTGGCTGGTTGGTTGATTTAAAACAAATTATTTTATTAAAGTAGGGTTACCATATTTTGAAAGGCAAAAATCAACTGGCTACTTCAAACAATTCATGTAAGTAAACCCGGGTGGTGGAGTTCCAAGGAAACATCTGTCTGACCGCTGTCATCGTGCTGGAATAGATGGACAACTGTCTGATCCGGGAAGGCAGAGGTCCATCAGTGGCTATTAGCCACAAGGTATTGATGGAGCACTCTGTCTGGGGCAGGTGATGCTCTCTATTCTTGTTGCTTGGGGGGCAACACTTCTTATGTTCTTATGAGAGGACCGAAGAAACATATGGAACAGGGGTCCATGAGTGGCTAAGCCATGAGGTATAGAGGGAGCACTCTGTCTGGGGCATTGATGCTCTGTATTCTTGGTGCTTGGGGGGCAACACTGCGAAGGCTTCTGGAATTCTGGCCCCACTGGTGGACTTCCTGAGGGCCCCTGGGTTTTGGCCACCATGTGACAAAGAGTGTTGGACTGGATGGGCACTGGCCTGATCCAACATGGCTTCTCTTACGTTTTTATGTCTGTGGCACTGATGCACTGTCTTCTTGGTGCTTGGGGAAGGGCAACAGTGGGAGGGCTTCTGGAGTTCTGGCCCCACTGGTGGACCTCCTGAGGGCACCTGGGTTTTGGCCACCGTGTGACAAAGAGTGTTGGACTGGATGGGCACTGGCCTGATCCAACATGGCTTCTCTTACGTTTTTATGTCTGTGACACTGATGCTCTGTCTTCTTGGTGCTTGGGGAAGGGCAACAGTGGGAGGGCTTCTGGAGTTTTGGCCCCACTGGTGGACCTCCTGGTGGCACCTGGGTTTTGGCCACTGTGTGACACAGAGTGTTGGACTGCATGGGCCACTGGCCTGAACCAACATGGCTTCTCTTATGTCTGGGGCGGTTATGCTCTGTCTTCTTGGTGCTTGGGGAAGGGCAACAGTGGGAGGGCTTCTGGAGTACTGGCCCCGCTGGTGGACCTCCTGATGGCCCTGGGATTTTTTGGTCACTGTGTGACTCAGAGTGTTGGACTAGATGGGCCACTGGCCTGATCCAACATGGGCTTTTCTTATGTTCTTATGCCTGGGGTAAGTGAGGCTCTATATTCTTGGTGCTTGGGGGAGGTAACAGTGAGAGGGCTGCTAGTGTCCTAGCCCCACTGGTGGACCTCCTGATGGCCCCTGGGATGTTTTGGTCACTGTGTGACTCAGAGTGTTGGACTAGATGGGCCACTGGTCTGACCCAACATGGGCTTTTCTTATGTTCTTATGTCTGGGGCAAGTGATGTTCTGTATTCTTGGTGCTTGGGGGGGGGCAACAGTGGGAGGGCTTCTAGTGTCCTGGCCCCACTGCTGGACCTCTTGAAGGCCCCTGGTATTTTTGGCCACTGTGTGACTCAGAGTGTTGGACTGGATGGGCTACTGGCCTGATCTAACATTTGGCTTCTCTTATGTTCTTATGTTCTTAACCCTGCCCTCCCCAGGTTCTACCCCCCAAATCCCAGGAATTTCAAAACCCAGAGCTGCCAACCCTAGGTCTTCAGCTAGGGAATACTGCCACCGTCAAGAAGCAGAAGCTACAGGCACAGAGCCTATGAAAGGGCTTTATGTATTTCGCAGGAATCAGATGACACCCCCCTCACTATCACTGGTCCCCGAGCTTTGCAGGCATCCAGCCACCTTGGTGGATGTTCCCTCAGGGCAGCAGAGGCCTCAGACACCTGGGTGGGGGAGGAGGTGACATCACCACCCTACCACCTGCCCCTTCTGGGCGGTTCGCTTCCCCTCTCTCTCGGTGTGGCTTCACCCTCTCCAGGCAATCCTCCTTGGCCTCTTGTTGGTGGCCTGCTTTTATCCTCTCCACGCTCCTCCTGGCTCCTCCCACGCTCACCCCTCCACCCCTCCTCCTTTCACCCCACCCCCATATTTAACCAGAGATGCCAGGCCTCAGGAGTAGCATTGGCTCTTATATTATAGAGCAGTAGCATTGACGTGGCTAAAAGAATGGATCACATTAGAAAATACCAGATTACTAACTTTGGAGGGACATGGCCTATTATTGGGATGGCATGCATTTATGTGGTATGGAAAGTCAGATATACATAAATATAAATAAAGATACTACTACAATCTAGATTTGCTAAAGGTAGATCAGTAAACTTTATTAAAACAAAATTAGAACTAGATAAAATATGACTCTCGTCCTCGGATAAGCTTATACAAAAAGTATATAATTTTCTTCTATTAGATGAAACACAAGAAGAAACAGTAAAACCATGTATGATAAGCTGGATGCAAGATATGGGATACAATCTAACTTTAAATGACTGGTCAAAATCCTGGAAATCCGCGACATTATTAAGAGCCGTATCATTTAAGGAAAACATATATAAAATGTTTTATAGGTGGCATTGGACGCCGGACAAATTGTCAAAATACTATAAGGATGTCTCAGGGACTTGTTGGAGATGTAAGAATAATGTGGAAACATTTTACCACATATGGGTGGCACTGTGAAAAGATCGTTAAATTTTGGAAAAGTATTAAAAAAGTAATAGAAGAAATATTAAACATAGGATTACAACTAAAGCCAGAAATCCATCTACTCAATATTATACCAGAAGGGATTAAGTACCACGATTCATGCATTATTCTGTATATACTTACCATGCCAAGAATCCTCGTAGCTAAATGTTGGAAAACGGATATGATACCAAGTAGAGAAGAATTAATTATGAAAATAGCTGAGATAGCAGAAATGGACAAATTAAATATGATTCTTTCAGGAAAAGATGAGACAATGTTTCAGAAAAGATGGCAAAAATGGATTGAAAAAAATGGCCAAATGAACTCCCAGATGTACTTCTGATAGCATTGTTTTACCTTTTTCTGTATTTATTTTCTTTGTAATGGAAAAATGATAAATAAATCTATTAATTTTTTTTAAAAAAATAAATATGTTAAACAACATTTAGTTAGAAAATCTTTATTGATGGTATGGGAACATATTAAGCCGCTCTTTCACTCTGTTGTCCTTGGTAGTTTTTGTATTCCTTTTTTTTTTTGCTTTTAATAATTTTATTTTGGTTGGTTTTTTGTATTCCTGATTCAGGACAAGGCAGCTTCATGTGTGGGTTGCTGGGACGTCCGAAACAGGCCTTTGAGAATGGAGGCACCTCTGCCGATGACATCTCACCAGACTGGTTCCCATGGCACAACCACTGCATGCAACGGAAAGATGCATTTAAGCATAGGGTTGCTAATCTCCAGGTGGTGGCTGGAGAACTCCTGGGAATACAGAGATCTGTTCCCCTGGAGGGTGGACTCTATGGTGTTGCACCCTGCTGATGTCCCTCCCCTCCCCAAACCCCACCCTCCTCAGGCTCTGTCCCCAAGATCTTCAGGTATTTCCCAACTTGGAGCTGGCATCCCTAACTGAGGCAAAAGTCGACTGGTGCTGACTTGCAAGACCCGATCAGCGGCACAGAGAGAAGTTCCTTGTATAATGAGATCCTGACGGCCCGCTTTGTGAAACTTCGCAACGTTCTCTGAAACTTTGTAATGACTTCGAATGAATGCAGAAGTTGATTGAAGTATCCGGAGATTTTTGAACCTGATGATTTACAATATTATGGCTCCGGTCACGTGAAGCATTTGCCCCACGGAAGGCATGAATGCCATGAGGATTTTCACGGCGCAATCACACAGCAACAACTGGGAAGTGTAGCGAACCCATGACCAACCCGCGGCTTCCTGACAAAGATGCAGAGTAAAAAACTACCACAGAATGCGCACTAGTTTCCAGAAACTACGGGCGGGCGTCTGCGGGTGCGCTTGAATCCCGTGGCATCCAGCGCCCGTCCATGTCCTGTAACAAACCGGATGTTTTTTTTTTTTTAAGTCTCTACAGGATGTGCACAAACGCCCAATGGCGCATGTGCACAGAGAGGAAAGTGCATGCGGGAACAGCGGTGGGAAAAAAAATATGGCCGTCTGCTACAGAAGTGGCGGCGAGCAATCACCTGTGTGATCGCACCATGCCGCTTCTTTGCTGCGCTTCAGCACCGTCATGTGATCGGCACCTACAGGCCTAATCACAGAAACTCGACGGGACGTGTGATTGCACTGCTGTGCTTTATTTCACTCCGGGGTGAACAGCCGCGCCTCCCCCCTGCGTCTGACCGGGGCCTATGATATTCTGGAAGAAGATATCCGAAATGAAGACTATAATCCAGAGGCTTCTTTGAATGAATGAAAACAATACATAATACTTGTATATATTATTTATTGGTTATTTAGTTACCTTTTGCACAGTTTGAAGATCATCAGAACTTAGTAGCATCGTTATACACAGTTGTCTTTCTTCTCGATTCCTTTGGTTGACTGTGTGGCCTTGGGTCAGTCACAAGTTCTTTCACAGCTGTTCTCTCACAAGCAGTTCTCAAAAGAGCTCTCTCTCAGCCCCTTCTACCTCACAGGGAAAGGAGATTGTAAACTGCTCCGAGACGCCAAGTGAAGGGCAGGGTATAAATCCAATCTCCTCCTCCTCCTCCTCCTCCTCCTCCTCCTCCTTCTCCTCCTCCTCCTCCTCCTCCCCCCCCCTCCTCCTCCTCCTCCTCTTGATGTATTTTCTTCGTTGGGCTAACCAGAAATGAATTTTTTTACTGCCATCTAGTGAACATTAGGTTGTATGGCACTATAAAAATTGGCTGGTTGGTTGATTTAAAACAAATTATTTTATTAAAGTAGGGTTACCATATTTTGAAAGGCAAAAATCAACTGGCTACTTCAAACAAGGCTTCATGTATTCATGTAAGTAAACCCAGTTGGTGGAGTTCCAAGGAAACATCTGTCTGACCGCTGTCATCGTGCTGGAATAGATGGACAACTGTCTGATCCGGGAAGGCAGAGGTCCATCAGTGGCTATTAGCCACAAGGTATTGATGGAGCACTCTGTCTGGGGCAGGTGATGCTCTCTATTCTTGTTGCTTGGGGGGCAACACTTCTTATGTTCTTATGAGAGGACCGAAGAAACATATGGAACAGGGGTCCATGAGTGGCTAAGCCATGAGGTATAGAGGGAGCACTCTGTCTGGGGCATTGATGCTCTGTATTCTTGGTGCTTGGGGGGCAACACTGCGAAGGCTTCTGGAATTCTGGCCCCACTGGTGGACTTCCTGAGGGCCCCTGGGTTTTGGCCACCATGTGACAAAGAGTGTTGGACTGGATGGGCACTGGCCTGATCCAACATGGCTTCTCTTACGTTTTTATGTCTGTGGCACTGATGCACTGTCTTCTTGGTGCTTGGGGAAGGGCAACAGTGGGAGGGCTTCTGGAGTTCTGGCCCCACTGGTGGACCTCCTGAGGGCACCTGGGTTTTGGCCACCGTGTGACAAAGAGTGTTGGACTGGATGGGCACTGGCCTGATCCAACATGGCTTCTCTTACGTTTTTATGTCTGTGACACAGATGCTCTGTCTTCTTGGTGCTTGGGGAAGGGCAACAGTGGGAGGGCTTCTGGAGTTTTGGCCCCACTGGTGGACCTCCTGGTGGCACCTGGGTTTTAGCCACCGTGTGACAAAGAGTGTTGGACTGGATGGGCACTGGCCTGATCCAACATGGCTTCTCTTACGTTTTTATGTCTGTGGCACTGATGCACTGTCTTCTTGGTGCTTGGGGAAGGGCAACAGTGGGAGGGCTTCTGGAGTTCTGGCCCCACTGGTGGACCTCCTGAGGGCACCTGGGTTTTGGCCACCGTGTGACAAAGAGTGTTGGACTGGATGGGCACTGGCCTGATCCAACATGGCTTCTCTAACGTTTTTATGTCTGTGACACAGATGCTCTGTCTTCTTGGTGCTTGGGGAAGGGCAACAGTGGGAGGGCTTCTGGAGTTCTGGCCCCACTGGTGGACCTCCTGAGGGCACCTGGGTTTTGGCCACCGTGTGACAAAGAGTGTTGGACTGGATGGGCACTGGCCTGATCCAACATGGCTTCTCTTACGTTTTTATGTCTGTGACACAGATGCTCTGTCTTCTTGGTGCTTGGGGAAGGGCAACAGTGGGAGGGCTTCTGGAGTTTTGGCCCCACTGGTGGACCTCCTGGTGGCACCTGGGTTTTAGCCACCGTGTGACAAAGAGTGTTGGACTGGATGGGCACTGGCCTGATCCAACATGGCTTCTCTTACGTTTTTATGTCTGTGGCACTGATGCACTGTCTTCTTGGTGCTTGGGGAAGGGCAACAGTGGGAGGGCTTCTGGAGTTCTGGCCCCACTGGTGGACCTCCTGAGGGCACCTGGGTTTTGGCCACCGTGTGACAAAGAGTGTTGGACTGGATGGGCACTGGCCTGATCCAACATGGCTTCTCTTACGTTTTTATGTCTGTGACACAGATGCTCTGTCTTCTTGGTGCTTGGGGAAGGGCAACAGTGGGAGGGCTTCTGGAGTTTTGGCCCCACTGGTGGACCTCCTGGTGGCACCTGGGTTTTAGCCACCGTGTGACAAAGAGTGTTGGACTGGATGGGCACTGGCCTGATCCAACATGGCTTCTCTTACGTTTTTATGTCTGTGGCACTGATGCACTGTCTTCTTGGTGCTTGGGGAAGGGCAACAGTGGGAGGGCTTCTGGAGTTCTGGCCCCACTGGTGGACCTCCTGAGGGCACCTGGGTTTTGGCCACCGTGTGACAAAGAGTGTTGGACTGGATGGGCACTGGCCTGATCCAACATGGCTTCTCTTACGTTTTTATGTCTGTGACACAGATGCTCTGTCTTCTTGGTGCTTGGGGAAGGGCAACAGTGGGAGGGCTTCTGGAGTTTTGGCCCCACTGGTGGACCTCCTGGTGGCACCTGGGTTTTAGCCACCGTGTGACAAAGAGTGTTGGACTGGATGGGCACTGGCCTGATCCAACATGGCTTCTCTTACGTTTTTATGTCTGTGACACTGATGCTCTGTCTTCTTGGTGCTTGGGGAAGGGCAACAGTGGGAGGGCTTCTGGAGTTTTGGCCCCACTGGTGGACCTCCTGGTGGCACCTGGGTTTTGGCCACTGTGTGACACAGAGTGTTGGACTGCATGGGCCACTGGCCTGAACCAACATGGCTTCTCTTATGTCTGGGGCGGTTATGCTCTGTCTTCTTGGTGCTTGGGGAAGGGCAACAGTGGGTGGGCTTCTGGAGTTCTGGCCCCGCTGGTGGACCTCCTGATGGCCCCTGGGTTTTGGCCACTGTGTGACACAGAGTGTTGGACTGCATGGGCCACTGGCCTGATCCAACATGGCCTCTCTTGTGTTCTCTTATGTAAGGCAGTTCTTACACTGCAGAACTGACATCCCTTGACACTTCACGGCCAAGCTATGTTCAAGCATAACATTTCTTATGTACTGCAGGCCCCGCGGCTCCCACCCTGTGTGTTACAACCATCTTTCCGTCTTCCAGGATCTGCCCTTCCCACGCGTCCACATGTTGGCCAATTCAACCCAAATTTCTAGCGACGGAAACATTAGTTAATGCTCCCATCCTGGAATCAGCTCTGGGGTCTGTTGCCCACTGACATTCGCTAGAAGAAGACAGCCCAGACATTTTTTTTCCAGTTTACTTAGGCAGATGCTCAAAACTAAAATTAAAAAAAGACGTCCAGCAACGTTTGATCAGATGGAACCCGTTTGGAATGTCGCCGTCCAACGGGAGATCGTGGCAGCCATAAGATTTAAAGGCCCACCAATTTGGCCCGAAGAATTTTCAAACGGGGGTGGGGGTCTCTGCGTCTGCCTTCCCGTATCAACGAAAGAATTAAATCATGACATTAAAACATCAGGTTGCTGTTTTGGTTGGCAACGGCCGCCGTGATCTAATTTCCATGCCATGAAATTTCGGCCATATTTGTTCCCCCTCCTCGAAGAATAAATAAGATGACCTTTGAGCAGCCAAGGACAGTAAATTTAATAAGGCCTGTGATTTGATACCGTATGAATCCCGAAAACAAAACAATCTGTTTGAGAGCCCCCTACTCCACCCCCAACGTCCGCACTACTACCATCAGGAAGTTTTTGTGCCAAATGAGCTGAAAGATTCGGGTTGGAACTTATCAGCCACATATGCCATGAGTTTCCTAAAGTATGAATGCCCACAGTGGAGGTACTTGCTCACAGGTGGTCGGCATTTGTGTAGACCCAGGTCCTGCGTGGAGATTTAATATTTCATAAGTGCTCCTCCATCGCAGGGCTCCATTATTGACACCACATGGAAGTCAGGAAATTGGCTCTTTCTGGGAACAGTTTGCAGAAGTATGCAGTCCGTCAGCCCTTTCTCAGGGGTGCATTAAGGAGAGAGGGGCTCACGGTTTCAAGCCGGCGAACCTTCTCCAGATGTCCTCTGTGAGGCCGCTCCAGCTTTCTCTTTCGATGGAGAAGATGGGTTTGACAAGGCAGATTACGGGGTGGATATAATACCACAGGCTTTCTAGCAAGAGGAAAAAAACCCAAAGTGAAAATTCCCCCAACCGCTCTGGCCAAAGGTTCCAAAGGGGGCTGCAGGGAAAGACTTATGTGGTTCCCCTTCTGCTCAATCGTCAACCCGCCTCCCCCCGATGAAATCCGAACGTGGTGAAATCCCACCCCGATGTCCCCTCCCCTCCATCTTCTGCAGCTACACTCGGTCCCATGTTGCTTTAATTCTTCCTGTTTGCAAGACTGTTTATGTTACACACATTAAAGTCAGGACGTTGCTTTAATATGATGGAAATTGGAAGCGAGATCCAAAAAGGAAGACGCTGGCTCCGGGCCACGCCGAGGAAAGTGCAGTCGGGGGCTCTCTCTCACACGTGTGCTCGCACACAAAGAGAAATAAAGCAGATGGGACGAAGTGAATCAAACGCCGAGGCCACCTTTGTGTAGTTGTTGGGCTAAAATGGATGGATGTCTTGGAACGGGCATTCGGCATTCGGGAGTGAGCAGAAACAAAATTTGTGTTCTTTCGCAAGCGTGTTCGGCAGGGCCGAACGAAAGATCTCCTTCGGGTGACCTTGGATGCTCCGAGGTTGAAATATTCGTGTAATTCCTTTATTTTATTTATGTTCTTTTTTTTATAATCCGCCTGTGTCACGGGGGCTCAAGGTGGATTACCAGAGTGAGGCGGTACAATCAACAAGGGGGGACATTCTGCGTTGGGATTCTGGAACTCTGAAACCACAAGAAAGAACTGAAGGGTAGCATAAGTATTAACATGACATATTAAGTGGTACAGACATTAGACAATAGGCTCTCCTGGCCCTGCTGGGGGACCTCCTGATGGGCCCGGGGTTTTGGCCATTGTGTGACACAGAGTGTTGGACTGGATGGGCCATTACCTGACCCAACATGGCTTCCATTATGTTCTTATGCCTGGGGCAGTGATGCTCTTTCTTGGTGCTTGGGGGGCAACAATGGGAGGGCTTCTGGAGTTCTGAACACATAAAAGGAAGTACTTCTTCACCCAAAGACATGGAATTCACTGCCACAGGAGGTGGTGGCAGCTACAAGCATGGATGGCTTCAAGAGGGAATTAGATAAGCATATGGAGCAGAGGCCCATAAGTAGCTATTAGCCACAAGGTATACATAGGGACTCTGGGGCAAGGAATGCTCTGTATTCTTGGTGCTTGGGGGGGTCAACAGTGGGAGGGCTTCTAGTGTCCTGGCCCCACTGGTGGACCTCCTGATGGCACCCGATATTTTTGGCCACTGTGTGACAGAGTATTGGACTGGATGGGCCACTGGCCTAATCCAACATGGCTTCTATTATGTTCCTATGACCTTGATAGCCCAGGCTGGCCCGATCTCATCATACCTTGCAAACTAAGCAGGGTGAGCCCTGGCTAATATTTGGATGGGAGACCTCCATGGAATACCAGAGTTGTGATGTGGAGGCAGGGACTGGTGCCTCCGAAAGTCTCTTGCCCTGAAAATTCTACAAGGTTGCCGTAAGTCACCTGTTACTTGATGGCAACTCCCTCCCCCCAAAGAAAAACCCCTTACAATTTGCTAGACACAGCAGTGTAGACCACAAGTCCCAATTGTTTACCCAGGTAAGTTTGGGAACCCTTTCTCACAATACAAGAACTCGTGGACACTCAATGAAATTGCTGAGCAGTCAGGTTAGAACCGATAAAAGGAAGTACTTCTTCATCCAAAGAGTGATTAACATAAGGAATTCACTGCCACAGGAGGTGGTGGCAGCTACAAGCATGGACAGTTTCAAGAGGGAATTAGATAAACATATGGAGCAGAGGCCCATCAGTAGCTATTAGCCACAGGGTATAGATGGGAATTCTCAGTCTGGGGCAGGTGATGCACTCTATTCTTGGTGCTGGAGGGGGCAGCAGTGGGAGGGCTTCTGGTGTCCTGGCCCCACTGCTGGACCTCCTGATGGCACCTGGTATTTTTGGCCACTGTGTGACCCAGAGTGTTGGACTGGGTGGGCCATTGGCCTGATCCAACATTGGCTTCTCTTCCATTCTTATGTATAGATAGGAACTCTCGGTCTGGGGCAAGTGATACTCTGTATTCTTGGTGTCTGCGGGGCGGGTCAACAGTGGGAGGGGCACCTGGCATTTTTGGCCACCGTGTGACAGAGTGTTGGACTGGATGGGCCATTGGCCTGATTCAACATTGGCTTCTCTTAGGTTCTTATGTTCTTATAACCATATTGGACGCTGCAACCCAGTTACCTGCCCTCACTTGCCTTCAGTGATGGTTTCACATTTCAAATTGGTATCGACGACCCAACATGGTTTTATTTTTCTATATCCAGAGATGTTGTCATGTCAGAGGACGCTGTCCCATTCACTATGACATTTCTGCCCATGCAGGATCACCCACATGATCGTTTCAGGAAGGAGGAGAAAGCCGCAGGCCAGGGAAGCAACGACACCATGTAATTTCCCTTTCATAAGCAAAGCATTTGTGATGCTCTAGGAATTCACCAAAATTCTATAGTTGGGACTGGAAGTGACATCACAGCATCGCTGGAGCCTATTTTCACCCCATCCCTTGCTCCATGGAATGGCAGCGGGAGCACAGATGGTCAGGCAGGAGCCATAGCAGGCGACTTGACAGCCTTACTGGTCTGTCCTCCACACAAAATAAGGATGTTAACTACTTGTCAAAATATTTGCCAATTGAGATTTGACACTCTTTTGTATATCGGGTATTTAATTTTACACTTTGCGGTGCTCGGCAACTGTCAGGGTCCCAGTGAAATCACTCTTCACACGGACTTTTGGGTTTGGAAAGTTTATTGGAAGATATGAGATGTGCAGGGATAGAACTCTTTGTCAGGTCTGAGACCTGACGGCGGGAAAGGTGCATACAGTTACACTCACACATTCCATCTGTACACGTCAGCAATCCTACACGGATCGTGGACAGTAGGGCCCACCTCTAGCTATCAAGGTCGTCTTCTCTCAAGGACACCTTCCCGTGAGAAAGTGTCTCTTGAGGGCTCCATTGAAAGTTACATCTGCAAGCAAGCCTACTCCTACACATGCACACATTCCCCTCCCTGTAGGAATGCAGCTGTCAGGCTTGGGGCAAGATAAGAGCATCAGTGCCCAGGCAGGGAATAGGAGAAAGAAGTTACAGCCATAGGAATAATACAGTAACAAGCATAAAATACTGGATGGCGGGAACACCTAATCAGCCCGAGCCTGACAGCAACTGGCTGTATTTAATAGTTAATTTATAATCTAAAATCTAATAACCCACAAATGAAAGACTGTTTGATAGTTCAGTGTGCTATTTTATATTTCAAGACTTTGGCCGAATCTGCATTTGTCTTTCCCACCGGCGTCCCCGGCCTTTTGACTCCGTCTTCAAAAAAGCTGTCCACATTTGGTGTCATTTTCACACCAGAAGAAGAAGAAGGAGAAGAAGAAGGAGAAGAAGAAGGAGGAGGAGGAGGAGGAGGAGGAGAAGGAGGAGGAGAAGGAGAAGGAGAAGGAGAAGAAGAAGAAGAAGAAGAAGAAGAGGAGATTGGATTTATACCCCGCCCTTCACTGCCCAAAGGCGTCTCAGAGCAGCTGACAAACTCCTTCCCCTTCCCCTCCCCACAACAGACACCCTGTGAGGTAGGTGGGGCTGAGAGAACTTCTGACAGAAACTGTCCTTGAGAGAACAGCTGTGCCAGAGCTTGTGACTGACCCAAGGTCACATCAGCAGGTGCAAGTGGAGGAGTGGGGGAATCAAACCCGGTTCTCCCAGATAAGAGTCTGCATGCTTAACCACTACACCAAACTGGCTCCCATCAGTGCTAGCATACTTTCAACAGTGCTAGCATCAACAGTGCTAGCATACTTTCGCACGTCCACATATGTCTATCATCCTTTCGGGGCGGCTTCACTGTCATTGCGCCTCCGCACCGCTTCAAAAAAATCTTCTCCAAACAACATTCAAACAAGCATAGAGGAAGATGGCATCACAGCAGCACGCAGCTGATTTAAAAATGCCAATGCAGGTTCGACCTATGGTCATCTTTATTTCATTTTGGTGAGACCGGAATGCCGCACTCGCCCAGGTACCATGACGAGCAGGAGAACGTGTCCCTTCTGGCATGGGCAGCTGAGGTATTTGCAAGGAGCTGTGGAGGGACAGCTTGAAATGGAAACGCATAGGGAGGGAGATTCCTGGAGATTCCTGGAGGTTTGAGGGCAGTATCTGCGGAAGACGGGGTCTGAGGATGGGAGAGACACCATCGGGGTATAATACCATCGGGTCCACCCTTCAAAGCAGCCATATTCTCCAGAGAAATGGGGGAGAGGCGGTGGCTCACTGGCAGAGCATCTGGTTGTCACGTAGAAGATCCCCAGTTCGATCCCTGGCATCTCTATTTGAAAGGACCAGGCAGGAGGTGATGGGAAGGACCTCTGCCTGAGATCCTGGAGAGTCGTGGAGAGGGGCTTGTGGCTCAGTGGCAGAGCATCGGCTTGGCTTGCAGAAGGTCCCAGGTTCAATCCCCGGCATCTCCAGTTAAAAAGGACCAGGCAGGAGGTGATGGGAAAGACTCTGCCTGAGACCCTGGAGAGTCGTGGAGAGGGGCTTGTGGCTCAGTGGCAGAACATCGGCTTGGCTTGCAGAAGCTCCCAGGTTCAATCCCCGGCATCTCCAGTTAAAAAGGACCAGGCAGGAGGTGATGGGAAAGATCTCTGCCTGAGACCCTGGAGAGTCGTGGAGAGGGGCTTGTGGCTCAGTGGCAGAGCATTGACTTGGCTTGCAGAAGGTCCTTGGTTCAATCCCTGGCATCTCCAGTTAAAAAGGACCAGGCAGGAGGTGATGGGAAAGACCTCTGCCTGAGACCCTGGAGAGTCGTGGAGAGGGGCTAGTGGCTCAGTGGCAGAACATCGGCTTGGCTTGCAGAAGGTCCTTGGTTCAATCCCTGGCATCTCCAGTTAAAAAGGACCAGGCAGGAGGTGATGGGAAAGACCTCTGTCTGAGACCCTGGAGAGAGTGGAGAGGGGCTTGTGGCTCAGTGGTAGAGCATCGGCTTGGCTTGCAGAAGGTCCCAGGTTCAATCCCCGGCATTTCCAGTTAAAAAGGACCAGGCAGGAGGTGATGGGAAAGACCTCTGCCTTAGTCTCTGGAGAGCCGCTGCCAGCCTGAGTAGACAATATTGACTTTGGTGGACCAAAAAGTCTGATTCATTGTAAGGCAGCTTCATGTGATTGGCTCCTTCCTGAAACAGGCCCAGCCTGAACTCTATGAAAAGAGTGGAAGGTTCACACAAGTCTCCCAAGGATCTCACCTTTTACATGACTAGGGCTGTGGCTCAGTGGTAGAACCTCTGCTTGGCATGCAGAAGGTCCCAGGTTCAATCCATGGCATCTCCAGTTAAGAACAGAAGATGTGTTATGTCTTATCTTCTTATGTTAAGATAAGAGAAGCCAATGCTGGATCAGGCCAGTGGCCCATCCAGTCCAACACTCTGGGTCACACAGTGGCCAAAAATACCAGGTGCCATCAGGAGGTCCAGCAGTGGGGCCAGGACACTAGGAGCCCTCCCACTGTTGACCCCCAAGCACCAAGAATCCAGAGCATCATCTGCCCCAGACTGAGAGATCCTATCTATACCTTAAGAACATAAGAGAAGCCAATTTTGAATCAGGCCAATGGCCCATCTAGTCCAACACTCTGGGTCACACAGTGGCCAAAAATACCAGGTGCCATCAGGAGGTCCAGCAGTGGGGCCATGACACTAGAAGCCCTCCCACTGTTGACCCCCCCAAGCACCAAGAAGACAGAGCATCACTTGCCCCAGACTGAGAGTTCCTATCTGTACCTTGTGGCTAAGAGCCACTGATGGACTTCTGCTCCACATGTTTATCCAGTTCCCTCTTGAAACTGTCCATGTTTGTAGCTGCCACCTCCTCCTTCTCCAGGGGGACTGACCTCTGTCACCTGGACATCAGCTGTAATTCCCAGAGATCTCCAATCATCACCTGGAGGCTGGCCACCCTCTCTTGAAGCCGTCCATACTTGTAGCCTCCACCACCTCCTGTGGCAGTGAATTCCATATGTTAATCGCTTTTTGGGTGAAGAAGGACTTCCTTTTATCCGTTCTAACCCGACCACTCAGCAATTTCATGGAGTGCCCACAAGTTCTTGTCTTGTGAGAAAGGGAGAAAAGTACTTCTTTCTTGACCTGCTCTATCCCGTGCATAACCTTATAAACCTCGATCATGTCACCCCTCAGCCGTCATTTCTCCAAGCTAAAGAGCCCCCAAGCATTTTAACCTTCTTCACACTAACTCAGCTTAGAGGGAATACTGGTGAAAGGTGGGGTATAAATCCAATCTCTTCTCTTCTTCTTCTCTAAATTAGTTGGCTCTGGAGCCATCCTTCCGGAGCGAAGGCAAAAATGTGGGTGAGCCGGAGGCTTAAAAAACTGCAAGCTAGCTCGCACTGACTCAGCTTAGAGGGAACAATGACCATCACTGTTCTTTTATGTGTGCAATGCTCAGAGAGTTTGAGGCACACTCCCTCTCAGAGTCTAACTTCCCGCACTGCCATTTCAGAGGCCTCATACCGTAGCCTGGACAAATCCTTCCCTCCACATTGGACCGTGTTAATTCTGCATTGCTCTCCAAAGGCCCACTGGACAACCCTCACAGACGGACGAAGGCTGTGTCATCTTCCATTTAAATCATGAGTCTCCCCCCGGCACATGAGGTGCGAGGCCGGGGACCCCTAGAGGAAGCATTTGCACTGTTATCCGAGATTCTTTGATGTGGATCTTCTGCAACCGACGGCACACCTGCTCTCCAGATGTTTGGGTCTAACGTGTGGGGCTTAGGCATCGGGATTTGCTGGGTGAAAAAGCAGCTGGTTGCTGCACATGGCATGTTCTCCCCTTTCCATGCGCTCAGGGAGAGGGGATGTGGGGAAGAAGCCCTGTTGCTGAAAGAAAAGCCATTGGCTGTGTGATCTGCACAGCAGGTTCCAGTGGAAAGGCCTGGAAGGCCCCATCCTGCCCACTCTACTCAGCTAGCGGAAGGGGTGCGTGTGGGTTAAGCACCATTCAGTCTCCTCCGACTTATGGCAACCCTATGAATTAACATTCTCCAAATCGTCCTGTCGTGAGCAGCCATTCTCGGGCCTTGCGAACGGAGGGCCGTGGCTTCTTTGATGGTGTAGGATGAATGGGAATAGAAAGATTTTTTCCTTTCTTTCTGATTAGTCATCTTTTTCTGGTTTTGCAGATTTTTCTCTTAAGTAAGATCTTAAGAACATCAGAACATAAGAGAAGCCGATGCTGAATCAGGCCAATGGCCCATCTAGTCCAACGCTCTGTCACACAGCGGCCAAAAATACCAGGTGCCATCAGGAGGTCCAGCAGTGGGGCCAGGACATGAGAAGCCCTCCCAATGCTGCCCCCTCCAGCACCAAGAATAGAGTGCATCACCTGCCCCAGACTGAGAGTTCCCATCTATACCCTGTGGCTAATAGCCACTGGTGGACTTCTGCTCCATATGTTTATCTAATTCCCTCTTGAAACTGTCCATGCTTGTAGCTGCCACCACCTCCTGTGGCAGTGAATTCCATGTGTCAATCACTCTTTGGGTGAAGAAGTACTTCCTTTTATCTGTTCTAACCCGACTGCTCAGCAATTTCACTAGAAGCCCTCCCACTGTTGCCCCCCCCCAAGCACCAAGAATACTGAGCATCCCTTACCCCAGAGTCCCTGTCTATACCTTGTAGCTAATAGCCACTGATGGACCTCTGCTCCATATGTTTATCTAATTCCCTCTTGAAGCCATCCATGCTTGTAGCCACCACCTCCTGTGGCAGTGAATTCCACATGTTAATCACTCTTTGGGTGAAGAAGGACTTCCTTTTATCCGTTCTAACCTGACTGCTTAGCAATTTCATGGAGTGCCCACGAGTCCTTGTATTGTGAGAAAGGGAGAAAAGTACTTCTTTCTCAACCTGCTCAATCCCATGCATAATCTTATAAACCTCGATCATGTCACCCCTCAGTCGTCATTTCTCCAAGCTAAAGAGCCCCAAGCACTTTAACTTTTCCTCATAGGGAACGTGTTCCAACCCTTTTATCATCCTAGTTGCTCTTCTCTGCACTTTCCCCAATGCTACCATTGATACCGTTGGGCTGCGAACGTGTTAAGCGGCTTAATACAAAATAGAATTTTGATGGGTGCATGGTCGTGGTGCCTACCTAGACTTACTATACCCTTTGATGAAGGATTTTCTTCAAAACAGTGTGAACATCGCATATGATACCGCCAGGGTCAATGTTCCCTCTAAGCTGTGGAGTCTTGTGAGCAAAAATTCTACTTTGTGAGCTGCAGTTGTGGGTGAGTGATTTGGCTGCTGCATAAATCAGTTTGCTCGGAAGCCGTTCTTCCTGAGCTAAGACGAAACTGTGTGAGCTGGAGGCTAAAAATTTCTGAGCTAGCTCACATTAACTCAGCTTAGAGGGAACACCGGTCAGGGTATCCTGGACGGTATTTTTCTATGAACACACATCAGGGGATTCTAGATCAAAGTAAGCCTGAACTCTCCCTAGAACAGAGGTGTCAAACTCGTTTGTTACGAGGGCCAGAACTAACATAAGAACATAAGAGAAGCCAATGTTGAATCAGGCCAATGGCCCATCCAGTCCAACACTCTGTCACACAGTGGCCAAAAATACCAGGTGCCATCAGGAGGTCCAGCAGTGGGACCAGGACACTAGAAGCCCTCCCACTGCTGCCCCTCCAGTACCAAGAAGACAGAGCATCACCTGCCCCAGACTGAAAGTTCCCATCTATACCTTGTGGCTAATAGCCACTGATGGACCTCTGCTCCAGATGCTTATCTAATTCCCTCTTGAAGCCGTCCATGCTTGTAGCTGCCACCACCTCCTGTCACATAAATGTCACTTTCTCGGGCCAGGCCCCGTGTGCCATAAACCAGGTACCGGCGATATAAACTGTATAAAGGATGGCAGCTGGTAAACTCCATGTTGGTGTATCCTCAGTGCAAGGTCCCATGGGCTGTGTTATGTACTGAATGTGAATCGCTTCTATCTACTCACATGTTAAGCTTGAGTCTGAATGTGGTTCTTCAGATGTGGCATTGCTCTTGGTCGGTTTCTGCGAAGCCTGTGTAATTACCCAATCACTGAGCGATATTGTTCCAAAGAGGGAAGGGTCCTGATTGGCCTTTATCCCTGTATTCTGACTGGCCTTTATCCCAGCGTTACTATTGGTTCTTATCTGACTATAGGTGTGGCTTTGACAGCCCGGGAGAGTTTAAAAGCGGTGGCGCAGGCAACTAATGCCTGCTGGTAACATCTATGAACAGCCATTATGGCTGTTCGAATCCCGCCGCGGCCAGGGTGAGCACCTGGCCCAAGTCCCAGCTCCCGTCTACCCAGCGGTTTGAAAGCTGTCAAATAACAACAAATAGCAAGTAGATAAAATGGGTACCTGTCTTAGATGGCAGGGAGCACCCCTTCTACCCTTGTGGGGGTAGTGGAGCGCCGGCGGCAGCAAGGCGGGCGGCAAGATGGTGAGAACTCCAAACAGCAGAAGGCAGAACCGGGACGATGGCGCGAGGAGAGCGTGGAGGCGCAGGCGCGGCGGAGTCGGAAAGGCAGAGCTGGAGCCACGCTGACGCAGGAACCATGCGCCGGAGGGACCTGCGAACGCTGAGCCAACCCAGGATGAAATTGACAAGACCTGCGAATGCCGGGGCGACCCAGGATGAAATTGACAAGACCTGCGAACGCGGACCCGACCCAGGATGAACTTGACAAGACCTGTGAACGCGGAGCAGACCCAGGATGAAATTGACAAGACCTGCGAGCGCGGAGCTGACCCAGGATGAAATTGACAAGACCTGCGAACGCCGAGCTGACCCAGGATGAAATTGACAAGACCTGCGAATGCGGACAGGCCCAGGATGAAATTGACAAGACCTGCGAATGCCGAGCAGACCCAGGATGAAATTGACAAGACCTGCGAATGCGGAGCCGACCCAGGATGAAATTGACAAGACCTGCGAACCCGGAGCAGACCCAGGATGAAATTGACAAGACCTGCGAACGAGGACAGGCCCAGGATGAAATTGACAAGACCTGCGAACGCAGAGCAGACCCAGGATGAAATTGACAAGACCTGCGAACGTGGAGCAGACCCAGGATGAAATTGACAAGAACATCTCTCTCCATGGGGTGCTGGTAGGGCAGTCCCTTCCCAATCATCTATGTGGCCTTAGATAGGACTTGAGAGTAACTGTAAGCTGCTCAGAGACCCCTTCGGGGGTTCGAGCGGGGTATAAGTCGAAGATATATATAAAGAAAAGAAGGAGCTGTGCTCCCCTTGTTGTGTGTTCCTGACTTACAGTTGCTGTTTAATAAAGCTGAAATCACTTGAAGCTGAATCCTTTGTTGAGTCTCATACTTAACAGGCTGGGTAGAGGGTATAGAGGAAAACCCATATGGGCGGAGTGGAAAGCCGTGGTGCAGCACTGGGATGATGTGTCACGGGCTGGGGTGACAGTCAAAGGGAGTCCAGAACAGGCCCAGGTCAGGAGCCAAGAAGACAGTGCAAAGTCTAAAAGCCAAGCTGGGGTCTGGAGCAATGCTTCCTCTAAGCGGTGGAGTCTTGCGATTAACACATGGAATTCACTGCCCCAGGAGGTGGTGGCAGCTAGAAGCATGGACGGCTTCAAGAGGGAATTGGATAAATATATGGAGCAGAGGTCCATCAGTGGCTATTAGCCACAAGGGATAGATAAGGACTCTCGGTCTGAGGCAGGTGATGCTCTGTATTCTTGGTGCTTGGGCGGGGGGGGGGGCTCCAAGTGTCCTGGCCCCATTGCTGGATCTCCTGACGGCACCTGGTATTTTTGGCCACTGTGTGACACAGAGTGTTGGCCTAGATGGGTCATTGGCTTGACCCAACATTGGCTTCTCTCATGTTCTTAAGCGGTGCCCGTTAGTGGTGAAGTGTGCGGACTCTAATCTGGGAGAACCGGGTTTGATCCCCCACTCCTCCACTTGCACCTGGCTGGATGACCTTGGGCAAGCCGTAGTTCTGATAAGAGCTGTTCTTGAAAAAAGAGCAGTTTCTGTCAAGAGCTCTCTCAGCCCCACCTTCCTCACAGGGTGTCTGTTGTGGGGAGGGGAAGGGAAAGGAGTTTGTAAGCCGCTCTGAGACACCTTTGGGTAGTGAAGGGCGGGGTATCAATCAATCTCCTCCTCCTCCTCCTCCTCCTCCTCCTCCTCCTCCTCCTTCTTCTTCTTCTTCTTCTTCTTCTGCAACAGTGGGAGGGCTTCTAGTGTCCTGGCCCCACTGCTGGACCTTCTGAGGGCCCCTGGTATTTTTGGCCACTGTGTGACAGAGCGTTGGACTGGATGGGCCATTGGCCTGATCCAACATTGGCTTCTCTTATGTTCTTATCAAGTCCAGCAGGCAAAAAAGACTCACAGTGCCAGCATCACAAAGTTCCAGGAAGACAGAGATATATAGAAACGCTTGAGTGTCAGCAGTTGGAGTCACAGTATGAGCTGAGTTTCTCTTGGACAGCTTGGAAAAGACCTGCCGTTGGGCTAATGACAAGTCATCAAGAGAGCCAATGGCGAACTTGAAAGTGGAAGCTGGTGAAGAGAAGGTCGGTTGGCAGGAGATAGGAAGTGGCGAAGCAGGAGGTGGTTAGAGGCCATTGAAGACAGTTTTACTGAAGATCGCATTTGACCGGCTTAATTTTGAATGATCGGCAGTCCAAATTGGAAATTTTCATTGTGATGTCGTTGTTTTATTTGTATTACTCCAAAGAAGGAGGAAGAGGAGAAGAAGAAGGAGAAGAGGAGGAGGAGAAGAGGAAGAAGAAGAGGAGGAGGAGGAAGAGGAGGAGGAGAAGGGGAAGGAGGAGGAGAATAAGAAGGAGAAGAGGAGGAGGAGGAGGGGAAGGAGGAGAGGAGAATAAGAAGGAGAGGAAGAGGAGGAGGAGAGGAAGAGGAAGAAGAGGAGGAGGAGGAGATTGGATTTATACCCCGCCCTTCACTTGGAGCCTCAGAGAGGCTGACAATCTCTTCTCCCTTCCCTCCCCACCACGGACACCCTGTAAGGTAGGTGGGGCCGAGTGAGCTCTTTTGAGGACTTCCCTTGAGAGAACAGCTCTGAAAGAACTTGTGACTGACCCAAGGTCACCCCAGCAGCTGCATGTGGAGGAGTGGGGAATGAAACCCAGTTCTCCCAGATTAGAGGCCGCGCACTTAATCGCTACACCAAACTGGCTGCTGTGACAGCTCGCACTACAGCCCTGTAGCAGACATACGCTTGGTTCCACTGGTCTCCTCTATTGCTGTTGATGGCCTGCAGGGGGCCCCAGAGGCTCCTCCCACCTCTCCCCACCCCGGCTTCCTTCCACACCCTGCCGTGGGCCATAGAGAAATGATTTGGGGTTCCTAGAAAGGTTTCTAACAAGTGCCTGCTCTCTGGTTTCGGCTTGAACTCCGCGAGGCTGGAGGCATGCAGTGTGGGCCAGAGCCTTTAAGCTCTGGTGGCGCGAACTGCAACAGCCGTGGGGAAATGAAAGCACTGTAATGCCAGGAAGTTGAAGTTGGTTCCCAGTTCCTTATTTGTTCCTTATTCGTGCTTTATTCAATCAGGAGAGTATATCAGCAGAGCGCTGAATAAGTGTTTGGGAGGCCTGCAGGCACTCCTGATGGGCAGCAGGGGGAGCTCTGAGCTTTTCATGCACCTCCTTAATGCGCTCCTCGCAATAACGCAGAAGTAGTTCTCGGGGTCTGTTCTTACAAGCCACTAAAAACCTGTTGTAGTTACAGTTGCCAACTCTGGGTTAGGAAATTCCTAAAGATTTGGGGGCAGAGCTTGAGGAGGATGGGGTCTGAGGAAGGGGGGGGGCCCTCACTGAGATGTAAAGTGCAGTTGCCAACCTCCAGGTGGGGCCTGGAGACTTCCCAGAATAAGAAGTGATTTCCAGAGATCAGTTCCCCCGGGGGGAAATGGATGCTTTGGAGGGTGGGGTCTATGGCATATTGGCTCAGGCTCCGCCCCCAAAATCTCCAGGTATTTCCAAACCCAGAGCTGGCCGCTCTAGATAATGCCATAGAAGTCACCCTTCAGTGCAGCCGTATCCTCTAGGGGAACTGGTTTGCCAACCTCCAGGTCTGGAGATTCCTGGAGATTTTGATGGTGGTGTCTGGGGAGGGTGGGGTTTTGAGGGGGGGAAAGGATCACAGAGTCCACCCTCCAAAGCAGCCATTTTCTGCTGGAGACCAGTTATAATCCCAGGAGATATCTAACCCAGGGGTGTCGAATTCACTTGTTATGAGGGCTGGATCTGACATGAAGGGGCAGCAGTGGGAGGGCAGCAGTGGGAGGGGCTTCTGGTGTCCTGGCCCCACTGCTGGACCTCCTGATGGCACGTGGTATTTTTGGCCGCTGTGTGACAGAGTGTTGGACTAGATGGGCCATTGGCCTGATTCACCATTGGCTTCTCTTATGTTCTTATGTTAAGGAGACCTTGTTGGTCCGGGCCACGCATGTCATAAAATGTAATGCCAGGTAGCGGAGATATAAACTTTACAAGGACACTAAGGGGCTTTTTTTACTTAAAATAAAAACATGCTTCAAGCATTAGCACATCTGCAATAGTTCGTTTATTTAACAGTGTCCGATAACGGACACCTCTTGCTCTGAATCATTGCACCAAAATGTCTGTGCTGTTGCAGTCTTGAGTACGGCCGTTCAGGTGTGTATCTGTAAGCTGCAAAGCTATGATGACGCAGCAGCAGCAGAACTGGAAGATGAAGCGGAAGACGGCCAGTTCCACTGCGGGCCGGATGGAAGCCCTCCGGAGGCCCGATCCGCCCCCTGGGCCACATGTTTGATGTGATCTAACCACTACTTGGGGGCTGAGGACCCTAAAGGGAATTAATCCCTGCACCTGTGAGGGTAATCCTAAAATACCCTTAAAGAAACATACCCAATAATGACTCCTAGCAGAACAAGTATTTTTCTTGGAGAGTATATTAGGTTTACCCTCACAGGTGTGATGCGTCAGTGGCATATCTCTATTAACACTGTGAATTCAATTGTTACCTTTGTAACTTTGTGAGATTGGAGATGTCGCCCTTGTGCCTGTAAGCAGCCGTAAACGAAACTTTGGCGAGTTATAAATTAGAAATGCTATGCCTGTAATCGAAGAAATGGTATTTTATGGCAGTGTTGTGATGGTGGCTCAGGTGGTTAAAATGCTGAGTTGTGGACCGGAAGGTCGGTAGTTCAGCAGTTCAAGACCTGATTGCCACAAGTCGGAGTGAGCTCCCGTCTCTGGTCCCAGCTCCTGCCAACCTAGCAGTTCGAAAGCAAGAAATTGCAAGGAGATAAATAGGTACTGCTTCGGTGGGAAGGTAACAGCGTTCCGTGTGCCTTGGTGTTCAGTCATGCCGGCCACATGACCACGGAAACGTCTTCGGACAGCGCTGGCTCTTCGGCTTTGAAACGGAGATGAGCACCGCAACCCTAGAGTCGGATTTGACTGGCTTTTGAGCAAAGGAAACCTTTACCTTTAATTTTACCTTGTGATGGCGGGGAGTGCGTTTCATTGCAACGAACATGTATTTTTTAGTGAGATCTGGCAAGAAGTGGGTGCACAGGAAGACATTCTATTCCATCGTTGATGAAGCAAGTATTTCCTTCACTCAAATAGTAAATTCTTCACCCAAAGAGGGATTAACACATGGAATTCAGTGCCGCAGGAGGTGGCGGTGGCTACTAGCATGGACGGCTTCAAGAGGGAATTAGATAAACATCTGGAGCACAGGTCCATCAGTGGCTATTAGCCACAGGGTATAGATGGGAACTCTCAGTTTGGGGCAGGTGATGCACTCTATTCTTGGTGCTGGAGGGGGCAGCAGTGGGAGGGCTTTTAGTGTCCTGGCCCCGCTGCTGGACCTCCTGATGGCATTGGGTATTTTCGGCCACTGTGTGACACAGAGTGTTGGACTGGAATGGGCCGTTGGCCTGGTCCAACATGGCTTCTCTTATGTTCTTATGTCTGGGGCCAGTGATGCTCTGTCTTCTTGGTGCTTGGGGGGGTCAACAGTGGGAGGGCTTCTAGTGTCCTGGCCCCACTGCTGGACCTCCTGATGGCACCTGGTGTTTTTGGCCACTGTGTGACCCAGAGTGTGGGACTGGATGGGCCATTGGGCCTGACCCAACATTTGGCTTCTCATGTTCTTAAGCAGTGATGGAAATGAACCCAGAGGCCAGCAGGATTCATTATCCAGAATGGGACTATCCCTGAAACGGCACATCGTCATCCTGCAAAGTCGACAATTTGCTGTTTATCACATCTCTACGTCTGAAGTTGGAATATTTGGAAAAGTCCCCACTGGAAGCGTCCATCTCCCGAATGGGCTAATTAGCAGCACAGGGCACTTTAAATATCGGTGAACGTTATTTGCCGTTGTACCTTTAACGGACTGTGATTGAACTGAGCGTTGCACCTTAGCAAGAGTCTTTCCGTTGAACCAGCGGATGATTTTTCTGTGATAGAAGCTGATGTTAATGTGTTTATTTTATTTATTTATTCTGGGTGCCTCACGCAAATAAAACACAGATCAACAATCCAGTCATTAAAACCATTAAAACAGTTCATTAGAACAATACAATGGCCCCGGTCACACAGAGAATTCGCTGCGAGGAAGGCACGAATGTTAGGTGGATTTTTGGGGCGCGATCACACCGCAACCTCTGGGAAGTGTAGCGCTCCCATGGCCAACCCATGGTGTCCTGCCGAAGATGCGGAGTTAAAAAGCACCCCAGAAAGTGCACTAGTATCCGGAAAACGCGGGGCAAAGGTGGGCGTCTGATCATGGGAATGCTAGTATCCTGTGGCATCCAGTGCCTGTCCACATCCCGTTGCAAACCTGATGTTTGTTGTAAGTCTCCATAGGATGCGCACAAACGCCAAACTGGGCATGCGCACAAACGGCAAACTGCACATACGCACAAACGGCAAACTGCACATGCGCACAAACGCCAAACTGTGCATGCGCACAAACGCCAAACTGTGCATGCGCACAAATGGCAAACTGCGCATGCGCACAAACGGCAAACTGCACATGCGCACAAACGCCAAACTGCGCACGCGCACAAACACCAAACTGCGCACGCGCACAAACGCCAAACTGTGCACGCACACAAACGTCAAACTGTGCATGCGCACAAACGTCAAACTGTGCATGTGCACAAATGCCAAACTGCACATGCGCACAAATGCGACCTGTTGCGCCAACTCGCCATGAAGCGATCCTTCATTCCTCGATCGTGTGCATGCAGGGACTCCGTCGGGAAAAAAAAATTGCCCGTCTGATCCGGAAGCGGTGGCTTGCGATCGCCACTTGTGTGATCGTGCCGCGCCGCTTCTTTGCCAGGCTTCGGCATCGCCGTGTGATCGGCAGCTAACAGCCTAAGCGCAGAGACTTGGGGGACCGTGTGATCAGGCTACCACGCTTTATTTTGCTCCAGGGCGAACAGCCGCGCCTCCCCCCACGTTATCTGGCCCGTGTGACCGGGGCCAATATTACATATTACATAAGAACGTAAGAACATAAGAGAAGCCAATGTTGAATCAGGCTAATGGCCCTTCTAGTCCAACACTCTGTCACACAGCGGCCAAAATACACCAGGTGCCCTCAGGAGGTCCAGCAGTGGGGCCAGGACACTAGAAGCCCTCCCACTGCTGCCCCCTCCAGCACCAAGAATAGAGTGCATCACCTGCCCCAGACTGAGAATTCCCATATATGCCCTGTGGCTGATAGCCACTGAGGGACTTCTGCTCCATATGTTTATCTAATTCCCTCTTGAAACTGTCCATGCTTGCAGCTGCCACCACCTCCTGTGGCAGTGAATTCCATGTATTAATCACTCTTTGGGTGAAGAAGTATTTCCTTTTATCTGTTCTAACCCGACTGCTCAGCAATTTCACGGACTGCCCACGAGTTCTTGTACTGTGAGAAAGGGAGAAAAGTACTTCTTTCTCAACCTGCTCCATCCCATTCATAATCTTATAAACCTCGATCACGTCACCCCTCAGCCGTCGTTTCTCCAAGCTGAAGAGCCCCAAGCGTTTTAACCTTTCTTCATAGGGATTAAAACATATTAAGTGCTAGTGATATTATTCCAATAGCACAACAATGGCGGTGCTGCGTGAGTGCATACCAGGCGGTGTTCATTTCCAATGCTGATCTTCCTCAACATGCACAGGCTGGTGATAATTCGCCAGGAAGCAGGCTCTACAGTTATCACTAGTGATGGTTACTAATTATCGTAACTAGTGATGGTGGGTGGCTCCTAATTAAAAGCTTGGCAGAAGAGCTCCATCTTGCAGGCCCTGCGGAACTGTAAAAAGGTCCCGCAGGGCCCTGATCTCCTCCGGGAGCTCATTCCACCAGTATGGAGCCATCACCGAAAAAGCCCTGGCCCTGGTTACAGCCAGCCTGGCGTCCTCGGGCATCCTGACATTGCTTAGTTATTGTTTCACAGCGGTTCCTCAGCCTTCCTCCCAACTGGAGGACGGCAACCGTAGCCACTGGTTCAGCAAACCCGAATCCTGTTTCACTGTTTATTGACTGTCCCATTTTGTGCCTTTGCATTGACTCACTCTGTGAAATCTGCCTTGAGTCCCTGCAAGAAACGTGGAGTACAAGATGGCGGCCACACACACTAAGTATCTTAGAACAGATAAAAGGAAATACTTCTTCACCCAAAGAGTGATTAACATATGGAATTCACTGCCACAGGAGGTCGTGGCAGCTGCAAGCATGGACAGTTTCAAGAGGGAATTAGATAAACATATGGAGCAGAAGTCCCTCAGTGGATATTAGCCACAGGGTATAGATGGGAACTCTCAGTCTGGGGCAGGGGATGCACTCTATTCTTGGTGCTGGAGGGGGCTGCCGTGGGAGGGCTTCTAGTGTCCTGGCCCCACTGCTGGACCTCCCGATGGCACCTGGTATATTTTGGCCGCTGTGTGACAGAGTGTTGGACTAGATGGGCCATTGGCCTGATTCAACATTGGCTTCTCTTATGTTCTTATGTTAAGTAATCCACGTCCAATCCACTCTCACTGCACTTTCCAATTGGAGTTTGCCTGTTCGCACGGGAAAATCCAGTTGGAAAGTGGGTTGGAAGTGGATTATTTAGTGTGTGCGATCGTGGCCACGTAAAAAGAAAAAGACAGAAAGGCAGGCAGGCAGAAAGACAGAAAGGAGGGAAGGACGGGGGAAGGAAGGAAGGAGAAGGAGAGGAAGAGGAGGAGGAGGAGGAGGAGGAGGAAATTGGACTTATACCCCGCCCTTCACTACCCAAAGGAGTTTCAGAGCAAAATGAAAAACACAAAATGCTCTACAGCTGACAATAGCACTACAGATAAGTTTAGAGTTTCAATAGCCATTACACACACAAAAGAACCTCCTCAGGAAACAATCCATAGACAAAAGAGCCTCCTCAGGAAAGCTCCTCCATTAGCAGGTTCATAGCCTGGAGAACTCTTACAAGGTAATGACTCATCCCTACCCCACCTTCCGGGGTAGATATAAATTACCTGCCTACCATTTTTCTGCTCACCTTGACACAGAGAGTCCTCCATCTTTCTGTGTTATACTTCTGAGGATGCCAGTCACAGCTGCTGGCGAAACGTCAGGTCCTACAATGCCAAGACCACGGCCACCCAACCCGGAAAATCTACAGCAACTAATAAGTCTCAGAGCGGCTTACAAACTCCTTTCCCTCCCCCTCCCCACACCCCGTGAGGGAGGTGGGGCCGAGAGAGCTCTGACAGAAACTGCTCTTTTTTGAGAACAGCTGTGCCAGAACTATGGCTTCCCCAAGGTCATCCAGCAGCTGCAAGTGGAAGAGTGGGGAATCAAACCTGGTTCTCCCAGATTAGAGTCTGCACACTTAACCACTACACCAAACTGGTGTAGGTAGGTAGGTAGGTAGGTAGGTAGGTAGGAAGGAAGGAAGGAAGGAAGAAGAAGAAGAAGAAGAAGAAGAAGAAGAAGAAGAAGAAGAAGAAGAGATTGGATTTATACCCCGTCCTTCACTACCCAAAGGCATCTCAGAGCGGCTTACAAACTCCTTTCCATTCCCCTCCCCACAACAGACACCCTGTGAGGCAGGTGGGGCTGAGAGAGCTCTTGACAGAAACTGCTCTTTTTCAAGTACAGCTCTTATCAGAACTATGGCTTGCCCAAGGTCATCTAGCCAGGTGCAAGTGGAGGAGTGGGGAATCAAACCCGGTTCTCCCAGATTAGAGTCCACGCACTTAACCACTACGCCAAACTGGCTGGAAGGAAGGGAGGGAGGGAGGGAGGAAGGGAGGGAGGGGAGGGAGGAAGGGAGGGAGGGAGGAAGGGAGGGAGGAAGGGAGGGAGGAAGGAAGGAAGGAAGGGAGGGAGGAAGGGAGGGAGGAAGGAAGGGAGGGAGGGAGGGAGGAAGGGAGGGAGGGAGGGATGAAGGAAGGAAGGAAGGAAGGAAGGAAGGAAGGAAGGAAGGAAGGAAGGAAGGAAGGAAGGAAGGAAGGAAAGGAAGGAAGGATCTCAAACAGAACTGAAAGAGAGCACGGGCTTTTAAACAGGACATGTGGGCTTGCCAGTCCCCCTCTTGCTACTGGCAGGGGACATTAAGTGGTGTAGCAACTACCTAGTCTGGAACATACACAGAGTGGTAGGCGGCAAGACCTGAGCATACGCACAGCCCCAGTCCCTTTCCCAGTGCAACTTTTCCGACCACTTCATTGCAGTACAGTCCTCTTTACCTGTGCCGAAAAGCCTACAAGGCCCCTGAGCTGGCAAAGGCCCACATTTC
>JAPDNY010000003.1:240183247-240193247 GCA_029375565.1 Gekko gecko | reverse complement strand
ACTGGTCTGATCCAGCAGGGCTCTTCTGATGTTCTTATGAAGGCCTCAGCCTCTCTGCCCTGTTGTTGGCCCTTCAGAGGAACTGGTTGGCCACTGTGTGAGACAGGATGCTGGACTAGATGGACCACTGGTCTGGTCCAGCAGGCCTCTTCTGATGTTCTTATGAAGGCCTCAGCCTCTCTGCCCTGTTGTTGGCCCTTCAGAGGAACTGGTTGGCCTCTGTGTGAGACGGGATGCTGGACTAGATGGACCATTGGTCTAATCCAGTATGGGTCTTCTGATGTTCTTAAGGTCATTATCATCTACTCAGACTGCCAGTGGCTGTCCAGGTCTCAGGTTTCAGGTCCTTCCCATAACTTATTGCCTGGTCCTTTGAGATGGAGATGCCAGGGATTGAACCTGGGACCTTGTGCATGTCGAGCAGAGGCTCTACTGCTCAGCCACAGCCCATTCCCTGGCCATCTTGAACACAGGAATCTGCCTTATACTGATCAGACCATCAAGGTCAGTCTTGCCTACTCAGACTGGCAGCCACTCTCCAGAATCTCAGGTAGAGGCCTTTCACATCACCGACTGCCTGGTCCCTTTACCTGGAGATGCCGGGGACTGAACCTGCATGCCAACCAGAGGCTCTACCACAGACCCATGGCCCCGGCCTCAGAGAAAGACCTTTCGAGGGCAGTGACTCTGCAGAGCCTCTGGTACCCAATATTAGGTCGAAGGTTCTCTGATTGGACTCTGTTGGGCCCCTACTTGTGTTTGGCTGTAAGGCTATTTCCATGCATCTCTTACGGTGCCAAAACTAAGCGGAGTGACACCCTTTGAAATTGACTGAACTTGATAAGCGTAGAAGGCTGTCACTCTTCTTAGGTCCGCACTGGTGGTTGAACTGGCGGTGTGCAAGAGCAGACTGGCCGTTAAACGTCCTCCGGGGCCACAGCCCTAGAGAGCCACTGACTGGTGGCCAGGAGAAAGGAAAGCCAAGGTCAAGTGACTCGTTGACAAGAAAAGTTTTGGCAATTGTTGCTGTGTTGGAAACCCAGGATAGAAGAAGAAGGAGAAGAAGGAGAAGGAGAAGAAGGAGAAGAAGGAGAAGAAGAGTTTGGATTTATACTCCGCCCTTCACTCAGAGTCTCAGAGTGGCTTACAAGCTCCTTCCCTTCCCCACAACAGACACCCTGTGAGGTAGACGGGGCTGAGAGAGCTCTTTCGAGGACTGCCCTTTCAAGAACAGCTCTGAGAGAACTACGGCTTGCCCAAGGTCATCCTGCAGCTGTGAGTGGAGGAGTGGGGAATCAAACCCGGTTCTCCCAGATCAGAGTCTGCGCACTTAACCACGACACCAAACTGGCTACACCAAATTGACTGACCACCTTTAATGGGATGAATCATTGAAGTTTGTGTTTCGGGATCTCCCACAAAGAAGCTGGTGGCTGGCGAAACAGGTATCACAGCTGGCCTGCCGGAGTCGCGTTTGTGAGATTCGTGGGAGCGCAGAATGGAAGAGAAGTCGGTGGACGCCGCTGTGGCTTCCGGTTTCCGACAAGGTCAAAGCGCAGCAGGGGCACTTGATGGTCGGAATATACGGAGTTCCCCTGTTGAATGAACGAAAGGGACTGCACCAACAGTTTATAAGGGACATAAGAACATAAGAGAAGCCAATGTTGAATCAGGCCAATGGCCCATTTAGTCCAACACTCTGTCACACAGCGGCCAAAATACACCAGGTGCCATCAGGAGGTCCAGCAGTGGGGCCAGGGCACCAGAAGCCCTCCCACTGCTGCCCCCTCCAGCACCAAGAATAGAGTGCATCACCTGCCCCAGACTGAGAATTCCCATCTATACCCTGTGGCTAATAGCCACTGTTGGACTTCTGCTCCATATGTTTATCTAATTCCCTCTTGAAACTGTCCATGCTTGCAGCTGCCACCACCTCCTGTGGCAGTGAATTCCACGTGTTAATCACTCTTTGGGTGAAGAAGACACTAAAAGACTGTTGAATTGTTGGCACATAGAAACTGAGGCATTCATTGCATGACATGAATTCAATTGTTCATATCACTGGTAGTTTCCTTTTGGGGAACGTCCATGGACAAAAGTGAATCTCCCATCCCTCCCATGTACCGATAGAGAACAGAGCCTCACGAACCACCAGATGGTGCTGCGTCTCTCCAGGACTGGGGACTCCAAAGAGGAGTCACTGTTTCCCCAAGGCAGGACCCTATTTAGAAGACATGCAGTGCCCTTTCTCTTGTAGCCAACTTATGATGTCCCTGTAGAGGCATGAGACTGTCCCAGTTTCGAGGCCCCGGAACGTAGCCCCCACCCCCCGGGGACCCCCCAGACAGCTGATGCACCCGGACAGACAGCGGCAGCGACGGAACGGTGGATGGGACTATGACGAGGGAGCGGCACAGCGCCGGCCACCCCTGCCACCAGTGAGACATGGCGCTCCAACTGGGCCCGTCCACAGTGCAGGGAGCCCCGAGGAGTCCCACAGGAAGCCGGCGACCCAAGGGCAGCCGAGGAGAAGCTGACGATGGGCACATGGGTGACCAGTATGCCGCCAACAGCGGCCCCAGGCCGACAGAGCTGCCACTGGCCCCACCCTGGGCGTTGGGTCAGCATCCAAGCTTATCACAAGGGGCAGCGCTAGGAGGACGGAAGGAGAGGTGGGGATGGAGGGCGGTGCTGGGAGCAGGGATGGGGATGAAGGAGGGGGGAAGCAAAGGGGCTGGGGAGGAAGGAAGGTGCTCGGAAAGACCCAGGGAGCTAGAGAGAAAGAGAGTCCATGGGGATGCTGAGCGGAAAGGGATCTGACGCACACAGGCAGAGGGACCTGCGGGACGCCGTTAACCCCATCCCCTGCCTTTCAGAGGCCCCATCGCCTCCCCCCCTCCTTTAGCAAGTCCAGGCTCCCAGGACCAACCGAGCCACTGCACCAGGTCTGCCACGGCCACGGGAGGCATGGCGCCCGGGGCACAGGATGGGCTCGAAAGAGACTTTCAGTGATGGTTTGCCATCTCCTGGCCCTGCGCAGCAAACCCGGACTTCCTCGGTGGTCTCCCATCTCAGTAATAACCAGGGCCGACCCTGCTTAGCTTCCAGGATCTGACGAGATCCGGCTAGGCCGGGCTGTCCACGTCAGTCCTTTTCCCCTACAGGTCCAACAAAATGGCTTCCAAGGAGACCACCAGCTGTCAAGGAACTGGATCTAGAAGTCTCCTGCCAATCTCTTTCTCCCCCCGCCCCAGTTGCGGAGCTGCTTTCAGCAAATTACTCCAATAGAGCTTCAGGCCTTGGAAAGAGCACCACGATGCTCTAGGGATTTCAAACATCTCTATGGTAAAACTAGAGATATCCGAATTTCCTAGAGTGTCGTGACATTGTTTCCTGCTTCGAAACAGGAAGTGACTATCAAGGAGTCTCCGTCCCTCCCGCCCAACGCTCCAGGGAAGGGCCAGTGAAGGGCCGGCATCCCAGATCACACATCCAGTGGGAGTTCCAATCAGAGGCCCAATCTGAAACAGGACCATAGAACAGTACATTTTCTGGTGGAGTTCCCTGGGGAGTTTCACATCAGGAAAATAAGGGGCGGGGGGGGGGGAAGAGGGAAGAATTGGCTTTTATGAAACAAGAAATGAACTTGATGAGATCTGGCTGACCACGAATGAAAAAAATGATTCAGAAAGTTTATAATTGTTTGCTAGATGATTACACGCAAGATGAGGCTGTTAGAACAACGATGGTTACATGGATGCAGGATATAGATCTAGATCGTTGGTCAAAAATGTGGAAGATAATGAAATTTATGAGAGCAAGATCATATAAAGAAAATATTTATAAAATGTTGCACCGATGATGCTATTTTTAGCTGAAATGGACAAAATGACTAAAAAACTAAATGGACAAATGGCAGAACAATACTTAAAAGAATGGGAAGACTTGAAAATCTATATGGAAACTGAACATAAAATGAAAGGGAAATTGTATAACCTTGATTCTTATTGAAAATGAAGTTACGTTAGATTAAGTTAGATTTTTGTATATAAAATATGAGTGACCTGGTTTATAGATCGTTATAAGTTTAAACTTGATTACTTTTATTGTTTTTTGTTATTGGCAATAGCAGTGTTGGAAGCCTATTAGGGGGGGAAGGGGGGAAGGGATATAATCTATAACTTGAATTGGAAATTATGTTTAAAAATGTTGAATATATTCCAATAAAAATCTTGTTTTTTTTAAAAAAATGTTGCACGGATGGCATTGGTCCCCCGACAAAATAGCCAGGTGTTATGCAACTGTTAATGATAAATGTTGGAAATGGAAATCCAACGTGGGAACATTTTATCATATGTGGTGGAGATGCGGGAACATTCAAAAACATTGGCTTAAAATGCATTATATAATACAAGAAATACCGATGCTAACTTAGCTGTAATACCTGCAAATTTTCTGTTAAATGTGATTCCCGATGGCTATAAACAAAATGAATTGTATATGATAACATATAGTTTGGTCTATGCTTGTGATTTGTAGAATCATAGAGTTGGAAGGGGCCATACAGACCATCTAGTCCAACCCTCTGCCCAGTGCAGGACCAGCCTAAATCATCTCTGACAAATATTCGTCCAGCCTCTTCTGGAAAGCTGTCAGTGAAGGGGAGCTCACCACTTCCCTGGCTAGAATTTTATTGGCTAAATGTTGGGAAACGGAGAGGACCCCCTCAAAAAGGAGATAACCCATAAACTGCTCGAACTAGCAGAAACGGACAAACTGAATGTGATTCTACAAGGAAAAGATGAAGAACTGTATTTAGAACGATGGTCAAGAGTCTATAACGGGATAGAAAGTAAACTAGATAAATAGACTCCAAAAAATCTTGTAAAATGCAAGCTGTGTATCATTTCCGTCTGAAAAATTGTAAATATAACAATTTTAAAAAAGGACAATAAGAAAAAAAAAGAGAGGGAGAGTTGGTTATTATACCCCGCTTTTCACTACCTGGAGGAGTCTCAGAGCAGCCTCCCCTTCCTCTCCCCACAATGGACACCCTGTGAGGTAGGTGGTGCTGAGAGAGCTCTGTGACTGACCCAAGGCAACCCAGCTGGCTTCATGTGGAAAAGGAGTGGGGAGTCAGACTTGGGTCTCCAGATTATTAGAGTCTGCCACTCTTAACCACTACACCATGCCGGCTGGTGTGCCACGGGCATGCCAGCTGCGACCAGTGTGAGGGCAGGGCTTGGCGTGCAGATGATATTCCTGACCACCCTCATGCCACTGGCTGCTGTTTCTGCAGCAGAGAGAGGGGTTGTTTCTCGCCCCCAAGCGGAAGCGGCCCCAGATGTGGCCATCCATCTCTGCAGTACTGTAGCCACGGTGGGGGCTTTGGGGGGCTCCGCCCTCTTTCTTAAAGGCACAGCCTCCCAAGAGTTTCTCCTGTGAATGCTTTTTCCCAATCATTTTAAAACATTTTATTAAAGTGATGCACTCCTTTAAGTGGAGCTGCGGTGGCTCAAGTGGTTAAGACGCTAAACTGCAGGCTGTGGAAGGTCGGTAGTTTAGCAGTCCGAGACCCAAGAGTGCCTCATGACGAAGTGAGCTCCCGTCTCTAGTTCCAGCTCCTGTCAACCTAGCAGTTCGAAAGCAAGAAATTGCAAGTAGATAAATAGGTACCGCTTCGGTGGGAAGTGTTCGGCGTGCCTTGGTGTTTAGTCATGCCGGCCACGTGACCACGGAAACATCTTCGGACAGCGCTGGCTCTTCGGCTTTGAAACAGAGATGAGCACCGCAACCCTAGAGTCGGATTCGACTGGCTTTCGAGCAAGGGAACCTTTACCTTTACTTACTCCTTTAAGCAGAGTGGGGTGCTGTAGCTGACCGAGTAAGGGGGTTGGAGTAGGCGACCTCTAGGATCCCTTCTAACTCTGTGTCAAGGAACTGGTCTCCTTTAAGAGAGTTTTTCTGCCTAAGTGTTAGCTTTCTTGACTGCCACCTGCCAGCTTGTTATCAGGATTGTTGCTTCTGCTGGCGGAAGTGATTAACTTGCAGCAGCTGAGAACTGTCATCTCAAGTGGTTGGCAGCTTGCAGTGTAGGGATCTATCCTGGTCACCGCTTTCTCTTGGCTACGTGGCTTTTCTTTCTGCGCTGAGAACTTCAGCCCCACCGGGGGGAAATTGCCCCACAAGCCGCAAAATCCTGGCTAGGGGCCTGCATCTCTGCGCAGCTAAACTTCAGGGGGATACCGTGCTTGTGTATAGAGCCACCCACTGCACTATGAGGGATGGACACTGATAGTGGATTTCTTAAAATACTTTTGCTTAAATGGGTATGACCAGAGGGTTCCCGGGGTTGGGAAATTCCTCAAGTGTTGGATGTGGAACATTGAGATGGTGGAGTTTAAGTGGGGGAGGGACCTCAGTTTGGTGTAGTGATTAAGTGTGCAGACTCTAATCTGGGAGAACAGAGTTTGATCCCCCAACCCTCCACTTGCAGCTGCTGGATGACCTTGGGCAAGCCACAGTTCTGTCAGAGCTGTTCTCAAAAAAGAGCGGTTTTGGTCAGAGCTCTCTCAGCCCCACCTACCTCACAGGGTGTCTGTTGTGGGGAGGGGGAGGGAAAGGAGTTTGTCAGCCACCCTGAGACTCCGAGTGAAGGGCGGGGTACAAATCCTATCTCTTCTTCTTAGGTCCTCTGGAGCTATGCCCTAAGAGGCAGGGTTACCAGTCATGGGTTGGGAAATAACTGGAAATTTTGGGGGTGGAGGAAGAAGAAGAAGAGGAGGAGGAGGAGGAGGAGGAGGAGGAGGAGATTGGATTTATACCCTGCCCTTCACTATTCAAGGGAGTCTCAGAGCAGCTTACAAACTCCTTTCCCTCCCCCTCCCCACCACAGGCACCCTGTGAGGTAGAAGAAGAGAAGAGATTGGATTTATACCCTGCCCTTCACTACCCAAAGGTGTCTCAGAGCGGCTGACAATCTCCTTTCCCTTCCCCTCCCCACAACAGACAACCTTGTGAGGTAGGTGGGGCTGGAGAGAGCTCTGACAGAAACCGCTCTTTTTCAAGAACAGCTGTGCCAGAACTATGGCTTGACCAAGGTCAACCAGCAGGTGCAAGTGGAGGAGTGGGGAATCAAACCCGGTTCTCCCAGATTAGAGTCCGCGAGCTTAGCCACTACACCAAACCGAAGGGGGAAGGGTTTATCGAGGTGTCTTCAGCAGGGTATAAAGCCATCCACTCAATCCTCCCAAGCAGCCGTTTCCTCCAGGGGGACAGCTCTGTGTCGTTTGAAGATCTGTTGTAATTCCAGGCGGTCTCCAGGTTCCACTTGAAGGCGGGCAGTCCCAGAGGAGGCTATTAGCAGCGATGCAGAAACTTTGTGAGTTCCAAATACAGGGCTCAATTTTTTTATTTCGACACTTTGCTAATAAGACGATCCTTCGCTGGGGGCGGAAATCCATCCTGGATAACCAGATGTTTGTGTACCTGTAGCATTTCCAGGGGTGGTATTTAAATTATGTCACGTGGCTAAAGATGCTGATTCAACACATACCTCTCAAGCCGGGGATGTTTGGTGTTGTTTTGTTTGGGAGCATCCAGCCCGGTGAGACGCAGGTCCTGGCTCTCGCGGCCTTCGGCTCGCACGTGCGGGGGCGCGAAACCCTCCCGGAGAGATTTGGCTCTTCTGACCGAAACGTCTTTGGCTTCCCTCAGAATTCCTCAGCTGTTTGGCCCGGGGTCCCGAGCGCCGAGGCTGTTTTGCCCCGAATTCATTTCGGGTTTTCCTTCAGGCGAAATTTCCGTGCCAACTTTTCGCACCCGAAAGAGCCTATGTTCCATACAGGTGCCTACCTTGGCCGGGCTCCAAAAAGGCTTTGTGTGTGCATATAAAATACATCTGTGCATGCACAGGGCTGTTTCCTTCCAGTGGCTCTGTGCACATCTCCTAGGAGGGCTGCCAGGCTCCAGGTAATGCCTGGAGATCTCCCGGGATTACAGTTGATTGCCAGGTGACAGAGATCAGTTCCCTTAACATAAGAACATAAGAAAAGAGAAGCCAATGTTGAAAAAGGCCAACAGCCCATCTAGTCCAACACTCTGTCACACAGCGGCCAAAATATACCAGGTGCCAGGATTGGAGAAGGTGGTTGCTTTGGAGGATGGACTCCATGACACTGTACCCTGCTGAGGCCCCTCCCCTCCCTAA
Organism: Gekko gecko; assembly: GCA_029375565.1. Classification (NCBI taxonomy): domain Eukaryota; kingdom Metazoa; phylum Chordata; class Lepidosauria; order Squamata; family Gekkonidae; genus Gekko; species Gekko gecko. The sequence continues at coordinate 240,185,038 of JAPDNY010000003.1, read as the reverse complement.
ACCCCGCCCACCACAGGCTCCACCCCCAAATCTCCAGGTATTTCCCAACCCAGGGCCGGCAGCCCTACCTCATAGGCAGTATTCCCTCTAACCCGAGTTCATGTGAGCTGTCTCACAGTTTTTTAGCTTCCAGCTCACATGTTTTTATCCTAGCTCAGGAAGGAGGGCTCCAGAGCAAATTAATTTATGCAGTAGCCAAATTGCTTGCTCACAACTTTAATGCCAGGAGCTCACAAAGTAGAATTTCTGCTCAGAAGACTCCATAGCTTAAGGGCAGAACATAAGAACATAAGAGAAGCCAGTGTTGGATCAGGCCAATGGCCCATCTAGTCCAACACTCAGTGTCACACAGTGGCCAAAAATATCAGGGGCCATCAGGAGGTCCAGCAGTGGGGCCAGGACACTAGAAGCCCTTCCACTGTTGCCCCCCACCCAAGCACCAAGAATACAGAGCCTCACTTGCCCCAGAGTCCCTACCTATACCTTGTGGCTAATAGCCCCTGATGGACCTCTGCTCCATATGCTTATCTGATTCCCTCTTTAAGCCATCTATGCTTGTAGCTGCCACCACCTCCTGCGGCAGTGAATTCCATGTCTTAATCACTCTTTGGGTGAAGAAGGACTTCCTTTGATCCATTCTAACCCGACCACTCAGCAATTTCATTGAGTGCATTGCTCATAAGGTGTGGTTCTGGAGGACCTAGGGTTGACAACGGAGAGTTGGGGAATTATTGGAGATTTGGGGACTGGGTTACCAGCTCTGGGTTGGGAAATACCTGGAAATTTTGGGAGGTGGAGCTTGTGGAGGGTGGGGCTTGTGGAGGGAGGGAGCTCAGTAGGGTGCAATTGAATAGAGTCCCCCCCACCAAAGCAGCCATTTTCTCGAGGGGAACTGATCTCTATTGTCTGGACATTGACTGTAATAGTGGGGGGTCTCCAGGCCTCCCTGGAGAAGCTTAATTTAAAGAGGAGCCTAATTTAAAGAATACTACCCCAGGCACAAGTGGCCAGATAATCTGGCATCATGGGAATGGAAGTATTAGGGCATTGCTTCTACAGGAGAAACCTGTAGAGATGTGTAACCTCACAAAGCACCAAATGGACATTAGGGGGAGCACAGAGAGAGAACGGCTCAGAGGGCAGCTCCCAGATTAAGACAAAGAGAGACATCCCATTCAAGGAGATAACATGGAAGGCCATGAGGAGAGAATGAGAGGACAAAGCAAGAGAGAGAGAGGAGAGCTCAGAGGGCAGCTCCCAGATTAAGACAAAGAGAGGCATCCCATTCAAGGAGATAACATGGAAGGCCATGAGGAGAGAATGAGAGGACAAAGCAAGAGAGAGAGAGGAGAGCTCAGAGGGCAGCTCCCAGATTCAGACAAAGAGAGGCATCCCATTCAAGGAGATAACATGGAAGGCCATGAGGAGAGAATGAGAGGACAAAGCAAGAGAGAGAGAGAGAGGAGAGGGCAGAGGGCAGCTCCCAGGTTAAGGCAAAGAGAGGCATCTCAATCTAGGAGATAACATGGAAAGCCATGAGGAGAGAATGAGAGGACAAAGCAAGAGAGAGAGAGGAGAGCTCAGAGGGCATCCAGTCCAACGCTCTGTGTCACACAGTGGCCAAAACCCAGGTGCCCTCAGAAGGTCCACCAGCGGGGCAAGAACTCCAGGAGCCCTCCCACTGTTGCCTCCCCAAGCACCAAGAAGACAGAGCGTTTCTGCCCCAGACATAAGAATGTAAGAGAAGCCATGTTGGATCAGGCCAATGGCCCATTCAGTCCAACGCTTTCT
>JAPDNY010000003.1:240145742-240183147 GCA_029375565.1 Gekko gecko | reverse complement strand
AAGCGAGCCATGACTCACGAAAGCTTCTACCCTGCCTCTAATTTTGTTAGTCTTTAAGATGCTACCAGACTCTGAAGAAGCGAGCCATGACTCACGAAAGCTTCTACCCTGCCTCTAATTTTGTTAGTCTTTAAGATGCTACCAGACTCTGAAGAAACGAGCCATGACTCACGCAAGCTCCTACCCTGCCACTAATTTTGTTTAGTCTTTAAGATGCTACCAGACTCTGAAGAAGCGAGCCGTGACTCACGAAAGCTCCTACCCTGCCACTAATTTTGTTAGTCTTTAAGATGCTACCAGACTCTGAAGAAGCGAGCCATGACTCACGAAAGCTTCTACCCTGCCTCTAATTTTGTTAGTCTTTAAGATGCTACCGGACTCTGAAGGAGCGAGCTGTGACTCATGAAAGCTCCTACCTTACCACTAATTTTGTTAGTCTTTAATATGCTACCGGACTCTGAAGAAGTGAGCGTGACTCACGAAAGCTCCTACCTTGCTACTAATTTTGTTAGTCTTTAAGATGCTACCGGACTCTGAAGAAGCGAGCCGTGACTCACGAAAGCTACTACCTTGCTACTAATTTTTGTTAGTCTTTAAGATGCTATCGGACTCTGAAGGAGCGAGCCGTGACTCATGAAAGCTCCTACCTTGCCACTAATTTTGTTAGTCTTTAATATGCTACCGGACTCTGAAGAAGCGACCCGTGACTCACGAAAGCTCCTACCTTGCTACTAATTTTGTTAGTCTTTAAGATGCTACCGGACTCTGAAGAAGCGAGCCGTGACTCACGAAAGCTCCTACCCTGCCACTAATTTTGTTAGTCTTTAAGATGCTACCAGACTCTGAAGAAGCGAGCCATGACTCACGAAAGCTTCTACCCTGCCTCTAATTTTGTTACTCTTTAAGATGCTACCGGACTCTGAAGGAGCGAGCCGTGACTCATGAAAGCTCCTACCTTGCCACTAATTTTGTTAGTCTTTAATATGCTACCGGACTCTGAAGAAGTGAGCCGTGACTCACGAAAGCTCCTACCCTTCCACTAATTTTGGTAGTCTTTAAGATGCTACCGGACTCTGAAGAAGCGAGCCATGACTCATGAAAGCTCCTACCCTGCCACTAATTTTCTTAGTCTTTAAGTTGCTACTGGACACTGAAGAAGCGAGCCGTGACTCACGAAAGCTTCTACCCTGCCTCTAATTTTGTTAGTCTTTAAGATGCTACCAGACTCTGAAGAAGCGAGCCGTGACTCACAAAAGCTCCTACCTTGCCACTAATTTTGTTCGTCTTTAAGATGCTACCGGACTCTGAAGAAGCGACCCGTGACTCACGGAAGTTCCTACCCTGCCTCTAATTTTGTTAGTCTTTAAGATGCTACCGGACTCTGAAGAAGCGAGCCGTGACTCACGAAAGCTCCTACCCTGCCACTAATTTTGTTAGTCTTTAAGATGCTACCGGGCTCTGAAGAAGCGAGCCGTGACTCACGAAAGCTCCTGCCTTGCCACTAATTTTTTTAGTCTTTAAGTTGCTACTGGACACTGAAGAAGTGAGCAGTGACTCACGAAAGCTTCTACCCTGCCACTAATTTTGTTAATCTTTAAGGAGTCCAGTTTCTTGATACAGAGCTAGAAGGGATCCTAGAGGTCACTTACTCCAACCCCCTGCTAAAAGCGGGATGTAGTCAACTACAGCACCCCACTCTGCTTAAAAGAGCACAGGGCTTTAAAAGAAAATGTTTAGAAATGATTGAAAAAAAGCATTTACAGGATAGACTCTTGTGGGGCTGTGCCTTTAAGAAAGGGGGAGAGCCCCTCAAAGCCCCATCGTAGCAACTTGCCCGACCCTGCCACAAATTTAGCTAGTCTAAGGTGCTCCTCGATTCTTGCTCTGTTCACCATACCCGATCCTGGAAAAGCTCTCAGCTTTCCCATGCTGTCTTCCCCTTCATTTGACAACTCTCCTGAAGGCTTAAGTGTCTTAATTTGCTTTCGTTTTACTGCTTCCCAAGCCGGGACAGGTTCGCTGGCTCGGGGAAAGGGACCGGCCGGGCCAAGACAAACCGCGACGAGAACACTTAACGAAAAATGTGAATATTACTCCTCAACGTGTTGCGGCCAGTCCGAAGCCATTCGAAAGTTGGCTTTTCTCTCCCGTGCGGCCCTTGTCCCAGGGCGAGAGGGTCCCACGGCCGTCTTACCAGCTGCCTTCTGACGCCGCTGGGGCCAACCTCACCACCAGGATCTTCTCACCTCATCAGGACCTACACGGAGCAAACCAAACATGACGACGAAGAGCCCTCAAGCGAACTGGGATTTGTTTTTTTCGTTAAAACTAATATTGCTCTTTCACAGTCAGCTGTTCACACCGAGCAATTAATGGACCACGAAAGAGCGGAAACCGAAGTTGCGGTTCCCGAGTCTCCGGGGTTCGTCCTGAGTCAACATCAGATGGTGGTCTTCACCAACAGCTCTTTGGAAAGGATTCCTCACCATGTTAAATGAGGGCCCTAGGAAAGGGGGAGGGGGTTATAGGTAGGGTTGCCAAATCTGGGTTAAGAAATTCCTGGAGATTTGGGGGCTAGAGACAGGGGAGGGCGGGGTCTGGAGAGGGGAGGGACATAAGAACAGAAGAGAAGCCAATGCTGGATCAGGCCAATGGCCCATCCAGTCCAACACTCTGTCACACAGTGGCCAAAATACACCAGGTGCCATCAGGAGGTCCAGCAGTGGGGCCAGGACACTAGAAGCCCTCCCACTGCTGCCCCCTCCAGCACCAAGAATAGAGTGCATCACCTGCCCCAGACTGAGAGTCCCCATCTATACCCTGTGGCTAATAGCCACTGATGGACTTCTGCTCCATAGGTTTATCTAATTCCCTCTTGAAACTGTCCATGCTTGTAGCTGCCACCACCTCCTGAGGCAGTGAATTCCATATGTTAATCACTCTTTGGGTGAAGAAGGACTTCCTTTTATCTGTTCTAACCCAACCGCTCAGCAATTTCATGGAGTGCCCACGAGTTCTTGTACTGTGAGAAAGGGAGAAAAGGACTTCTTTCTCTGCCTGCTCTATCCCGTGCATACTCTTATAAACCTCGATCATGTCACCCCTCAGCCACCATTTCTCCAAGCTAAAAAGCCCCAAGCGCTTTAATCTTTCTTCATAGGGAAAGTGTTCCAACCCTTTGATCATTCCAGTTGCCCTCTTCTGCACTTTTTCCAAAGCTATAATATCCTTTTTGAGGTGTGGTAACCAGAACTATACACAGTACTCTATGCCTTGTTGTTGGCCCTCCAGAGGAACTGGCTGGCCACTGTGTGTGATCGGATGCTGGACTAGACGGACCACTGGTCTGATCCAGCAGGGCTCCTCTGATGTTCTTACGAAGGCCTTGGCCTCTCTGCCCTGTTGTTGGCCCTCCAGAGGAACTGGCTGGCCACTGTGAGAGATCGGATGCTGGACTAGATGGACCACTGGACTGATCCAGAAAGCTCTTCTGATGTTCTTACGAAGGCCTCGGCCTCGGCCTCCCTGCCCTGTTGTTGGCCCTCCAGGGAACTGGCTGGCCCCTGTGTGAGACAGGATGCTGGACTAGATGGACCACTGGACTGATCCAGCAGGGCTCTTCTGATGTTCTTACAAAGGCTTCTGCCTCCATGCCCTGTGGTTGTTCCTCCAGAGGAACTGGTTGACCACTGTGGGAGACAGGAGGCTGGACTAGATGGACCACTGGATTGATCCAGCAGGGCTCTTCTGATGTTCTTATGAAGGCCTCAGCCTCTCTGCCCTGTTGTTGGCCCTCCAGAGGAACTGGCTGGCCACTGTGTGAGATGGGATGCTGGAGTGGATGGACCACTGGTCTGATCCAGCAGGGCTCCTCTGATGTTCTTATGAAGTCCTCAGCCTCCCTGCCCTGTTGTTGGCCCCCCCAGAGGATCTTGTTGGCCTCTCTGTGAGGCAGGATGCTGGACTAGATGGACCATTGCTCTGATCCAGCAGGACTCTTCTGATGTTCTGATGTTCTTGATCCAGTTCACAGTCCAGTTGCAGTCAAAGGGAAAGGAAGAAGCCTAATCTAAAGAGTACTTTCCCTATCACAAATGACCGGATAATCCAGCATCCAGTGTGTGGGAGTATCAGGCCATTGCCTCTACAGGAGAGACCAGCAGAGACATCTGTCTCAAGGGAAGGCCATGTGAAACAAGACACAGGACAAAGGGACAGAGAGAGGAGGGGTCAGAGGGCAGCTCCCAGATTCAGACAAAGAGAGGCCTCCGATTCAAGGAGATAACCCTTATCCGCCCTTCTAGCATCCCCCAAGGTCCAGGCGTGCTGAGTTGCTCACTCCAACAGTATCCTGACCCCCATCCAAGGAATTTCAGCAAACCCGAAGCTGTGCCATTATTGGCAACTGCTGTGAAATATGCCCATGGGCCACCCAGAGAGGGGCGGTGTGGGACGGCCGGTGCTAATAAGAGGCAGATGAGACCCACAGCATCGTTTGGCAACGTGCACGGGTTTCTCAATGGGTTCCAGGTACGGGAGCGCGGATGATACTCTTGAGACGTTTGCCAGCCTCCTCGAAAGCTTTTCCTCTCCAATTTCTTTGGAAGTTCTCCTTTCACATTTGCCTCGACCTCGTTGCTTTCAGTCCAGGTTCCACAGTTAACTTTTGCTTGGTGGAGGGGTGGTTTTCTCCGAAGGAGTAAACTCTACGGATGCCAAACTCCCGGTGAGACTTGGGGATCCTCCGGAATTACCGCCCATCTCCAGACTACAGAGATCAGTCGCCCTGGGGGGAATGGATGCTTTGGAGGGTGGGCTCCATCAGATTGTACCCTGCTCAAGTCCCGCCCCTCCCCAACCCCTCCCACCCCAAGATCTAGGTATTGCCCAGCCCAGAGTTGGCAACAAGGGAAGCCAGACTTCAGGTGGGACCTGGGAATCACCTGGAATTACAACTCTTCTCCAGACTACAGAGCTCAGTTCCCTTGTAGAAATTTGATATGAAGGATCAGTGGTAGAGCATCTGCTTGGCATGCAGAAGGTCCCAGGTTCAATCCCCAGCATCTCCAGCTAAAAGGACCAGGTGGGAGGTGATGGGGAAGATCTCTGCCTGAGACCCTGGAGAGCCGCTTCCTGTATTTATGTATTCGCTAGTTTGGGGATGGGTTGTGGCTCAGTGGTAGAGCCTCTGCTTGGCATGCAGAAGGTCCCAGGTTCAATCCCCGATATCTCCAGCTAAAAGGACCAGGCAGGAGGTGATGGGGAAGACCTCCTCCTGAGACCCTGGAGAGCCGCTTCCTGTATTTATGTATTCGCTAGTTTGGGGATGGGTTGTGGCTCAGTGGTAGAGCCTCTGCTTGGCATGCAGAAGGTCCCAGGTTCAATCCCCGATATCTCCAGCTAAAAGGACCAGGCAGGAGGTGATGGGGAAGACCTCCACCTGAGACCCTGGAGAGCCGCTTCCTGTGTTTATGTATTCACTAGTTTGGGGATGGGTTGTGGCTCAGTGGTAGAGCATCTGCTTAGCATATAGGAGGTCCCAGGTTCAATCCCCGGCATCTCCAGCTAAGAAGACCAGGCAGGAGGTGATGGGAAAGACCTCCGCCTGAGTCCCCAAAGAGCCGCTGCCAGTCTGAGTAGACAATACTGACTTTTTGATGGACCACTGGTCTGATTCAGTAGAAGGCAGTTTTGCGCATTCATGTGATGCTTTGGAGGGTGGCTCTAGGGCATTGTACCCCACTGAGGTTTCTCCCCTCCCCAGGCTCCGCCCCCAAATCTCCAGGAGTTTCCCCACCTGGAGCTGGGAACCCTACTCCCATCCTCCCCCCATCCCCGGCCAGTGGCCAAGGGGGGGAGACCTAGCAACCCTAGCGAGCTCTGACTCACGAAAGTGCATTCCGGAGCAATACTCCCTCAAGGCTGCGGAGTCTTGTGAGCAAAAATTCTATTTTGTGAGCGACTGGCATCAAAGTTGTGAGCGAGTGATTTGACTGCTGCATCAATTCGTTTGCTCTGGAGCCCTCCTTCCTGAGCTGAGACAGAAATCTGTGAGCTGGAGGCTAAAAAACTGTGAGAACATAAGAACGTAAGAGAAGCCAATGTTGGATCAGGCCAATGGCCCGTCCAGTCCAACACTCTGTGTCACACAGTGGCCAGAATACCAGGTGCCATCAGGAGGTCCAGCAGTGGGACCAAGACACTAGAAGCCCTCCCATTGCACCAAGAAGCCCTCCCACTGCACCTCCACACACACCCCAGCACCAAGAATACAAAGCATCACTTGCCCCAGACTGAGAGTTCCTATCTATAAAAGGTAAAGGCTTCACTTGCTTGAAAGCCAGCCGAATCCGACTCTAGGGTTGTGGTGCTCATCTCCGTTTCCAAGCCGAAGAGCCGGCGCTGTCCGAAGACTTCTCCGTGGTCATGTGGCTGGCATGACTAAACGCTGAGGCGCACAGAACGCCATGACCTTCCCACCAAAGTGGTACCTATTTATCTCCTTGTAATTTCTTGCTTTCGGACTGCTAGGTTGGCAGGAGCTGGGGCCAGAGATGGGAGCTTGCTCCATCATGTGGCACTCTCGGGTCTCGAACTGCTGAACTCCCGACCTTCCAGCCTGCAGTTCGGCGTCTTAACCACTTGAGCCACTTGTGGCTGATAGCCACTGATGGGCTTCTGCTCCATATGCTAGCTCACGTAAGAACATAAGAGAAAGCAATGTTGGATCAGGTCAGTGGCCCATCTAGTCCAACACTCTGTCACACAGTGGCCAAAAATACCAGGTGCCATCAGGAGGTCCAGCAGTGGGGCCAGGACACTAGAAGCCCTCCCACTGCTGCCCCCCAGCACCAAGGATAGAGCGCATCACCTGCCCCTGACTGAGAGTTCCCATCTATACCCTGTGGCTAACAGCCACTGATGGACCTCTGCTCCATCTGTTTATCTAATTCCCTCTTGAAACTGTCCATGCTTGTAGCTGCCACCACCTCCTGTGGCAGTGAATTCCGCGTGTTCATCACTCTTTGGGTGAAGAAGTATTTTCTTTTATCTGTTCTAACCCGACTGCTCAGCAATTTCCTGGAGTGCCCACGAGTTCTTGTATTGGGAGAAAGGGAGAAAAGTACTTCTTTCTCAATCTGCTCAATCCCATGCATAATCTTATAAACCTCGATCATGTCACCCCTCACACTAACTCAGCTTAGAGGGAACACTGTTCCAGAGTCAGTTTTTTAAGGCCCCAAGAACAGCTCCCTCTCAAGACTTACCCAGAGCTGGTGGCTTCCGAAGCATCGCCAGGGATGGAATGGGGGGGGGGTATGTGAATCAGCCGGGAGACACCCTTTCATGTCCCGAGAAAGCCCCAGACCTGAGGGTTTTGTTTGCTCCGTCCTTTTACAAGCCTTTGATGCCGTGCAACCCAAGAAGTGTCATTTCCTTCCTGCTCTCATGAAACCAATAATTTTTCCCCCTTCCTCCAGTTTCAAAAAGGGGGTTGGGATAAAAAAAAAAGCCAGCAGATATGTCAAGACAGCTGTAATTGACTCCCGGGACACTCGAATCTCCATTTCAAAGGCAATCCCTCTGGAAGGCTCTTATCTCCAGTTTGAAGTCCTCCCGCCCCACCCCAACATCAGACACTTCGGAACCTGCCTACCTGCTTGCTTTTAAGATCTAGCCCCCAGGTTTTGAAGCACCGACCTTTGGAGCACTGCAGTGGCCACCAGTGTAAAACTCATTCTGGTCTAAGGGCTAGATTCAAGTCCAGAAGCACCGTAGAGAATGGGTTGCCAACCTGCGATTATTGTAGAAGACTGTTTGGCAGAAAGAAAGCGTGACACTGGGGCAACTGGATTTGGAAAACTGGTTTAAGGAGATTTGCTAAGTTTGCATTTCGTTCCACGGCCGAGAGTACCAGCTATCTGAAGCAGCGGAACGTGAACGCGGCAGTGAAGCCAGCCGTGCATAGCTGATACTCCTACCGACGTGGAACTTTTTTTCTCCTGAAACTGTTTATACGTAGGATCGGTGGACTTTATTCAGAGTTTCTCCTTTGTATTAAGTACCTTTTCATCCTAGCTCTTTAAGAGTCTATAAGAGTGTTTGTTGAACTCGATAAGAATTTGTACTGTTTGAGTGGATTTGTACAATACAATCTTTCTGCTTTTGTTTGTAATCTATTTACGGAGTGTTTAATATATCGATGCAACCTGCAGGTGGGGGCTGGTGATCTCCTGGAATTACAAGTGAACTCCAGATGACAGAGATCAGTTACCCAGGAGAAAATGGCTGCTTGGATGGGGTAGACTCTATGGCATCGGGTACCCCACTGAGGTCCCTTCCATTTGTTGGAGTGAGTGACTCAGCATGTCCGGACATTGGGGGCGCTGCATCAATCTAAGGGTGTCTAGGTGTTATCTCCTTGAATGGGACGCCTCTCTTTGTCTTAACCTGGGAGCTGCCCTCTGACCCCCTCCTCTCTGTCCCTTTGTTCTTTCACTCTTTTCACATGGCCTTCCATGGAGACACATGTCTCTACAGGTCTCTCTGGTACAGACAATGCCCTCATATTCCCACTCGCATGAAGCCGGACAAGCTGGCCCTTTGTGAGAGGGAAAGTGCTCTTTAGATTAGGCTTCTTTCTCTTCTTCTGACAATGCCCTCATATTCCCACTCGCATGAAGCCGGACAAGCTGGCCCTTTGTGAGAGGGAAAGTGCTCTTTAGATTAGGCTTCTTTCTCTTCTTCTGACAATGCCCTCATATTCCCACTCGCATGAAGCCGGACAAGCTGGCCCTTTGTGAGAGGGAAAGTGCTCTTTAGATTAGGCTTCTTTCTCTTCTTCTGACCGCAACCTGACTGTGGACTGGATTTTCCTGAATAAGAGCTCCCGGAAGAGATCAGGGCCCCACGGGACCTTTTACAGTTCCTCAGGGCCTAGTAAAACAGAGCTCTTCCACCAGGCCTTCAACCAAGGTGCTGCCACCACCAGCAACAACAACTGAAACTTATAGATGACATCACCCGGAAGTGACATCATCAAGTTGGGGACATCGCATGGGGACGCTCTGGTATTTGGGCAAAACTCTATGGTTTTCCCACCCTCAGAACCATAGAGTTTGGCCAAATACCAGAGCATCCCCACCAGGGGCGGATTAAGGCTCCCTGGTGCCCTAAGCACTGACCAATCTTGGTGCCCCCCTCCCTTCCACGCTGACCCAGTCCATTTGAGTTGTTGACCTGTCTGACCAGATGTACAATGCAGGTTGCAGCAATACAAAAATTTATTCATATGATAACGCAATAAGAATATAAGTACATAAGAGAAGCCAGTGTTGAATCAGGCCAATGGCCCATCTAGTCCAACACTCTGTCACACAGCGGCCAAAATATACCAGGTGCCATCAGGAGGTCCAGCAGTGGGGCCAGGACACTAGAAGCCCTCCCACTGCTGCCCCCCCAGCACCAAGAATAGAGTGCATCACCTGCCCCAGACTGAGAGTTCCCATCTATACCCTGTGGCCAATAGCCACTGATGGACTTCTGCTCCAGATGTTTATCTAATTCCCTCTTGAAACTGTCCATGCTTGTAGCTGCCACCACCTCCTGTGGCAGTGAATTCCATGTGTTAACAACTCTTTGGGTGAAGAAGGACTTCCTTTTATCTGTTCTAACCCGACTGCTCGGCAATTGCACGGAGTGCCCACTGTACAAACTAAGCCAAGCTTTGGCTACATAAAGTTCTACAAAAATGCAATACAATTTTATCAATTTTTATTTTTTTACAAATCTTCATTCGTTGTTTTTTTCCCCTTTTCGCCCTTTCCCCGACTTTGTGGTTCCCCCCTTTGGCCCTGGTGCCCTAAGCACGTGCTTCGTCTGCTTCATGGTTAATCCGCCACCGTCCCCCACGACGTCCCGCCGTGATGGGTGATATCCTCATGTCCCTGTTTAGGGGAAAGGTTTCCCCTGCCTGCCAGCGGGTCTGTGGCGGAGGGAAGCCCCCAAAACCAGGGGATACCCCACGTGAACCTGGGGGTTGGCAACCCGGATTGAGTCAATTCCCCCTCATGTCGGGTCTCTGTCGTTTCCTGCTGCCTTCTGCTTTTCCCAGCAGGATTGTCTTTTCCAGGGAGTCTTGTCTGCTCATAACGTGACCCAAGTTCCCTCACCTCAATTTAGTCACACTTCAGCTTCTGGGGAGAGTTCAGGCTTGGCTTGATCTAGAACCCATTTGCTTGTCTTTTGCCGGTCCGCGGCATCCGTACAACTCTCCTCCGACACCACACTCCAAAGGCTGCGACTGCCTCCTTCTTGGTTTTCTTCACTGTCCAACTTTCGCACCCGTCCGTGAATAAATTCCGCTCTTGGTCTCTCTCTCTCCAGCAACACATCCTTGTTGCTTATGAAACTTTTCTAGCTCATGCATGGCTACCCTTCTACCGAGCATTTTTTTTTTTTTAAATGAAAGGGCAGCTGCACGAGGCCCCAATTCTGATGGGAGCTGTAGAGACAGGAGGAGGAGAAGTAGTAGAAGAAGGAGACAAAGAGGAGGAGGAGGAGAGGAAGAGGGAAAGGAGAAGAAGAGGAGGAGGAGGAGGAGAGGAGGAGGAGAAGAAGAAGAAGAGGAGGAGGAGGAGGAGAGAAGGAGAAGAAGGAGAAGAAGAAGAGGAGGAGGAGGAGAGAAGGAGGAGGAGAAGAAGAGGAGGAGGAGGAGGAGAGGAGGAGGAGGGGAGGAGGAGGAGAGAAGGAAGAGAAGGAGAAGGGGAGGAGGAGAAGGAGAAGGAGAAGGAGAGGAGGAGGAGGAGAGAAGGAGGAGGAGAAGAAGAAGAGGAGGAGGAGGGGAGGAGGAGGAGAGAAGAGAAGGAGAAGGGGGGAGGAGGAGGAAAGGAGGAGGAGAGAAGGAGGAGGAGGAGGAGGAGAAGAGGAGGAGAGAAGGAGGAGAAGGAGAAGAAGAGGAGGAGGAGGAGGAGGGGAGGAGGAGGAGAGAAGGAAGAGAAGGAGGAGGAGAAGAAGAAGAGGAAGAGAGAAGGAAGAGAAGGAGAAGAAGAAGAGGAGGAGGAGGAGGAGGAGAGAAGGAGGAGAAGGAGGAGAAGAAGAGGAGCAGGAGGAGCAGGAGGAGGAGGAGGAGACTGGATTTATACCCCGCCCTTCACTACCCAAAGGATTCTCAGAGTGGCTTTCCCTTCCCCTCCCCTGTGAAGTAGGTGGGGCTGAGAGAGCTCCTTTGAGAACTACCCTCGAGAGGACAGCTTTGAGAGAACTTGTGTCTGACCCAAGGTCACACCGGCAGCTGCATGTGAAGAAGTAGGGAATCAAGCCCGGTCTTCCCCGATTAGAGTCCTCCGTGCTCCTCGCCACTATGCCAAACTGGCTCCATCCTGCCTCCCCACACTGTTTTTCCGATCAAGACACCACCACCGCTCCAGTCTCCTTTCTCTTCCAGGGGAAATATTGGCACCCTGTGCAGGGAGGAAGTGTTAAACCACCACCCACCCATCCGCCCGACACGCGGTGGCCTAGATTAGAACCAGGATCCCATCGTGGGTCTTGCAGCTTCTTCAGACCATTTGTCCCTGATAAGCCCTTCAAAGTCAAGCAGATGCGAAAGGCGACTGATAGGCCCTCTGGTTGCCGCCACTGCTGCCTGAGGTGAGATGGGGAGATCGCTTAGGAATGCAGCAGCTGTGCTACTCTTGAGGAGACATGCCTGATGAGACCAGAGAGGAGGAGGAGGGGTGCTGGATAAGGCTCTAGTTGGCTTCCCCACCGCCCGCCCCCCAAACAGGCACAAGAGCTCTGGGAACCCAAGGAATTAGGGGGTTTAAAGGGCACGTAACTGTTTTTAGACAGCTTTCCCCCCTCTTTTGCAAATTTAAGAACATAACAGAAGCCAATGTCAGATCAGGACAACCGTCCATCCAGTCCTACACTCTGTGTCACACAGAGGCCAAAAACACCAGGGGCCATCAGGAGGTCCAGCAGTGGGGGCCAGGACACGAGAAGCCCCTCCCACTGTTGACCCCCCTGCATCAAGAATAGAGGGCAGCACCTGCCCCAGACTGAGAGTTCCCATCTATACCCTGTGGCTAATAGCCACTGATGGACCTCTGCTCCATATGTTTGTCTAATTCCCTCTTGAAACTGTCCATGCTTGTAGCTGCCACCACCTCCTGGGGCAGTGAATTCCACATGTTAATCACTCTTTGGGTGAAGAAGGACTTCCTTTTATCTGTTCTAACCCGACCGCTCAGCAATTTCATGGAGTGTCCACCAGTGCTCCCTCTAAGCTGTGGAGTCTTGTGAGCAAAAATTCTACTTTGTGAGCAACTGGCATTGAAGTCGTGAGCGAGCCATTTGGCTACTGCATAAATTAGTTTGCTCTGGAGCCCTCCCTTCCTGAGCTAAGACAAAAATGTGTGAGCCAGAGGCTAAAAAACTGTGAGCTAGCTCACACTCAGCTTAAAGGGAACACTGGTGCCCATGACCTCACAGGGTGTCTGTTGTGGGGAGAGGAAGGGAAGGCAACTGAAAGCCACTTTACATAAGAACATAAGAGAGAAGCCAAATGTTGGATCAGGCCAAAGGCCCATCCAGTCCAACACTCTGTGTCACCCAGTGGCTAAAAACACCAGGGGCCATCAGGAGGTCCAGCAGTGGGGCCGGGGCACTAGAAGCCCTCCCACTGTTGACCCCCCCCAGCACCAAGTTGCAATAGGAGACCACCAAGTATGTCCAAGGTTGTGACGCTAAGGCAGGTCACAGCAAACCACCTCTGAATGTCTCACCCTGAAAACCCCGTGGAGTCGCCAAAAGATGTGGTTTGATTTAGCTGCCAGGAATGCTTTAGTAATGAGGAGAACAGCTTGGGGGGAGAAAACAAAGGAGGGATCTTAACCATTTCCTCCGTTGCCCCCTTATCCTTGACGTGGATGGCCCGGGCTAGCCTGAAGTCATCAGATCTCAGGTCCCGATCAGACAGGTCTTTAGATCTGCGCCAGGCACAAGCACCTGGTGCCTGGCGGATTTAAAGGGAATGATCAGACGGCAACATCTAGGGAAAGTGCCGCTTCCATGATCTCAGAGGGGCTTACAATCCCTTTCAGTGTTCCCTCTAAGCTGAGTTAGTGTGAGCTAGCTCACCTTTTTTTTAGCCTCTGGCTCATGTATTTTTGTCTTAGCTCAGGAAGGGAGGGCTCCAGAGCAAACTAATTTATGCAGCAGCCAAATCGCTCACTCACAACTTTAATGCCTGTAGCTCACAAAGTAGAATTTCTGCTCACGCGACTCCACAGCTTAGAGGG
This sequence comes from Gekko gecko, assembly GCA_029375565.1. Taxonomy (NCBI): domain Eukaryota; kingdom Metazoa; phylum Chordata; class Lepidosauria; order Squamata; family Gekkonidae; genus Gekko; species Gekko gecko. The sequence continues at coordinate 240,169,843 of JAPDNY010000003.1, read as the reverse complement.
AACATTGATCCCTTTCTATATCCAGCCCTGCCAGGGAACCGTACTTAAAAGACACCAGTTTCAGTCCAGGGCAAATGCTTGCCGATGGGCCAATGGCGGACTTTCCCCGTCTGATCGTTCCGGCATGCAATCCTCCCGTCGGGATGGTCTGGCTCCAGACCATCCCAAATGGCCGCTATTTTAAAAACCTCTTAGCGATAGGTGCATAAAGGTGTAAACAAGAAATAGCCGCAGAGCTCCACTCAAATGTTCCAGACAATTTCACGTTTCTGAAGGGGCCGTGAAGTTAATGAATGGTGTTAATTGAAATGGTGCCTAGAGGGAGGTACCACCAGCAGTGCTTTAACCATTCGATTCTGCGCATGCGAGGAAAAGCAAGTACCCATGGACGCGCAGATGCACAAGTACAAACAGAATAATAAAAAAAAACCGACCTCGTGGCTCCTTCAGGTGGAGGCCGTCCTAGACAATCCACCGCGGAGTACACATGCGGTAAGGGGAGCTGTCTGGTCGTGCAAGGCCGGATAAAAAAGATCTGGATCAAATTGGAGCCGGGCCAGTGGTAGGATTTGCTACCCATCTGAACAGGACCACAGAAGCTAAGCAGGATCAGCCCTGTTTGGGATTTGGATGGGAGACTTCCAAGGAAGTAGGCCTTTTGCCACCTAAACATTTTGGACTGGTTGCTACGACTAGAAATTTTGTAATTGGCTTGCTCCTATTCAAGTCCTTGCGATGGCACTGAAAGTAAGTTTGAAACTATTCTAGCTAAAAATTATAACAAATACTATTCCATTCAGCTTCATGTCTTTTTCCACTCCTTATAACTATGCTTTTTCTGGGAGAGATTGAATAAAGAAGAAAAGAAATAAGAAGCTATACTGTTTTTAAAAAGAAGAAACTAAGCTGAATCAAGAGGTTTTGACACCTTCCAACTCTATAAGACTAGTCATGAGGAAGATTGGTGAAAGGAGTGCAAAAACCGGTGTGCTCATCGAGGATATGATGATGTTGGACTTTGCTTTGTTAATGTCAGAATTCTCTAACTGCATTGTAAGATTAATAGCTTCACAAATTGATGCTCATAGAATTATTAAATGGGTCAGTGTTAATTTTATCACAGTGGTTCTTTTTTTGCTGGCATGAATCTGCACACTGTGGTCCCTTCTCTGGCTTTCTTAGCTATGAGTTGACAGCAGAAAAAATTAAAAATCTTATCCTTAAAATCAGGATAAAAATCGAGCAGCTTTTATCGAGAGTCAGTTTGGTGTAGTGGTTAGGAGCGCAGACTCTAATCTGGGAGAACCGGGTTTCATTCCCCACTCCTCCACTTGCAGCTGCTGGATGACCTTGGGCAAGCCATAGTTCTGGCACAGCTGTCCTTGGAAAAGGGCAGTTTCTGTCAGAGCTCTCTCAGCCCCACCTACCTCCCAGGGTGTCTGTCGTGGGGAGGGGGAGGGAAAGGAGATTGAAAGCAGCTCTGAGACTCCAAGTGAAGGGTATAAATCCAGTCTCTTCCTCCTCCTCCTCCTCCTCCTCCTCCTCCTCCTCCTCCTCCTCCTCCTCCTCCTCTTCTTCTTTTTCTTCTTTTACCACCACTGTGGAGGGGGAAAGATAGGTTCCCGTAAGTTTTCACCAGAAGGCACCAGCTTAGGGTGTCCTTTCTCAAGTGAGAAAACAGCAAGATGGGAAATGGTTAAAGTTCCCATGTCTCCCCCACTCCATTCTGTTCCTTGATAAATCAGTCCTGGAAGCCGCATTTACAATAGGGAAGAAAGCCATTTAAAATGAGTACCAAAGAAACTGTAATGCGTTGTTGAGTTCTGAGATGACGATTCCTAAAGGAGGCCCTGTGGCTCAGTGGCAGAGCCTCTGCTTGGCATGCAGGAGGTCCCAGGTTCAATCCCCGGCATCTCCAGTTGAAAGATCCCCAGTTAGGAGACGTCTACCTGAGATCCTGGAGAGCTGCTGCCAGTCTGACTAGACAATACTGACCTTGATGGACCAAAAGTCTGATTCAGTAGAAGAGAAGAGATTGGATTTATACCCTGCCCTTCACTACCCAAGGGAGTCTCAGAGCGGCTTACAAACTCCTTTCCCTTCCCCTCCCCACAACAGACACCCTGTGAGGTAGGTGGGGCTGAGAGAGCTCTGACAGAAACTGCCTTTTTTCAAGAACAGCTCTGGCAGAACTATGGCTTGCCCAAGGTCATCCGGCAGGTGCAAGTGGAGGACCGGGGAATCAAATCCAGTTCTCCCAGATCAGAGTCCGCGCTCCTAACCACTAGACCCAAAGGCCGCTTCATGTGTTCAGTTATGGAGAATGCAGAAAGGTTTTGTTTGCAGAACAGGATGCAGTAAGTATCGCTTCCTGGACTCCTATTGCTGACTGTTGGATCTGAACTCGGTTCAGACCTGGCCCGTGGAAGCCCAGGAGAAGGCTGGGTGTACTTTTGATTGGGGATGATTGGGGATTGATTGGGGAACCAATAGGTTCGCAAGGTCCCCCAGCTACTGGCAGGGGGTAGGGGAGTAGGGTTGCCAGATCCAAGTTGGGAAAGCTCCTGGAGCTTTGGGGGCGGAGCCTGGGGACCACAGAGACCTCAGTGGGGTACAAAGCTATAGAATCCACCCTTTTCTCCAGAGTGTGTTCAGACGGGCAGATAACTCCCCCATTAGCCTGGCTCTAATTTGATCCAGATCTTTTTGATCTGGCATTGCACAACCAGACAGCTCCCCTTACTGTGTCCATACTCCACAGTGGATTGTCTAGACAGCATACACTGGAAGAAACCGTATGGCTGGGATTTTTTAAAAAAAACCGTTTGTGCATGCGCATCTGTGCCTCAACGTGTACTTGTTTTTCCATGCATGCGCAGAATCGAACGGTTAAAGCACCGCCAGTGGTACCTCCCTCTAGGTACCTTTTTAAGTAACGCAGTTCACAAAATTCACGGGTCCTTCAGAAACACGAAATTGTCCAGAGCATTTGAGCGGAGCTCTGCGGCTGTCACACGTTTATGAATTTATGCACATATCGCTTAGAATTTTTTTAAATGGCGCCCGCTCAGGATGGTCTTATGTCAGACGATCCCAATGGGAGGACTGCGCACTGGAACGATCAGACGGGGGAAAGTCCGCAATTGGCCCATCGGGAAGTGAAAACCAGACTTTAACTAGTATCTTTTAAGTATGGCTCTGAAGCACAGCAAAACAGGATGATCACAGAAGAGGCACATTTTCCTGATGTTGCTGTCTGGTCATTAACTTTAAATCTGCCAGGTACTAGTGCCTGGCATGAATTTAAAGACCCGTCTGATCGGAACCTCTGTCATCTGGAACTGAGCTGTAACTCCGGGGGATCCCCAGGGCCAGGGCCAGGGCCAGCCCCAGGTGTCTGGGCGCCCTAGGCAGGACAGCCTGGGGCGCCCACCCCAGCAGGGTGCCAACCTCCTGGTGGGGCCTGGAGATGGCCCAGCGCCGTTGTCCCGGGCACCTCGCAGCTGCGAGGCGCCCGGGAGAGCTGGGGAAGGGGCGGGCATAGGACGCCCGCCCCTTCCCTCCCCAGCGGCAGCACGGCTCTCCTGGGGGCCTCGCAGCCACAAGGCGCCCAGGAAAGCCGGTGCAGCTGGCACTGGGCGGGAAGGGGGGCTTTTCACAGCAGGGGGCGGGGGGGCATTTTGGCGCCCCTGCAGGGCCGGCGCCCTAGGCGAGTGCCTAGCTCGCCTAGTGGGCGAGCCGGCCCTGCCCAGGTCTACACCAGGGGAGGTAGGTGGAGAGCGACAGAGTTGCCTGTGGCAAATCTGAGGTACAGATGAGATCTGAACCAGAAATCTCTGGGCTCCCAGGTCGGTCTCTTCGCCATTATGCCACATTCGACTGGAATAGTTTCCAAAATGCTTGATCTAACAGCAGCAATACACATACACACACACACACATATTTTAGACAGATTTCCAATCCAGAAACATATTCCCCCCCTCCACTCTCTGTTATGTACTGAAGTGTGAATCCATGCTATGTAATCCCATGTTAAGCTTCAGTCTAAATGTGGCTCTTCATCTGTCGCAATGCCATTGGCTGGTTTCTGAGAAACCTCTGTAAATATCCAATCACGGTGTGAAAATGTATCTAAGAGGGAACGGTCCTGATTGGCCTTTATCCCTGCATTGTTATTGGTTCTTATTTTGTTATGGGTGTGGCTCTGACCACCCGGGGCAGTTTAAAAAGGGAACTGTGCTCCACTTGTTGTTGTTGTTGTTGTTGTTGTGAGTTCCTGAGTTGGTGTTTGCCGTTACTAATAAAGCTGAAATCACTTCTTTTGCTGAAATCCTGTTGTTGAGTGACATACTTAACACTCTCCATACCTCATTGGTTTCTCTAAACGGTGCGCCCGAAAGATTCTGAAAAGAAATATTTCTATTACATTTCTTTGGAGAGCGACGCTTCGCAAAACGTTGCGGTCGAAACATCTGGCCCGACACTCTCTGCCTCTCGTTTCTCCTTTAAATGTTCCTTTATTTTATTAATGTGTCACAGTTGTTAAAATCTGCAAGACGACTTTTCCCATGGAAGCAGACAACGGCATGTGGTATTTGAAAAACGGAACACTACCCAAAAGGAAATGATAAGTAAACGCTTAATTGAGTCAATGTTGTTCACTCCATGTGTTTCTTTCGTTCTTTTTTCGGCTGCTTTGGGAGTCCATGTCACCTCTGCCAGTGCACAGACATGTGTCCACTGGGTCCCGGTATCTCATGAGGGTTCCGATTTATGACAGACCCCTCAGTAATCGTGGTCCTTGACAGCCGATGTTCACCTGATTGGTGTGTGGAAACTGGGGCCAAACAGGGAGGGGGGTGATGATCTTCCTGGGGAGAAAAAATAAAAAGAAATATAACGACTCATCTATTTATAGGAAGTTCTGACCATATTTAATTTATATGCAGAGTACATCATGCGAAATGCTGGCCTGGATGAATCACAAGCTGGAGTTAAGATTGATGGGGAAAAGATCAATAGCCTCAGATATGCAGACGATACCACTCTGATGGCAGAAAGTGAAGAGGACCTCAAGAGCCCCTTGCTCAGGGTGAAAGAGGAGAGCACAAAAGTGGGCTTGAAGCTCAACATCAAAAAAACTAAGATCATGGCATCTGGCCCCATCACTCCTTGGCAAATAGAAGGGAAGTCGTAGAAGTAGTGACAGACTTCACGTTCCTGGGATCCCAGATCACTGCAGATGGTGACTGCAGCCATGAAATTAAAAGACGCCTGCTCCTTGGGAGGAAAGCGATGGCAACCCTAAACAGCATGATAAAAAGCAGAGACATCACCCTGCCAACAAAAGTCCACATGGTCAAAGCAATGGTATTCCCCATAGTAATGTATGGCTGCGAGAGTTGTACTATAAGGAAGGCCGAGTGCCAAAGAATAGATTCTTTTGAACTATGGTACTGGAGAAGACTCTTGAGAGTCCCTTGGACTGCAAGGAGATCAAATCAGTCAATCCTAAAAGAAATCAACCCTGACTGTTCCCTGGAAGGCCAGATCCTGAAGTTGAAGCTCAAATACTTTGGCCACCAAATGAGAAGGGAGCATTCACTGAAGAAGACCCTGATGCTGGGAAAGATTGAAGGTCAAAGAAGAAGGGAATGGCAAAGGATGAGATGGTTAGACAGTGTCACCGATGCAACGAACATGAAATTGAGCAAACTTCAGAGGACAGCGGAAGACAGGAGGGCCTGGCGTAATCTGGTCCATGGGGTCGCGAAGAGTCGGACTCGACTGTGCGACTGAACAACAACAACAACTGACCATAGAGTTCCTGGTGATTCCTAGATCTTCCCGGGAGTGACAAGGGTAGCTCTAGGAATTGCTAGAAACTCTGTGGTCACAACTTCCTGTAAGTAGATGAGACTTTTTTCTTTTCTTTTTTTAGTTTTCTCTCAGGAAGCGGCGAGTCATCCCTTCACAACCCTCATCTCATCTACAACCTGTATCTCACAGTCACTGTGAAGTTCAGACGCGTCGTTTATTTTCAGCTCAGAACTGAGACAAACTAGCCGGTCCCAAGGCCGGCTTATATCCATGCCGCACACCACACACACCCCACGATAGGCTGTTTACAGTGTCTGTGTTTCCTATAGGTCTGCTCTAGGATCCGGGCGAACCGATTGGTCCGCCTCAGGATCCTCCGCGGCTATTGTTTTCCCTCCTGAAGATGTGCTAGACCGCATGGTCTTGCTAGCGCCGATGTGCTCCTTAGTAGTAGTCCAGATGTGCCCCTTAGTAGTCGTCCATATCGATGTGCTCCTTAGTAGTCGTCCATATCGATACACAACAGTCACCATGTTAAATATTGGTCTGGTCGGGTTTCTTGACAGGCCTGGCGGCGCATGACACAGGCCTCTATTTCACTGTCCTTGCCTGACCACCACACGTAGCTGTGGGCCAGCGCTTACATCCACATGATTCTGGGATGCGCATCTTGTGCAGAGTCGAGAGCACTTGCTGGCGCAAAGGAGCAGGCACCACCACCCAGCTTCCCCACAGCAGGCAACCCTTGTGGGCCGATAACTCGTCCCGGCGGGAGGAGAACGCTGCAAATTCTGGACCCACCCAGCTGGTGGGCCATCGTCTCCCCATCCAGTCCAAAACACGGGAGTTAACACGGTCCTTCGTGGTGTGGCGGGACACATCGGTTAACTGTAGAGGGCGGTCAGGAAGTTCCTCCATGAGCAGGATTTAGTGTGCAGGAGCAGGGTTGGGGTCATTGGTGGTTTTATTTGCGATTGGGAGTGTATGAAACTCTGCCGTTTTGGAAGCCGACGATCGCCCACATAACGTTCCAGGCCAACCCAGCTCAAACTGTCTTTGCTGGCGATACAACCGGCTGGTTTGCGTCCTCCTGGTGAATTATCGCTGTTTGCGAATCAACAGCGGCCTAGGCGATGTTGATTTATGTGTGTCTGCACATTAAGAAGTAGCAACAAGGCCAACTGAAGACCACAAGAACGACATAATTTAATGTTGTTTCATTTCCTCGATTTCTCAAAACTACTACATGGCCAGGAAGGTTGCGGGGGGAGTCCTCCAAGAATAAAGAAGAAAACTGCTGTGTGGACCTTTAGGAAATAGGTAAAGGTTCCCCTTGCTTGAAAGCCAGTCGAATCCGACTCTAGGGTTGCGGTGCTCATCTCAGTTTCAAAGCCGAAGAGCCAGCGCTGTCCGAAGATGTTTCCATGGTCATGTGGCCAGCATGACTAAACACCAAGGGGCACGGGACGCTGTTACCTTCCCACCAAAGCGGTACCTATTTATCTACTTGCAGTTTCTTGCTTCGAACTGCTATGTTGGCAGGAGCTGGAACTAGAGACGGGAGCTCACTCCGTCATGCGGCACTCTCGGGTCTCGAACTGCTGAACTACCAACCTTCCACAGTCTGCAGTTCAGCGTCTTAACCTCTTGAGCCACCGCAGCTCCCTTTAGGAAATGGTGAGCCGCAAATATAGTGGCCACCTAGTGGTGAGAAACAAAAAAAATACCTGCAAATGGGACCATTCATCTGCATAGCGGGGTGGGAACAATTGACATGCATACTTGTAGAGGGTTTTTTTGAAAACATGGACAGCACAGAAAACTGGCGTGGCCAGAATTATGTCTCTGACACCTGACAGTCACAGCTATCAGAGGAAGAATTTAGCTATTTATCTATTTATTCAATTTGTACCCCACCCTCCCCGTGAGCAGACTCAGGGCGACTTACACAGTTGGTGTACAGTGGCTGGTTTGATGTAGTCGTTAAGTGTGGGGATTCTAATCTGGGAGAACCAGGTTTGTTTTCCCCACTCCTTCACTTGCACCTGCTGGATGACCTTGGGCAAGCCATAGTTCTGGCAAGAGCTGTCCTTGGGGGGAAAAGAGCAGTATCTGTCAGAGTTCTCTCAGGCCACCGACCTCACAGGGTGTCTGTTGTGGGGAGGGGAAGGGAAAGGAGTTTGTCAGCCGCTCTGAGACTCCTTTGGGTGGTGAAGGGCACGGTATAAATCCAATCTCTTCTCTTCTTCTACCTCACAGGATGTCTGTTGTGGGGAGGGGAAGGGAAAGTAGTTTGTCAGCTGCTCTGAGACTCCTTTGGGTGGTGAAGGGTGTGGTATAAATCCAATCTCTTCTCTTCTTCTACCTCACAGGGTGTCTGTTGTGGGGAGGGGAAGGGAAAGGAGTTTGTCAGCCGCTCTGAGACTCCTTTGGTAGTGAAGGGCACGGTATAAATCCAATCTCTTCTCTTCTTCTACCTCACAGGGTGTCTGTTGTGGGGAGGGGAAGGGAAAGGAGTTTGTCAGCCGCTCTGTGAGACTCCTTCGGGTAGTGAAGGGCGGGGTATAAATCCAATCTCTTCTCTTCTTCTCTACAAAAATACCAATAAAACCCCATAAAATCATTTTGAAACTATTCAGATACAAATAAGTCCTAAGATCATAAGGTGCTAGTAATCCTTCATTAGTTACTTTAGATGGCGTACGAAGAATGTCTGCAAGCAGGCAGACCAGCTCAGTGGTCTTCTTGAGTCACGGGATGGTCTAGGCCGGATGTTAAGGCTGAGGGCCGGGCTCGTTGATGGTAATAGTCAGGGCAGCTCCTAGTCGAAAGCCTGGCGGAAGAGCTCCGTCTTGCAGGCCCTGCGGAACTGTAGAAGATCCCGCAGGGCCCTGATCTCTTCCGGGAGCTTGTTCCACCAGTAAGGAGCCGCCACTGAGAATGCCCTGGTCCTGCTCTCTGGGGCATATATGGGGAAAGGCAGTCCCTCAGGTATGTTGGACCCTTGGCCGTATAGGGCTTTAAAGGCAAGCCCCAGCACCTTGAAGCAGATTCGGTATGCTATTGTGTGTTCCCAGAATTATTCACCCGAGCTGGCAATAATGTTGAGAACATGGAAATACAAAGGTCCAAAACCTATTTGTTTCTTTGGCGGTGCTCTCTAAGGATGAAAAATAAGTCTGAGGCCGGTGGCACCTTGAAGACCCACAAAGTTTAATTCTGGGTATAAGCTTTCCTATGCAGGCACACTTCTTTGGAATCAGCCCCTCCCCGGTGCCATCGGAACCTTTCCTGGCCGCTGCAGAAGGTGAAATCAAAGCGATTCCGCCAGCCACCCTTTGCTCCGGCATGGGACTGAAGGCAGCTGGGTGGCGAGGCCAAAAGAGGGGAAGCGTCACCGGCCGTGGAGCTCAGCTGCTGGAGAAGGTAAAGTAAAGGTAAAGGTCTCCCTTGCTCGAAAGCCAGTCGAATCCGACTCTAGGGTTGCGGTGCTCATCTCTGTTTCCAAGCCGAAGAGCCAGCGCTGTCCGGAGACGTTTCCATGGTCATGTGGCCGGCATGACTAAACACCGAGGTGCACGGAACGCTGTCACCTTCCCACCGAAGTGGCACCTATTTATCCACTTGCAATTTCTTGCTTTCGAACTGCTAGGTTGGCAGGAGCTGGAACTAGAGACGGGAGCTCACTCCGTCATGCGGCACACTTGGGTCTCGGACCGCTGAACTACCGACCTTCCACAGCCTGCAGTTCAGCGTCTTAACCACTTGAGCCACCGCAAGGGCCAAAAAAGAGAGACCTGCTCTTCCTCTCTCTGTGCGCAGCCCTGGGCACGATGCCCCCGACATGCTGACATCATTTCCGCATGATGTCATAGAGTTCCTGGCGATTCACATGATGTCATAGATGATTCACCTGGTGAATCACCAGGAACTCTATGATAAAACCATACCATTTCTCGTGATTCCTAGAGCTACTCTACATCACTTTCAGATTCCCCCCCCCCAAAAAAAAGTGATGTAGCATCGGAGACAATGTCTAGGGTAACTAGGGCTGCTGATAGAAGTCCATCAGCTAATAGTGGGAGGCCTGGCAAGCTGATTTCCTAAAAAGTTCTGTCTCCCAGCCCGTACAGAATTGTGTCCAAGCTAAAGTCTGCCTCAATTAATCCGGAAGGCTGCTCCGTATGCCTGGAATGGTCACCAACGCCATGTTCCCTCTAAGCTGTGGAGTCCTGTGAGCAAAAATTCTACTTGGTGAGCCGCTGGCCTCAAGGTTGTGAGCGAGCCATTTGGCTGCTGCATCAATTAGTTTGCTCTGGAGCCCTCCTTCCTAAGCAAAGGCAAAAATGTGTGAGCCGGAGGCTAAGAAACTGTGACCTAGCTCACACTAACTCAGCTTAGAGGGAACACTGTCACCAAGAAAACTTCCTAGAGAGCAGCTCCAGGGTAGACGTTTGTAGGGGTCTGGACTCCCCAAAAATGGAGCGACACGGAGCGCAGTTGCTCCTCAGTCCCACACTAGGGCGGGCCATCTTTCAAGGACTCGAAAGCCGCGCACGTTCCAAGCCGCACAGCAGACGCTGGAAGCCCACCGTGAGACGTATTTAGGACCTGGCCGCCAGACGTGCAAACAGTTGGACAGGAAGTACTTAGGTCAACCCCTTGGCTCCGAGTGACTCTTGCACTATGCACCTGTGACCTTTGGCCCCCCCTGAGATAACATTTGTCTTAAAATTGGCAGCTCTCGTCCTAACCAATCGCAACCGCTCCCGACATTTGTGCAGCAGATGGTGGGAAACGCTTGGCGAGGTCGCTGTGCTGGAGTTTCATTTCGCTTTTGCTGGAAGACGAAGACGAAGGGTGGCTGGAAGGAACATGAGAGGTGCCCTCAAGGCTTGGGGGGTTGCCAACCTCCAGGTGGAGCCTGGAGATAACCTGGAATTACAACCGATCTCCAGACGGCAGTGGTCTGTGCCCTGGAGAAAATGGCTGCTTTGGAGAGCGACTCTGTGGCATCTCTCTGAGGTCCCTTCCCTCGCTAGGTGACACAAATTAAAAACAACAACAATAGTATAATAATAATAATCAAGGCTCTTTTTGTAGCAGGAACTCTTTTACATATTAGGCAACATGCTCCCTAATGCAGCCAATCCTCCAAGAGCTTACAGAGCTCTTCTTACAGGGGGCCACTGTAAGTTCTTGGAGGATTGGCTACATCAGGGGTGTGTGGCCTAATATGCAAAGGCGTTCCTGCTACAAAAAGAGCCCTGAATTAATCATAATATCTGAAGAAGTAACTTCGTCGGTCTTAAAGGTGCCGCTGGACTCCAACGTCGCCCCAATAATAAAAGGTTGCCCTGTACGAAATGGTTCACAGACCTGCTTGGATAAATGAATAGCGACCGCGGCCTATACTACTACACTTGATCTTAGCCAACAGGACGAGGAGTGGTGGTCTCTACTACTGTGTGTATCTTGCCGTCAGACGGCTCCGACGATGTAATTTTTTTGCTTCATTTAATGTGTCATGTTTAACACTTAGCGCTTTGCTTCGGTTCCGTTTTTCTTTTCCAAGATCACTAGTTGGTAAGAACAGAAGAACAGAAGAGGAGCCAATGTCGGATCAGGCCGATGGCCCATCCAGTCCAACACTTTTGTGTCACACAGTGGCCAAAAATACCAGGTGCCGTCAGGAGGTCCAGCAGTGGGGCCAGGACACTAGAAGCCCTCCCACTGTTGCCCCCCCCCACAAGCACCATCACTTGCCCCAGACATTAGAACATAAGAGAAGCCAATGTTGGATCAGGCCAATAGCCCCTCCAGTCCAACACTCTGTGTCACACAGTGGCCAGAAATACCAGGTGCCATCAGGAGGTCCAGCAGTGGGGCCAGGACACTAGAAGCCCTCCCACTGTTGCTCCCCCCACAAGCACCAAGAAGACAGAGCATCCCTTGCCCCAGACATTAGAACATAAGAGAAGCCAATGTTGGATCAGGCCAGTGGCCCATCCAGTCCGACACTTTTGTGTCACATAGTGGCCAAAAATACCAGGTGCCATCAGGAGATCCAGCAGTTTGTTTATTTGTTTGTTTTATTCGACTTTCGTCCCGCACAGCAGGCTCGGGGTGGGTTACATCAAATTTAATGAAATACAATATATGCAATTAATGCAGTTAAAACACCAAATAAAATACCACCATGGCCTTTCTTCAGTGCCGTCATCATTAACATTAAAACCTCACAGATAACCAGCTCTAATATGCCGTTCTGACCCATGGCGCAGAGGCCCAGTAAAAAAGAAAGGGATGTCCGTCATCCTAATTGAAAGCCTGTTGGAAGAGCTCTGTCTTGCAGGCCCTGCGGAACTGTAAAAGGTCCCGCAGGGCCCTGATCATAGAATCATAGAATCATAGAATGTTAAGCGTTGGAAGGGACCTTGCAGGTCATCTAGTCCAACCCCTGCACCCTGCAGGAGCACAGCCAAAAGATAGCCCTACATACCTACAACATATCCAAAAGATGGTCATCCAGCCTCCACTTGGAAACGTCCAGGGAAGGAGCAGGGAGCTGATTCCACCAGGTAGGTGATCTCGTAGGGGAGCTCATTCCACGAGGTAGGGGCCAGCGCGGAAAAGTCCCTGGCCCTAGTTGAGGCGAGGCGGACGTCCCTGGGGCCGGGGACCGCAAGAAGATGTTGACTGGCAGATTGTAAGCCCTTCGGGGCTCATAGAGGGAGTGGCGGTCTTGCAGATATGCAGGCCCCTCCCACTGTTGCCCCCCCCAAGCACCAAGAAGACAGAGCATCACTTGCCCCAGACCGAGAGTTCCCTGCTGTACCTGGTGGCTAATAGCCACTGATGGACCTCTGCTGCCGGACTGCCACACTCCTAATCCGATCTCATTATTTATTGAATCTCCCACCCCGTTGATCGTATTGACTCGCTCGATGTTTATTTACCTTCTTTACTTACATTATTTATAGTCCGCGTTTCTCACTTGGACTGAAGGTGGATTACACGGGGTGAGTCAATCCAGTTGACGGATGGGACGTTCAACGAACTATGCGATAGGATTCGGAGTGCAGAGTCAACCCGAACTCTAAAAACAGAACTGAAGCAAAGCATGAGTATTACTATTAGACGATGCAAAAAGCCCTCTTGGATAACTCAGTTGTGTATGGATTCAGATGGGTAGCAATTCTTAAATTGTGGTGCCCCAAACTGAATCCAGTACTCTAAGGTATAGGTTTCCCTTGCTCGAAAGCCAGTCGAATCCGACTCTAGGGATGCGGTGCTCATCTCCGTTTCTAAGCCAAAGAGCCAGTGCTGTCCGAAGACGTTTCCGTGGTCATGTGGCCAGCATGACTAAACTCCGAGGCACACGGAATGCTGTTCTCTTCCCACCAAAGCGGTACCTATTTATCTACTTGCAATTTCTTGCTTTCGAGCTGCTAGGATGGTAGGAGCTGGGGCCAGAGACGGTCTAACCAGAGCGGAGTAAAGCGATACCATCACTTCACATGATCTGGACACTATACTTCTGGAGAGCCAGTTTGGTGTAGTGGTTAAGTGCGCGGACTCTTATCTGGGAGAACCGCGTTTGATTCCCCACTCCTCCACTTGCACCTGCTGGTGTGACCTTGGGTCAGTCACAAGCTCTGGCACAGCTGTTCTCTCAAGGACAGTTTCTGTCAGAAGTTCTCTCAGCCCCACCTGCCTCACAGGGTGTCTGTTGTGGGGAGGGGAAGAGAAAGGAGTTTGTAAGCTGCTCTGAGACGCCTTTGGGCAGTGAAGGGCGGGGTATAAATCCAATCTCTTCTCTTCTTCTTCTTCTTGATAAAACCCAGAATTGCATTTGCCTTTTTAGCTCCCGCATCACACCCCTGGCTCGTGGTTCAGCGTATGGTCTACTAAGACCCCGGGATCCTTTTCGCATCTACTGCTGCCAAGACAAGTCTCCTCTTTCCTATAATTATGCATTTGATTTTTCCTACCTAAATTCCTACCTATTAGACTTTTTTTCTTTTCTACTGCTACAGACAGACTAACACGGCCGCCCGTTTTGATCTCGCCGAATCTCTGTCTGGATCCAGCCAACGGATACTCCACAGGGAAGAACATACAGTCCAGGCCTGGTTCTTTGAACAGCCATCTGTGATCCAGATCTTGGCTATCCTGGTGCCGGGACTGGGGTTCGGCCAGAGAGGGATTTGTGACATCCAATCTCAGAGGTGGGCAAGAACATTCAGGCCACAGATGATGGAGATTGAATGCCCTGAAGCGATCAAAGTCCCCTTGAAGAAAGTTCTCCAGCCAATGACGTCACCCTGGTGCAAAGACCTCTCCTCTGCACCCCTCCCTTGCTACAGCTGACCTTCATCCCAAATCTGCTTGATTCAAAACATGGGCATCTAAATGGTGGCTCTTGAAGAAATTTATGGCCATCGGAGAGATGATGGCCGCGAGAGGGAATCGGAAAGGTCGCAGTGAAATCATATTTTGCCTCCTGCTGACTCTCGACAGTGTCCCATCATCGGAGGCAATGCTCGACATCACGTATCACGTGCAGAACGCTGTTTCTCATAACCGAAATTGGCTCGGGAGCTTCCCTGACAAGGCCGAAGAACCTGGGACCGATAAATCTGTATTGGATTATCTCTTCGTGGCAGGGAAGAGGAGATGGATGATGGGATACCGAGAGGTCGGTCAGCCGTCTGCTGTCAAGGGAGCATCCACCCTAACTCGTGTTTGAAATATTCGCTGAGATCGCGACAGAAGCGAGGATTCGGATGACTTCCAGCCCACTTGACAGAAGAAGAAGAAGAAGAAGAAGAAGAAGAAGAAGAAGAAGAAGAAGAAGAAGAAGAAGAAGAAGAAGAAGAAGAAGAAGAAGAAGAAGAAGAAGAAGAAGAAGAAGAAGAAGAAGAAGAAGAAGAAGAAGAAGAAGAGATTGGATTTATACCCTGCCCTTCACTACCCAAAGGAGTATCAGAGCGGCTTACAAACTCCTTTCCCTTCCCCTCCCCACAACAGACACCAGGTGAGGTAGAAGAAGAGGAAGAGATTAGATTTATACCCCGCCCTTCACTATCCAAAGGTGTCTCAGAGCGGCTTACAAACTCCTCTCCCTTCCTCTCCCCACAGCAGACACCCTGTGAGGTAGAAGAAGAAGAGATTGGATTTATACTCTGCCCTTCACTACCCAAGGGAGTCTCAGAGCGGCTTACTTTCCCTTCCCCTCCCCACAACAGACACCCTGTGAGGTAGAAGAAGAGGAAGAGATTGGATTTATACCCTGCCCTTTACCACCCAAAGGTTTCTCAGAGTGGCTTACAAACTCCCTTTCCTTCCCCTCCCCACAACAGACACCCTGTGAGGTAGGTGGGGCTGAGAGAACTTCTGACAGAAACTGTCCTTGAGAGAACAGCTGTGCCAGAGCTTGTGACTGACCCAAGGTCACATCAGCAGGTGCAAGTGGAGGAGTGGGGGAATCAAACCCGGTTCTCCCAGATAAGAGTCCGCGCACTTAACCATTACACCAAACTGGCTCACTACACCACACTGTCCCATCGAAAGAGGCCAGAAGGCAGTCAACAGGCCTGTCATAAGCAGAACAACTAGACTGGAGTCTGGCGGCAACTTTGAGACAAACAAGATTCCCCTTCATCCGATACGAAAACCAACACGACTGCCCGTATAGTGGTGGCAGCTACGAGCACAGATAGCTTCGAGAGGGGATTGGATCAACATCTGGAGCAGGGGTCCATCATTGATTATTGGCCACGAGGTGTAGATGAAACTCTCTGTCTGGGTCAGAGATGCTCTGTATTCTTGGTGCTGGGGGGGGCCACAGTGGGAGGGCTTCTGGAGTTCTGGCCCCGCTGGTGGACCTCCTGACGGCACCTGGGTTTCAGCCACTGTGTGACACAGAGTGTTGGACTGGATGGGCCATTGGCCTGATCCAACATGGCTTCTCTTATGTTCTTCTGTCTGGGGCAGGGATGCTCTGTCTTCTTGGTGCTGGGGGGGCAACAGTGGGAGGGCTTCTGGAGTTCTGGCCCCGCTGGTGGACCTCCTGACGGCAACTGGGTTTCAGCCACTGTGTGACACAGAGTGTTGGACTGGATGAGCCATTGGCCTGATCCAACATGGCTTCTCTTATGTTCTTCTGTCTGGGGCAGGGATGCTCTGTCTTCTTGGTGCTGGGGGGGCCACAGTGGGAGGGCTTCTGGAGTTCTGGCCCCGCTGGTGGACCTCCTGATGGCAACTGGGTTTCAGCCACTGTGTGACACAGAGTGTTGGACTGGATGGGCCATTGGCCTGATCCAGCATGGCTTCTCTTATGTTCTTCTGTCTGGGGCAGGGATGTTCTGTCTTCTTGGTGCTGGGGGGGCCACAGTGGGAGGGCTTCTGGAGTTCTGGCCCCGCTGGTGGACCTCCTGACGGCAACTGGGTTTCAGCCACTGTGTGACACAGAGTGTTGGACTGGATGGGCCATTGGCCTGATCCAACATGGCTTCTCTTATGTTCTTCTGTCTGGGGCAGGGATGTTCTGTCTTCTTGGTGCTGGGGGGGGCCACAGTGGGAGGGCTTCTGGAGTTCTGGCCCTGCTGATGGACCTCCTGACGGCAACTGGGTTTCAGCCACTGTGTGACACGGAGTGTTAGACTGGTTGGGGCACAGGCCTGATCCATTCCAACATGGATTCTCTTACGTTCTTATGTCCTACCCTCTAAAACTGTTCAAAGTGACGGGGGTTTTGTTTTTTTAAAAAGGCACAGCATTTATTTATGACGCTGAACTGCAGGCTGTGGAAGGTCAGTAGTTCGGCAGTTCAAGACCCGAGAGTGCCGCATGACGGAGTGAGCTCCCGTCTCTGGTTCCAGCTCCTGCCAACCTAGCAGTTCGAAAGCAAGACATTGCAAGTAGATAACTAGGTACCACTTCGGTGGGAAGGTAACAGCGTTCCGTGCGCCTCGGTGTTTAGTCATGCCGGCCACATGACCACGGAAACATCTTCGGACAGCGCTGGCTCTTCGGCTTTGAAACGGAGATGAGCACCGCAACCCTAGGGTAGGTGGGGCCGAGAGAGCTCTTTCAAGGACTGCTCTTGGGCGAACAGCTCTGAGAACTTGTGACTGACCCAAGGTCACACCAGCAGCTGCATGTGAAGGAGGAGTGGGGAATCAAACCCGGTTCTCCCAGATTAGAGTCCACATTCCTAACCACTACACCAAACTGGTTCTGATACCCCTGGTTTCTCCCCTTGGGTTCCACTAGGGCCATCTCATGCAGGATTTGGGTTACCGTTGCCACCCCTGGGTTGGGAAATTCCTGGAGATTTAGGGGTCGATCCGAGCAAGGACAAGGTTCAGGTAGGAGACGGACTTCAGTGGGGTACAATGCCATAGAATCCACCCTCCGAAGCACCCACTGATCTCTGTTGTTTGGAGATGAGAAATTCCAGGTGGTCTCCAGGTCCCACTTGGAGGTTGGTGAGCCCACTGATTCTTCATTCAAAAACCTGATCTCCCAATAGACAAGGAGTTCTGTGTTCCGGGGAAGCTGAGCCTCTGGAGGACAGTTTGGTATAGTGGTTAAGCGTGCGGGCTCTATTCTGGGAGAACCAGGTTTGATTCCCCAGTCCTCCACATGCAGCTGCTGGTGTGACCTTGGGTCAGTCACAAGCTCTCTCAGAGCTGTTCTCTCAAGAGCAGTCCTCGAAAGAACTCTCTCGGCCCCACCTACCTCACAGGGTGTCTGTTGTAGGGAGGAGAAGGGAAAGGGAGTTTGTGAGCCGCTCTGAGACTCCTTCGGGTGGTGAAGGGCGGGGTATAAATCCAATCTCCTTCTTCTTCTTTGTCTTCATCTTCTTCTTTGGTGTAGTGGTTAAGTACAAGCATCCTGGCTACAGCCCTGTCCCGAGGCCTGCTGATTGCCAGGGATTTTGATGGGGTTGAATTGGCAGACATCTTTTGGGGGGCGGGAGATTTGGGGGTTGTTGCTGTATTCTGGTTTTAGCTAGGAATGGTTTTGGTGTAGTGGTTTGGTGTAGTGGTTAAGTGTGCAGACTCTAATCTGGGAGAACCGGGTTTGATTCCCCCACTCCTCCACTTGCACCTGCTGATGTGACCTGGGGTCAGTCACAAGCTCTGGCACAGCTGTTCTTGAGAAAGAGTGGTTCCTATCAGAGCTCTCTCAGCCCCGCC
This sequence comes from Gekko gecko, assembly GCA_029375565.1. NCBI lineage: Eukaryota > Metazoa > Chordata > Lepidosauria > Squamata > Gekkonidae > Gekko > Gekko gecko. The sequence continues at coordinate 240,151,814 of JAPDNY010000003.1, read as the reverse complement.
TACCTCACAGGGTGTCTGTTGTGGGGAGGGGAAGGGAAAGGAGATTGTAAACCGCTCCGAGACTCCTTTGGGTAGTGAAGGGCGGGGTATAAATCTAATTTCTTCTTCTTCTTCTTCTACCTCATAGGGTGTCTGTTGTGGGAAGGGGAAGGGAAAGGAGATTGTCAGCCGCTCTGAGACACCTTTGGGTAGTGAAGGGCGGGGTATAAATCCAATCTCTTCTTCTTCTTCTACCTCACAGGGTGTCTGTTGCAGGGAGGGGAAGGGAAAGGAGTTTGGAAGCCGCTCTGAGACACCTTTGGGTAGTGAAGGGCGGGGTACAAATCCAATCTCTTCTTCTTCTTCTTCTTCTACCTCACAGGGTGTCTGTTGTGGGGAGGGGAAGGGAAAGGAGATTGTAAACCGCTCTGAGACTCCTTCAGGTAGTGAAGGGCGGGGTATAAATCCAATCTCTTCTCCTACCTCACAGGGTGTCTGTTGTGGGGAGGGGAAGGAAAGGGAGTTTGTCAGCCGCTCTGAGACTCCCTTGAGTAGTGAAGGGCTGGGGGTATAAATCCAATCTCTTCTTCTTCTTCTACCTCACAGGGTGTCTGTTGCGGGGAGGGGAAGGGAAAGGAGTTTGGAAGCCGCTCTGAGACACCTTTGGGTAGTGAAGGGCGGGGTACAAACCAATCTCTTCTTCTTCTTCTACTTCACAGGGTGCCTGTTGTAGGGAGGGGAAGGGAAAGGAGATTGTAAACCGCTCTGAGACTCCTTCAGGTAGTGACGGGCAAGGTATAAATCCAATCTCTTCTCCTACCTCACAGGGTGTCTGTTGTGGGGAGGGGAAGGGAAAGGAGTTTGGAAGCCGCTCTGAGACACCTTTGGGTAGTGAAGGGCGGGGTACAAATCCAATCTCTTCTTCTTCTTCTACTTCACAGGGTGCCTGTTGTAGGGAGGGGAAGGGAAAGGAGATTGTAAACCGCTCTGAGACTCCTTCAGGTAGTGACGGGCAAGGTATAAATCCAATCTCTTCTCCTACCTCACAGGGTGTCTGTTGCAGGGAGGGGAAGGGAAAGGAGTTTGGAAGCCGCTCTGAGACACCTTTGGGTAGTGAAGGGCGGGGTACAAATCCAACTCTCTTCTTCTTCTTCTTCTTCTACCTCACAGGGTGTCTGTTGTGGGGAGGGGAAGGGAAAGGAGATTGTAAACCGCTCTGAGACTCCTTCAGGTAGTGAAGGGCGGGGTATAAATCCAATCTCTTCTCCTACCTCACAGGGTGTCTGTTGTGGGGAGGGGGAAGGGAAAGGGAGTTTGTCAGCCGCTCTGAGACTCCCTTGAGTAGTGAAGGGCTGGGGTATAAATCCAATCTCTTCTTCTTCTTCTACCTCACAGGGTGTCTGTTGTGGGGAGGAGAAGGGAAAGGAGTTTGGAAGCCGCTCTGAGACACCTTTGGGTAGTGAAGGGCGGGGTACAAATCCAATCTCTTCTTCTTCTTCTACCTCACAGGGTGTCTGTTGTGGGGAGGGGAAGGGAAAGGAGATTGTAAACCGCTCTGAGACTCCTTCAGGTAGTGACGGGCAAGGTATAAATCCAATCTCTTCTTCTTCTTCTTCGTCTTCTTCATCTTCTTCGTCTTCTTCTTCATCCTCCTCCTCTTCTTCTTCTTCGTCGTCCTTCTCTTCTTCATGTACATCTTCATTGTCCTCTTCTTCATCATCATCATCTCCTCCTCCTCCTCCTCCTCAGTGGAGTACAATGCCATCAAGTCCACCCTCCACGGCACCCATTTTCTCCCGGGAAAATGATCTCTGTAGTCCGGAGATGAGCTATAATTCGCGGGGGAGGCTGGAGGCTGCCATCCCTAGGCCGCGCCTTCCAACTCCTCTCCCGTGAAAGAACGGGGGGGGGCACCCTCTCATCTTCCGTTCCCCCCCCCCCCAACAGCCAAAGTTTCCAAACTTCAGTCCCGCCGCTGCTGCTTCCCAAGTCGGATGGAGACTAATCAGAACACCACCTGAGGGGGGAAGAAAACAGGCTAAGAACGCGCAGACGTACTTCCTCTCCGGAGGATCAAACGGCCGAGACGGTTCCTTTTCAAGTTTTATTAATCCCCGCTTCATAATTCCCGACCACATCATTAGTCATTTCCTATTATCGAATGCTTGGCCGCCGAGTCATCCCCGAGTAGTGAACGGGGAGTTCGGCCTGGCTTGCCACCTGCGCTCCTGGCCTGATGGCTACCCACAAGCACATCTGGGCGAAAGGCGGGGAGGGGGGGGTCACTGAACAAGAGAGCCAATTAGAAGCCCTGGGCGTGCCCCCCCCCCCCATCTTCGAAACAAAGTTTTCCACAGCTGGGTCCCTCTCTGCCGGTCACTCACAGGATGTGGCAACCGATAAAGAAGGGGGTGGGTGGGCCGTACCGGAGTCTTTCCAATGCGGCGCTTGTAGAATTTCTGCTCATGTCTTCTTCATCTTCTTCTTCATCCTCCTCCTCCTCTTCTTCTTCTTCTTCGTCCTCCTCCTCCTCTTCTTCTTCATCTTCATCCTCCTCCTCCTCTTCTCCCTTCTTCTTCTTCCTCCTCCTCTTCTTCTTCTTCATCTTCATCCTCCTCCTCCTCCTCTCCTTCTTCTTCTTCCTCCTCCTCCTCTTCTTCTTCTTCATCTCCTCCTCCTCCTCAGTGGAGTACAATGCCATCGAGTCCACCCTCCACGGCACCCATTTTCTCCCGGCTCACACATTTTTGTCTTCGTTCAGGCAGGATGGCTCCAGAGCGAGCTAATTTACACCATAGCCAAAGCGCTCGCTCGCAACTTTAATGCCAGTAGCTCACAAAGTAGAATTTCTGCTCACGAGACTCCACAGCTTAAAGGTGTGGGTATCAGTTAGAGGGCAGGAAGATGCTGGCCCAGGCAGGAATTATGGGAGGCTTCTTAGAGGCGGCTGGTTGACTGCTGTGGGAACAGAATGGTGGACTAGATGGGCCTTCGGCTGGATCCAGTGGTAGGGCTCTTAGGTCCCCCTCCAGCCGCTGGCAGGGGATGGACGTAAGAGCATCAGAAGAGCCCTGCTGGATCAGACCAACGGTCCATCCAGTCCAGCATCCTGCCTCACACAGTGGCCAGCTAGTTCCTCAGGAGGGCCAACAATGGGGCACAGAGGCCGAGGCCTTCATGAGAACATCAGAAGAGCCCTGCTGGAGCAGACCAGTGGTCCATCCAGTCCAGCATCCTGCCTCACACAGTGGTCAGCCAGTTCCTCTGGAGGACCAACAATGGGGCACAGAGGCCGAGGCCTTCATGAGAACATCAGAAGAGCCCTGCTGGATCAGTCCAGTGGTCCATCCATTCAAGCATCCTGCCTCACACAGTAGCCAGCCAGTTCCTCTGGAGGGCCAACAACAGGGCATAGAGGCCGAGGCCTTCATGAGAACATCAGAAGAGCCCTGGTGGAGCAGACCAGGGGTCCATCCAGTCCAGCATCCTGTCTCACACAGTGGCCAACCAGCAGGGCTGGCCCCAGGTGTCTGGGCGCCCTAGGCAGGACAGCTTGGGGTGCCCACCCCATCGGGGATGCCAACCTCCTGGTGGGGCCTGGAGACCGGGGCAGTGGCGGAGCACCGGCTTTCCTGGGCGCTCCGCAGCTGCGGGGCACCCAGGAAAGCCAGGGAAAGGGTGGGGGTTAGAACCCCCACCTCTTCCCTTTGAGCCAAGCGCCAGCTTGTCTTTGAGCGCCCGCTGGGGCACTCTTTGCTCGCGGCACCGGCTGCCATCTCCACCTTCTCTCCCCCCAGGGGGGAGGGGGAGGGCGGGCAAGCTCTGCCGCCTCCTCATGAGCCCCGCCGGGCGCTCTTCGCTGGCAGCGGTGGCAAGGAGGTGGCAGCAGTGGGGATGGCAGGGGGCTTTTTATGGGGGGCAGGGGGGCGTGTGGTGCCCCTGCGGGCCTGGTGCCCTAGATGAGTGCCTAGCTCACCTAGTGGGTGAGCCGGCCATGCCAACCAGTTCCCCTGGAGGGGCAACAACAGGACAGAGAGGCCAAGGCCTTCCCCCGATGTTGCCTCCTGGCACTGGGATTCAGAGCTTTAGTGCCTCTGAATGTGGAGGTCCCCTCAGTCACCAGGGGTAGTAGACATTCTCCAGTAATCTCTCTAATCACCTTTTGAAGCTGTGGTCATCACAACATCCTCTGGCAGCGAATTTTGCATTTGAGTCACCCTCTGTGTAAAGTTATATTTCCTTTGGGTGCAGTGGTTTGGTTTAGTGGTTTAGTGTGCGGACTATAATCTGGGAGAACCGGGTTTGGTTCCCCATTCCTCCACTAGCAGCTGCTGGATGACCTTGGGCAAGCCATAGCTCTGTCAGAGCTGCCCTTGAAAGAGCAGTCCTCGAAAGAGCTCTCTCACCCTGCTCCCTCACAGGGTGTCTGTTGTGGGGAGGGGAAAGGAAAGGAATTTGTAAGCCGCTCTGAGACTCCGAGTGAAGGACGGGGTATAAATCCAATCTCTTCTCCTTCTCTTCTTCTTCTTCTACTCAGCCAAGGTGGAAGGTTTTCTCCAGCCCAAAGAGACGTCCTCAGGTGGAAGAGGCCCTTCCGCCAACAGTGTAAGCTCTTCTTCTGTCAGAAAGCCCGAAACAGAAGAAGGCTTCTAAATTAAATCCACAGACTGGGAAGATACAAGCTGGTATGACTCTCGGTGATGTGTATAAAGTATAGAATCATAGAATGTTAGAGTTGGAAGGGACCTTGCAGGTCATCTAGTCCAACCCCCTGCACTCTGCAGGAGCATAGCCGAAAGATAGCCCTACATACCTACAATGTACCCGAAAGATGGTCGTCCAGACTCCGCTTGAAAACATCCAGGGAAGGAGCATCCACCACCTCCCCGAGGCAGACTGTTCCACTGCTCAACCACTCGGACAGTTAGGAAGTTTCTCCTGATATTTAGCTGGTATCGACTCCCTTATCATTTCCACCCATTAGATCTAGTCTTGCAACCCGGAGCAAGAGAGAATAGATCTGCTCCATCTTCTACATGACAGCCCTTCAGATACTTGAAGACTGCAATCGTGTCCCCTCTAAGCCTCTCTTTCCCAGGCTAAACAGACCCAACTCTTTCAGCCTTTCCTCGTAAGACGTGGATTCCAACCCTCTTCAAGGACTCTGGTGTACAGGCCCAATTTGTCCCGGTTCAGTCTTTTTTTTCCAGGAAAGGGGGATTTTGTGGTTTCTGTGACAGACACCCCCTGCCCAGAAGCGTTTCCCCAATAACTTCAGCAGCAGGGGAGAGTTTCGGGCACCTCACATCAACCCACAGGGAGTGATATTTTGGCCGCTGTGTGACAGAGTGTTGGACTAGATGGGCCATTGGCCTGATTCAACATTGGCTTCTCTTATGTTCTTATGTTCTTATGTTCTTATGAAATTGCAAAGAAGGACAGGGCCCATTCTGTGCAAACTGGAAAGGTGTGTTTTCCCCTCATCTCGTTCCCTCTCTCCCTTTCTCTCTCTTCTTTTATTAGTAGCAGTAATCTCAGAAATGGAGGCCGAACCATAATTGCTACATGCGTCTAATAAATTGCCTCCGCTTCCTCAAAATGAATTCTTGTGAATCAATCAAGGCCTTTGTTCTCAGGGCTGCTGAGTTACTTCATTTCATTTATTTTGGCCTTCCTGTGGGGGTTTTCCATGCCGTAACAATAAGGGAAAGTCTAAACGGTGGGGGACGACCAGAGGCCCGTCACTCGCGGAACCAAGCGAGTCGTGCAGGAACGAACATTGCCGCAAAAGGACTTCTCCACACGCACGCATAGACCATTATGTGCTCTCCATCGCAATCAAAAGACTGGTGGATCGGACTGGTGGTCCGTCCTAGTCCGGCGTCCGATTTCACACAAGTGCCAACCAGATGTTCCTGGAAAGCCTACAAGGAGAGCATTTGGGCCAATTCTCTCCTGTTGTTGCTCTCCAGCATTGGCTCAGTGAGAGAGCATGTGTTTTGCATGCAGAAGGTCCCAGGTTCAGTCTCTGGCAGCTCCATTTAAAGGACCAGGCAGTAGATGATGTGAAAAAGGCCTCAGCCTGAGATCCTG
>JAPDNY010000003.1:239892669-240145642 GCA_029375565.1 Gekko gecko | reverse complement strand
CCTAGTCCGCGCTCCTAACCACTACACCAAACTGGTCCTTCGCTGGATTTTTTCAAGCAGAGGCTGGATGACCAGTTAAACTGGTCAGTTAAACTGAAACCAAGTATAAGAACACATCACCTCAGAGACTTCTAGTATCCCTATTGGTTGCAGCTGGCTCTAGGCATTGTGGGAATTGTAGTATGCTTGCTTTCTACTACCACACAGGCCTCTTCTGGGCCCTAGGCCTCATGCTTTTCTCCCAGTCATGTACAGATCTCCAGAGGCCTACAGAGCGTTGCTGCACTCTGACTGGCTATAACCCTCTCTAAGCATTATGGGGATTGTAGGCTGTCTGTTTTCCACTGTCAGATAGGCCCCTCCTAGAGCTTAGGCCTCTAGGCCCTGCCTCCATCCTGCACAGATCATGACAACTACAATCAGTACAATAGGAGGCGGAAGGAGGAGGAACTACAATCAGTACAATAGGAGGAGGAAAATTACATGTTCCAATGTTTCATCAGTTCCCATCCCACATATACAACTTTTCCTCAGTGATCTAGTAAATCTGGCCTCCAATACACCTGAGGGTAAGGCATTGTATCTTAATAGGGTAAAAATTCTTCTATGATTACAGATATCTAAGTATTTGACGTAAGTTCTCAAAATAATCTTGTTAAGTGTACTTACATCAAATACGGGGCTCCTTATCCTTGCTCACATCTGTCTGTCGTTCAACATCTAGTATTCTTTGTTTTAGAACTGATCTAGCCTGACCATATCCCAAAGACAGTATAAACTAATTAGAAAAACCATAACAAACCAGTCTATCCTCTATCTTTTTTCGCCATAAAGGGACAAAGTTATCTTGCATCATAGTATGAGTAAGGCCAGTGGGTGAGAAAATCAGTTTGAACCCATAATGAAAAGCAGCAATCCACAATCTTGCCTCCACCGTAACCAGGCCGGACTCTAAACGGATTGCAGCATCTGAAACACTTGTTGGGACTTGAAAAATAGCTCTTAAAAATTTCGATTGCGTTCTTTCAAGTAAGGTCAAATGTGTCTGGAGGGACAAAGGTGCTCCATATAATAATTGAGGTAATACTTTTATAGAGAATAACTTAGTGGCAGCTTCTAAGTTACGACCGCCTTTGGACCAAAAGGACTTTTGAATAGCTCCAGCACTTTTCTGTGCATTAGCCGACAGGTAATCAACATGGCCTTTCTTGCGACCAGATGACTGAAATATGACTCCAAGGTATCTATAACAATGAACTCGCTCAATGGGATGAGAATCAATAAACTATTTAAACACCCTAGGCTTGTTGGCAAAAGCCATTATTTTGGTCTTTGTGTAATTTATCTCCAAGCAGTTTTGACCGCAGTCCTAGAAAGCAAAACTGCGTCATCTGCATAAAGTAATATCGGAATGTGTCTATCTGCAAGCTTCGGAGGGTGGAACGTAAATTTGTGCAAAAACTGAACCATGTCATTGATGTAAATATTAAATAAAGTACATTTAGGGAGTTTTGTGGAGGGGAGGGACAGTCACAACATAGAAAAAGGTCGACTGGAAAGGCTGGCCAGTGAAAAGTGCTGACCAGCAGCTCAGGAGATAAAATGCACACTCGTTAATCAGCAGTTCCTGATTGGTGGCTTGGCTCCTTGTGTGAGTGGTGATTGGACCCCCCTCTTTATTCCAGCAGGAGATGTCGAGGAGTCAGTTGCGGAATTTCAGCAGTTCTCACTGGAAAAAGCCCAGAATGACCAGGCTGAAAGAAGCTTTGGGAATAGAAATGGACCACAGAAGCGGGAAGGAGGCTGTATGGTGAAGAGGAGGATTAAGTCTATTCCTCGCCAAGAAGGGGGCTTCCATGAAATCCCAGGCCGCAACCGTCTCCAAGGGACTCATTCAGGAGTGAAGCCATTTCTCTGTTCCAAGAGCAGAATGACGCTCTCCAATGGAAGAAAGGGTAATGTATGTTTTCCAAACCACATGATAATGAAGGCATGGAAATGCTGTTACTGTGGAAAGGACATCAGATACAGACGACAGCTTCTTGTACACCAAAAGATACACGCAGCACAGAAGCTTTTTGAATGTTCAGGGTGCGGAAAGAAATTCAGTATGAATGCCAGTCTACAAAGGCACCGAAGAAGCCACTCAGGGGAGAAACCTTTTGAATGCTCAGAGTGTGGAAAGAGATTCGGTCGGAGTGACAGTCTTCAACAGCATCAAAGAACTCACAGAGGGGAGAAACCGTTTGAATGCTCAGAGTGTGGAAAAAGATTCAGTCATAGTGGCAGTCTTCAAGAGCATCAAAGAACTCACGGAGGGGAGAAGCCTTTTGAATGCTCAGAGTGTAGAAAGAGATTCAGTAGGAGTGGCAATCTGAAGGTGCACCAAAGAACCCACACAGGGGAGAAACCTTTTGCATGCTCGGACTGTGGAAAGAGATTCAGTCATAGTGGCAGTCTTCAAGAGCATCAAAGAACCCATACAGGGGAGAAGCCTTTTCAATGCTCAGAGTGTGGAAAGGGATTCATTCGGAATTCCAATTTTCAAAGGCATCAAAGAATCCACACAGGGAAAAAACCTTTTGAATGCCCAGAGTGTGGAAAGAGATTCAATTCGAGTGGCAATCTTCAAAATCATCAAAGAACCCACACAGGGGAGAAACCTTTTGAATGCCCAGAGTGTGGAAAGAGATTCAGTAGCAGTTACAATCTTCAAGGGCATCAAAGAACCCACACAGGGGAGAAACCTTTTGAATGCTCAGAATGTGGAAAAGGATTCCATCTGTATGGCAGTCTTGAATATCATCAAAGAACCCACATAGGGGAGAAACCTTTTGAATGCTCACACTGTGGAGAGAGATTCAGTCATAGTGGCAGTCTTCAAGAGCATCAAAGAACCCACACAGGGGAGAAACTTTTTGAATGTTCAGAGTGTGGAAAGAGATTCAGTAGGAGTGGCAATCTTAAGGTGCACCAAAGAACCCACACAGGGGAGAAACCTTTTGAATGCTCAGAGTGTGGAAAGAGATTCAATACGAGTGGCAATCTTCAAAAGCATCAAAGAACCCACACAGGGGAGAAACCTTTTGAATGCTCAGACTGTGGAAAGAGATTCAGTTGGACTGGCAATCTTCAAGTGCATCAAAGAATCCACAGAGGGGAGAAACCTTTTGAATGCTCAGAGTGTGGAAAGGGATTCAGTCAAAGTCACAGTCTTCAAGTGCATCAAAGAATCCACACAGGGGAGAAACCTTTTGAATGTTCAGAATGTGGAAAGAGATTCAGTCATAGTGGCAGTCTTCAAGAGCATCAAAAAACCCACACAGGGGAGAAACCTTTTGAATGCTCAGAGTGTGGAAAGGGATTCAGTCAGAATTCCAATCTTCAAAGGCATCAGAGAAACCACACAGGGGAGAAACCTTCTGAATGCTCAGAGCCAGGGCCCAGCAGAGTCAAAGAAGGCCATGGGCCCTTGTTTGCTTCCAAGCAGACCCAGCTCCATTCTCAACACCTTAATAAGGCAAAAGGACTTCTGAAAGGAAATAGGAAGGTAGAGAGGTAGCAGCTGAAAGACAAAGGAATTTTCCCTGGGTAGATGATTCATCAGACTTTATGGCAGCTCTGCATCCTGACTTCACATGGCCCTTTTTGGCAAAAAACCCCCAACAACCCCACCTTCTGAGCCAGAGGGAATGGCCGATGGGTCTTCCTTCTCATTCCCATCTGAGAAAGTGAGCTTTAACTCATGAGAACTTAAACCCTTAGAAGATCTGGGTAGTCGAGAAGGAGCTACTGGCCTTGAATTCTGCTCTGCATCTACAGATTAACACAGCAACCCCTCCAGAGAGGCGGAGAGCGTGCCTCACCCTTCTGGCCTCTGGAGACCAAGTGATAAAACTGAATAGTGGAGAAAAGCCTCAATCAAACCCATCTGCAATAAAAATGAATGCATTGCCGAAACGAATTTTCTGTTTCAGTTGATACAGATCAATATACAAAGAGTTTGATGAACTGGCAGAAAAATAAATATATTTATATGGAATGGCAAAACCTAAGAATTAGATTTAAAGTATTACAGGATTAAAAAAGAGAGGAGAGTTAGCATTACTTAACATTAAACTATACCACCAAGCAGCTGGTCTGGTTACGATTGCAGATTGGATCAATCAAGTTCAACTTTGAGATGGTGGTACATGACACCAAAAAAAGATTGCTAATATAAGTATGGATAAGAACCTGAGTAACAAATGTTGGAAATGTAAAAAAATAGAGGGTTCTTTTTATCATATGTGATGGACATGCGAGAAAGCAAAAGTATACTGGTCAAATGTTCATTGTGAGATGCAGAAAATATTGAAAATCCCTATTAGAAAAAGTCCGGAACTTCTACTCTTAGGTTTGACAATGGAAAAAATCAAGCAAGAAAAGAGAACAGTATTATGGTACATGATCACGTCGGCGAGAATGGCTTTTGCGCAGCAGTGGAAATTGGATAAAGTACCGGATATACAGGACTGGTTAAGAAAACTGCTATTTTTAGCTGAAATGGACAAAATGACTAAAAAATTAAATGGACAAATGGCAGAACAGTATTTAAATGAATGGGAAGACCTGAAAATATATGTGGAAACTGAATATAAAATGAAAGGGAAAATGTATAACCTTGATTCTTATTGAAAATGGAAATATGTTAGATGAGTCAGATTTCTGTATACAAAAAATATGTTACCTGATTTATTGATTGTTAGAAGTCTAAACCTGATTACTTTTAAATTTTCTTTGTTATTGGCAATAGCAGTGTTGGAAGCCTATTGGGGGGGAAGGGGAGAAGAGATATATAAGTTGTTTTGGAAATTGTGTTTAACAATGTTGAATATATTCCAATAAAAATCTTTGTTATAAAAGTTCAACTTTGAGATATCTTCAGACAACTTCAGTTTTATGATGCCTAGCATGTTTTTTGCAGTTCTGTGATATATATATTATTGTAAATGTTTTTCTTATAGGTTGTAATTCTACAAGTGATAGTGTGAGGTGTGCTTTGGTAAGGTAAAGGTAAAGGTTCCCTTGCTCGAAAGCCAGTCAAATCCGACTCTAGGGTTGCGGTGCTCATCTCCATTTCAAAGCCGAAGAGCCAGCGCTGTCCGAAGACGTTTCCATGGTCATGTGGCCAGCATGACTAAACACCAAGGCGCACGGAACGCTGTTACCTTCCCACCGAAGTGGTACCTATTTATCTACTTGCAATTTCTTGCTTTTGAACTGCTAGGTTGGCAGGAGCTGGAACCAGAGACAGGAGCTCACCCTGTCATGCGGCACCTGGGTCTCGAACTGCTGAACTACTGACCTTCCACAGCCTGCAGTTCAGTGTCTTAACCACTTGAGCCACCGCAGCTCCTTTGCTTTGGTAGACATTATCTATTGGCTCATTCTGTGTGTGTGTGTGTATATATATATATCTATATATATATCCGCACATATATATGATACGGGTCCCTTTTTGAGAGACTTCTTCTTTGTTGGTTCATTGGTTATACCTGTGGAATCGAGGACTATTTCTGAGAGTTTGTGGAATAATCTAGTAAGAACACTGTACCAAATTTGAAAACACATGAGAGAGACATTATGATCCAGGAGGTGAAAGAATGAACTCTGTAATAATGGATTATCCTCATTTGGATATCAGAATAATTACAGGGACTTTGTATTTGAATCTTTTTGTGATGGACTTATTTCTGTGTTGGATTGTTTGTATGAAGTATTAGAGTGTTGTGCATTTGTTCACATTGATATTATAATACAGTGACCTTTGATTTCTACAGGGCATTATGAAACTGGCTGATTTGTTTTCCGTTCCCGTCCTAGTAAACCCCAGCATACTGTTGACCTTCTTTATTGCAGTCGCACACTGTCTCGACATTTTCAGTGAGTTATCCACTACGACTCCCAAGATCTCTCTCTTGGTCAGTCTCTGCCAGTTCAGACCCCATCAATGTGTGTTTATAGTGAGGATTTTTGGCCCCAATGTGCATCAATTTGCACTTGGCCACATTGAACCTCATTTGCCATGTTGACACCCGCTCCTCCATCCTCGACAGATCTCTTTGGAGTGCCTCACAATCCTCGGTGCTTTTCATCACCCTTAACCATTTCATGGTATTTGCAAATTTAGCCACTTCACTGCTTACTCCCAACTCGAAATCATTAATAAGCAAAAAGCATTGGACCGCGTACTGATCCCTGGGTACCCCACTGTTTACCACCCTCCACTGAGAAAATTACCCGTTTATACTCACTCTCTGTCTCCTATTTATAAGCCAGTTTTTGATCCACAAGAGGACTTGTCCTTTTATCCCATGACTGTTGAGCTTACTTAGGAGCCTTTGATGAGGAACTTTATCACAAGCTTTCTGGAAGTCAAGGTAAACAACATCTATTGGGCCCCCCTTGTCCACATGTTTGTTCACCCTCTCAAAGAACACTAACAGGTTAGTGAGACAAGATCTTCCCTTACAGAACCCATGCTGAGTCTGCCTCAATAGTTTTTGTTCATCAGTGTGCCTACTTGTTCTTTTTTTAATAACCAACTTACCTGGTATCGACATCAGACTGACTGGCCTGTAATTTCCCGGATCTCCTCTGGAGCCCTTTTTAAAGATGGGATTGACATTAGCTACCTTCCAGTCCTCAGGAATGGAGGCAGATTTTAATGAAAGACGACATATGTTTGTCAGGAGATCCACAAGTTCACATTTGAACTTCTGAGGAGGATGAGGGGAGGGAGGGAAGTGACCTAGATCGGGTTGCCAGCTTTGGGTTGGAAAATTCCTGGAGGTATGATGGGGGATAAGGACCTCTGTAGGATATTGTTGTGTACTGAGCCTAAGCCTTTCCTCTAGCATAACTTCCTTCTCTTTTTTCCCCCTGTATATATTCCTTTATTTTTGATACAGAACAACAAACAAACAGGCAAAGCATAAATATAGGTGGGGGGAGAATTTAAACACATTGCTAAAGAGAAAGGAGAATCATTTTGTCTTATTTACATTTTCCGTTACTTGCTAATAAGCCGTTTCATCATTTTAGTCTTTTCCTTTTTTACAGGGTTTTGTAAATCGATAACAGAAGAAGAATTATATTTCCTCAAATTTCTTAATACTTGTCGTTTATAACCTGTCATAGTTTGCGCTCGCTTTGGCAGCACATCTGCTAAAACTGGAACAATACAGAGAAGACTGGCATGGCCCCTGAGCTTGCTTCTCTAAATCAGTAGCTTGCCTGGATCCAGGAACTAACCTCTACATAAGCAGTGTAACGTAAATAGCCTGTCACTGGGAGTGGGGAGTGTGTTGGGTGTGGTGTAAACTGGCTGAGCTTGTTCCACCGGAACAACAGCTGGCCAGGATCCTGGAATGGACCTATAGCGTAGTAGTTGTAATGTAAATAGCCAATTGGTGGTGGCGGGGTGTGGTCTTTGCATGCTTTATAAACAGGGCAGCAAAGCCAGGTTTTTGGTCTTGTAGTTTGCTGAATAAACTAGAGCCGATCACTGCAAGGCCAGTCAGTCCAAAGGGATGATGGCTGCATAAAACACTTAGGAGAAGATTAAAATCTGGAATTTACTTCCAGGGGATGTAGTGATGGCCATGGGAATAGGCAGCTTTAAAAGAGGATTGGATGGATTCATGGAGGATAAGTCCATCAATGGCTACTAGCCCGGATGACGGAGGGGAACCTCCACATTCAGAGGCACTGATCCTCTGAATCCCAGAGCCAGGAGGCAACCTCAGGGGAAGGTCTCGGCCTCTCTGCCCTGTTGTGGGCCCTCCAGGGGAACTGGTTGGCCGCTGTGTGGAAGCAAATGCAGGGCCAATAGCTAAAATGAAATATGAATTAGTTCTACATAAAAACACAAGTATTTATTACAAAGACATTAAAAGCATATCAGGGCCCAACACAAGCCTCATAATATAGTAAAAAGTTACATATGTCCAAGAGAAAACAATAGTGACTGTCACGGAAAGCCATTTTTTCATGCTTGTGGCTTTAAGCTAAAGTAGTTTGGTTCAGGTCGTGAGGCCTGGAAGAATCCTTTCCCTAGAGACACAGATAATACAGAAGCCTGTAACCTTGATAAGGAGCTGTGGTGGCTCAAGTGGTTAAGATGCTGAACTGCAGGCTGTGGAAGGTCAGTAGTTTGAGACCCGAGAGTGCCGCATGGTGGAGTGAGCTCCCGTCTCTAGTTCCAGCTCCTGCAAACCTAGCAGTTCAAAAGCAAGAAATTGCAAGTAGATAAATAGGTACCACTTCAGTGGGAAGGTAACAGCGTTCCGTGCACCTTGGTGTTTAGTCATGCCGGCCACATGACCACAAAGACATCTTTGGACAGCGCTAGCTCTTCAGCTTTGAAACAGAGATGAGCACCACAACCCTAGAGTTGGATTCGACTGGCTTTGGAGCAAGGGAACCTTTACCTTACCTTGATAAGAAGTGGTTTCAGCTGGTACAAGGCTTGTTAGAGGCCTGGGAAGGAGGCTAGCCCTAATCAAAGCACATTCCAAACTGATGGAATTATTAGCACCTGTGTGTTGGAGTCAAGCAGTCCCTTAATGAGATAAGTGTCCTTTCTCCAGCAAAACGACTATTATGGGGTGTCATGAAGCCATAGTAACCCAAGGAGTTTGACATCACTCTCCTGGCTGCTGGGTGGTTGAAGGCCTGAACTGACCAACAGCTACTGTTTTCTATAGGCTTTTCACTCTGAAAGGTGTCGGCTGCTGGAACCTAAGCAGACCTTGCGGGTCATTAGGTTTGGAGTAACCCAGGATTCTGGCATCTTATTCTATCTGCCTGGATTGGCTTGCTGTTTACCCGGATGGGCTTGTGTCTTTGATTGCCTAGTGATTGGATTACTACACCTTGCAACCAGGAGGTACCTGTACTACTGCACTGTAAGTTCTTAGCAAAAGCTGGTTAAGCTTAGTTCTTTTGTTTTATGTCCCTTCTGTTTGATTGTCTTGTTTTAAAATCTGTTTGCACCCCAAATAAACTTAAAATATTTTTTTTAGCCTGTCGTGGTCTGTGCTCTGTGAATCTCTAAGGCTAAATCCATTTGCCTGGTATTGGGACCACGACTACCATATAGAATTCTTTGCATTTAAGTTCAGTCTGTGAGTTTACCTATAGAACTGACCTTGTGTTTAAGTCTCATTTAGTCTGGAGGTTTGGTCTTTTACTCCAAGACTGGGAGAGACTCTGAAAAGACCTGGTGGCGGCCTACTGTAATCTTGAGGGATTGTTAGAACCCCTTAAGAATTTTTGTAAAAGTGCTGTGCAGCCTAGTTTAGCAACCCGAATGTCTGACTGGAGGGTTGGGCGTTCGTGACAGTGACCCAATGTGTTTTTTCAACCCAATTGGGCCTTCTTCAGAGGGGTCACGTAAGGTGGGGACTAGATGACCCCTGGAGGTCCCAGCTCTAGGATGCTATGATTCTGTGTTACAAATAAGCTCCTATTACAATCAAAACCAGGGCTCTTTTTGTAGCAGGAACTCCTTTGCATATTAGGTGACACACCCCTAAGGTAGCCAACCGTCCAAGAGCTTACTAGAGCTCTTCTTACAGGGGCTACTGTAAGCTCTTGGAGGATTGGCTGCATTGGGGGTGTGTCGCCTAATAGGCAAAGGAGTTCCTGCTACAAAAAGAGCCCTGATCAAAACACAACACACAGGTAGATAGCGGACCAAAACCAGGAGCACTGTTAAGGAAGACAATAATATTTCAATAACAATTTAAAATGCCGTATCTAATAATGATCTGTGTTATTGAAAAAGCCAAATCTATTGCACTTACTTCAAAACAGGAATCAAAAGACACCAGAAAAATATTTCACACCAGGCCTCCCCGAATCCAGCCTTGTGTGTCAAATGAAACTGCACAGGAGTTGAATGATGTTGTGTCTAGAAATAGGGGGGGAAGTTTTCTAATATAAACTTGTGCCACAGTGGAAAATAAACTCACCTTCGCAGAGTAAAATTCAGTATAAAGAAAATACCTTCCAATTTTGGTCATCTCTGAACGCCTCTTCTTTTGCAAACTCTGGGGCGGCCATGGGGCAGCTGCGACTGGATGGCCCCTTCTGCCCCACACAATATGGGGAGCAAACGAGAGAGAAGAGGGGTGATTTCAAGTGGAGGCTTTGCGCTTCCTTTATGCGGTGGGGGGTGGTCTTGTCAGTAAGAAAGTGTTTGTGGATTCCCACCTTTCACGTCTCCCCCAGGGCAGTGGAAGAGCACCATTTCCAAACATCCCGGACTTGGACCTTCTTCGGGGTGGTGCTGAAACAGCCGCTCTGCTCCGGACAGGGAGGGATGCGGGAAAAAAGTGGGAAGGCCTCTGCTCTGTGTAGGGTTGCCAGCTCCAGGGTGGGAAATTCCTGGAAATTTGGGGAGGGAGCCTCGGGTTTTGAGAAGGGGGAGGAGAAGGTCCCCTGTGGGCATCATGCCAGGAGGGTTGGGCGGAAGGGTTGTACTCACCTGGAAGGTGGGGGTTGTACTCACCTGGAAGTTTGCGATTCTGTCTTTCTGGCTTTCTCTGCCCCGTAGTAGGCACCTCAGAAGGCTGTGAAGTCCATACTGGTCTCCTGCCCTGCAAAGGGGGTCTCTGTTTGTATTGACTGACCGGTCACTGTGAGCAGAAGGGAGCCGCTGCGGGCAGGTGGAGAGCGCGGATCTTTATTGGTATTTCATGGGCGTTCCTTTGCAGTCCGCCTTTCTCGCGGGGACTCAGCCCAAGGCGGGTGATGCAGAGCGAGTTCAGGACAATCCCCTGATTCCAAGAGATGAGAAATCCAATAAGCATTGCAGCGGGGGGGACTCTGGGAGAGGGCCACCCAGGGGGGCAGGATTACTCCCGAGGAGCCCCACCGAGCAGCAATGGGGCGTTGCTGGAGGAAGCCTGGCTGGAGACCGGCCCGCCCGCCCGGGTCTGGGAGCGGTGAAGAGGAGGAGGGAGCCTTTTCATTCCTGTCCAGCACTGCGAGGGTTACAGGGACGGGGCTGCCTGCTAGAGAGGCCGAGCAAAGGCCCGGGGGGGGGGACAGAAAGGCTCTTCCGCCTGGATGGGGGAGAGAAGTATATGAGCGGCCGAAGAAAGGGGAAGCTTCAGACGTGCAGCAGCAGCCGGGAAAAGCCTGGCAGCCGGATCCGGGGAAGGTTTACTTTTTGCAAGTAAGTCATGGGGGGCGGGTTTGGGAAATAAGGTCTTGGATCTTGGAAGAAGGGAGGGAGGCGGCCGCCCCAGCATCGGGTTTTCTCCAGTATATAAAATTGGGGGGGAGGGGGGAGAATCAGCGTCTTCCAGGAGAAGAAAATTCAGTGTCTGCAACGGGCGTTCAATGGCTGGTCGTTTAAATTCTGCAAAAAGAGATGATGCCGCCGCTATCAAGCCGGAGGGTCGTCCAGTCCGCGATGGGGAATTCCTGGAGAATTGGGGGTGGGGGTGGGGGTTGGAGCCTGGGGGTGGAGGGGCTCAATGCAAGATTAGACCACCGAGCTTACCTCCCACAAGGTTACCCTCCAAAGCAGGCATTTCCCCAGCGGGGCGGGGGAACTGATCTCTGTACTTCGACCATCAGTTATAATTCCGGGATGTCTCCAGGCCCCACCTGGAGGCTGGCGAGCTTATAAAGGCATCAGTTTTCCTCCGCTGTGTCACTGGGGGTGGGGGTGGGTGGGCGGGATAATCAGGGTCTTTAAGAACAAGGGAAATGAAGGTTTGAAATTGTATTTGGAAACTGAATACAGAATGAAGGGGGAAATGTACAATTTAGATCTGTATGGATACTGAATGAGAAGTGAAATGAATTCTGAATTGTATTATACTGTTATATGAAAATATGTTGAAATTAGTTAGATGTTTTATATATTTGAAATGTGTTACCTGGTTTGTCGATTCATATAAGACTAAACCTGATTACCGTCTAATATATACTTTTTTTGTTATTAGCAGTGTTGGAAGCCTATTGGGGGGTGGGGGGATGGGATGGAATTTTTTTCAAATTGTATTGGTAACGTTGTGGAAAATGTTGAGCGCATCCCAATAAAATTTTGTTTTTTAAAAAAAGAACAAGGGAAACAATGTCTGAAACTGGAGTTCTGCTGCTGGTGATTTTGGTTCTGTGGGGGGGAGGCGAAGAGCCTGGATTTGGTCCCTAAGTGAAAAAGGTCCTTGCGTGTGTCTTTGATGGGGGGCGTAACTCCTACCTGAATGGGAACCAGCTGCAGCCCTGTCTGAAGATCCCAAGGCCGGGGCTGCTAGCGGGTATCCCAGGCCCCCCAGCAGAGGAGATGGGGGATTGTTTTTTAAAAGAAATCACTTGCCCAGGCGCAGAGACCCTAGCAATGCCACCAGCGTCAATGGAAACACCAGCAATGCCCACCAGTCCCCAGCACCAGGCAACTCCCCCATGGCAGGCAGAGAGCCATGCCCTCCCCCCCTTGATATCAGCCTGCAAACAGGCTGGAGGCCAGGAGGGACAAAGGGCACCTGGAAACACATCACTGTGAGGATCGTAGCCACAGTGACAGGGCCCCCCTAGGAAGAACACAAGACAAGCCCTGCTGGGTCAGACCAATAGTCCATCTTGTCCAGCATCTTGTCTCCAGCAGTGGCCAAACCAGGTCTCTGGAGGGCTAGCAACAGGGCAGAGAGGCCTTCCCCTGATGCTGCCTCCTGGCACAGGGATTCAGAGGCTTAGTGCCTCTGGATGTGGAGGTTCCCCTCAGTCACCATGGCTAGACTTACCCTCCGTGAGTCTATCCAGTCCCCTTTGAAAGCTGTTTATTCCTGTGGCCCTGACTACATCCTCCGGCAGCAAACTCCACATTTTAAACACTCTCTGTGTCCTGAAGTATTTCATTTTCCCTATCCTGAACCTACTGCCCATCAGCTTCATTGGATGCCCTCAAGTTCTAGTATTTTGCGAGAGGGAGGAAAATTTGTCTTTGTCCACCCTCTGTTGTGGAAGGACACCCCTGTGCAGAAGCCATGCTGGTTTTCCCTCAGCAGGCTTTGTCCTTCGATGTGCCTAACCATTGAATTCTGTCTTTGATTACAGATTCTACTAATATGCCTGGAACAGACGTTAGGCTGACTGGCCTGTAATTTCCTGGTTCCCCACTGGATCCATATTTGAAAACTGCTGTAACAATTTCTGCACTCCAGTCCTGTGGTACTGTAGCTGAATATCATGATAGGGTTACACCTGTAGGTTAGTAGATCAACTATCTCACATCCTGGAGAACTCTTGGGTGGGTGCCCTCAGGACCTGGAGACTACAGTGGGCCTCCTTGGGAGATGTCTAGAATAGTTCACACTCAGTCTACAATAGTTAATTTAGCACATGGGCATGAACCCTGATCTGCAAACCATGAGAAAGACGCACCTGATTCTGCAGGGCAATCCAGGTGATGTTGCTCCACCTTCTTTCAGTTCCTTTCCAAGCCAGTTTGGTGTAGTGGTTAAGTGCGCGGACTCTTATCTGGGAGAACCGGGTTTGATTCCCCCACTCCTCCACTTGCACCTGCTGATGTGACCTTGGGTCAGTCACAAGCTCTGGCACAGCTGTGCTCTCAAGGACAGTTTCTGTCAGAAGTTCTCTCAGCCCCACCTACCTCACAGGGTGTCTGTTGTGGGGAGGGGAAGGGAAAGGAGTTTGTCAGCCGCTCTGAGACGCCTTTGGGCAGTGAAGGGCGGGGTATAAATCCAAACTCCTCTTCTTCTTCTCCTTCTTCTCCTTCTCCTTCTTCTCCTTCTCCTTATTCTTCTTCTTTCTGTCTTTCTGATATATTCCCCTCTCCCTCTTCATACCAAGTAAGTGGAGGTATCTTTTTGCAATCAGAGGCGGCCCAATAGAAATGGAAGGAGATGGATGCGCAGGACCCAGAAGGACCAGGAATTGGCAAGACAGCAAGGAAAGACCCCCATCCCATCCAGGCAGAGAGTGGTGTTTTTCCCAGAGCGGTGCCAGAGGTCCTGCCTCGGGAGGCCGGGATCTCAGAGGAGCATCGCCAGCGTTTCCGGCAGTTCTGCTACCAGGAGGCTGCGGGGCCCCGGGAGGTTTGCAGCCAGCTCCATGGACTTTGCAAGCGCTGGCTGGAGCCGGAGAGGCGCTCCAAGAAGCAGATCCTGGACCTGGTGATCCTGGAGCAGTTCCTGGCCATCCTGCCCGAGGAAATGCAGCGCTGGGTCAGAGGATGCGGGCCGGAGACCAGTTCCCAGGCGGTGTCCCTGGCCGAGGGCTTCCTCCTGAGTCGGGCAGAGGAAAAGCGGCAGGCAGGGCAGGTGAGGGAGCTTCATGCCGTCCGTTCAAGCAGTGACCTTTGACCCTAGCCTGAGGCCTCCCAGCCTGATATGTATTCCTCCGGACACTTCACCAGGGCTGATAGAAACCTGCAACCCTGATTCTTGCTGCTGTGGGTTGAAGCAGCTGTGTCGATGGATGCAGGGGTGAGGACGGGCAGGGGCAAGATCCGTCTCCTCGGTCTTTCGCATTCCTCCTCTTCCCTGTATCCCTTCCTGCAGATTCAGATGTGGGGGCCGTCTGTGGAGATGGAAGCGAAGTTCTCTGAGGAGAAAAGATCTCCTTTGGAGGAAGAGCAGAAGGCGCAGGCCCAGGAGCATGCCCAAGATGCCCTCTCACAAGGGTGACTTGTGCCCACATTTGGGCACATGGTGAAGTTGTGGGATAGAAGGTTCAGGACAGGAGAGAAAAAATATTTCTGCACACCACACCGAGTGGACTGCTGAGACTCCGTGCCATAGGATGTAATGGTGGCCACTGACTTGAGGAGGGAATATATACAGACTCATGGAGGGCAATTCCCTTCTCACAGGAACACAGGAGGATATGAGAAAAGCCATGTTGGATCAGGCCAATGGCCCCTCCAGTCGAAGACTCTGTGTCACACAGTGGCCCAAACCCAGGTGCCATCAAGAGGTCCACCAGTGGGGCCAGAACTCCTAAATCCCTCCCGCTGTTGCCCCACAAGCGCCAAGAATACAGAGAATCACTGCCCCACACATATAGAGTTCCATCTATCCCTTGTGTCTAAGAGCTGTGCTCCAGAACTTAATTCAGACCTTTTGAAGCTAGTCTTGAAATCCGGAGCAAGAGAGAATAGATCTGCTCCATCTTCTACTTGACAGCCCTTCAGATATTTGAAGACTGCAATCATGTCCCCTCTAGGCCTTCTCTTTCCCAGGCTAAACATACCCAACTCTTTCAGCCTTTCCTCATAAGACTTGGATTCCAACCCTCTCACCATCCTGGTTGCCCTCTTCTGGACACGCTCAAGCTTGTCAACATCCTTCCTAAAATGTGGTGCTCTAAACTGGACACAGGACTCCAGGTGAGGCCTAACCATAGAAGAATAGAGTGGAACTACAACCTCCCGTGATCTGGATACACTGTTTCTGTTAATGCATCCTAAGATTGCATTAGCTTTCTTCGCAGTTACATTGCACTGCTGGCTCATGTTGAGCTTGTGACCAACCAGAATAGCTAGATTCCTTTCACATGTGCTGCTGTCAAGCCAAGCCCCTCCCATTCTATATCTGTACCTTGGATTTTCTGTACCTAAGTGTAGGACTTTGCATTTATCTCTACTGAATTTCATTTTCTTTGCCTCAGCCCACTATTCCAGCCTGTCTAGATCATTTTGAATCCTGACTCTTGTCTTCTTCAGAATTAGCAATCCCACCCAGCTTCATGCCATCTGCAAATCTGGATAAGCATCCCCTCTATGACGTCCTCCAGGTCATTGGTCATTTATAAAAACATTGAACAACACTGGGCCCAGGACTGAGCCCTGTGGCACTCCAGTCGAGACTTCCCTCCACTTAGACGCAGAGGCATTTACGAGCATTCATTGGGTTACGGTTTTTCAACCAACCATGAATCCATCCAACAGTTGCACCATCCAGCTCACACTTAGCCAGCTTATCCTCAAGGATATCATGAGAAACTTTGTCAAATGCCTTACTGAAATCTAGATACACTGTGTCCACAGCATTGCCAGTGTCAACCATTTTAGTAACTCTGTCAAAAAAGGAGATAAGGTTGGTCTGGCATGACTTATTCTTGATAAACCCATGCTGGCTACTACCAATTAATTCATTCTGTTCAAGGTGCTCGCATACAGAGCATTTAATAATCTGCTCTAGAATTTTTCCAGGTATTGATGTCAAACTGACAGGCCTATAATTTCCTGGGTCCGTCTTTTTTCCCCTTCTTGAAGATTGGGACAACATTTGCTCTTCTCCAGTCTTCTGGCACAACACCAGTACTCCAGGAAATCTCAAAGATTAGAGCCAGAGGCTCTGAAATAACATCTGCAATTTCTTTTAGCACCCTGGGATGCAAACCATCTGGCCCTGGAGACTTGAAAGTATTTAAGGCAGCTAGATGCTCTCTAACCATTTCCTTACTTACTCTAGGCTGGCAGTTCCTCCTTCCTTCATATGCCCTGCATTTGTCAGTTTGTAAACAGTTCACCTTGCAGTTAAAGACTGATGCAAAGTGAGAGTTAAGTAATTCTGCTTTGTCTTCATCCCTTGTTAAGGCTTGACCATCTTCCCCTAGCAATGAGCTTACCCCATCCCGCAGGGCTGGCTCGCCCACTAGGCGAGCTAGGTGCTCGCCTAGGGCGCTGAGCCTACAGGGGTGCCAAACGTCCCCCCGTCCCCCCCGCCGCCTCCCCGCAGCCGCTGCCAGCGAAGCGCCCTGGTGGGGCTCAGGACACGGTGGCCGAGCTTTCCCCCTTCCCTGGCTTTCCTGGGGGCCCCGCAGGTGCGGAGACTCCAGGAAAGCCGGTGCTGGGAGGGAGGGGGCGGGGGTTTGAACCCCACCCCTTTCCTGGCTTTCCTGGGGCCCCCACAGCTGTGGAGTGCCCAGGAAAGCCAGCTCTCCGCCGCCACCCTCTGGTCTCCAGGCCCCATCAGGAGGCTGGCATCCCCGGTGGGGTGGGCGTCCCAGGCTGTTCTACCTAGGGTGCCCAGACACCTGGGGCCGGCCCTGCCCATCCCTGTTCTTCTTTTTGCTCCAAACATAGGCATAGAAACCTTTCTTGTTGTTTTTAGCATCCCTTGCAAGCCTCAGTTCCATCTGCGCTTTAGCCTGTCTGACACCATCCCTACAGATTCAAGCCTTCTTCTTGTACTCACCTTCAGTAATTTGTCCCTCCTTCCATTTCCTGTACATCTCCCTTTTTAGTCTCAGCTCTCCCAAGAGTTCCTTGTTTAGCCACCTTGGCTTCATTACGTGTCTCTCACCTTTCTTTCTCACCAGGACAGTTTGTGATTGTGCCTTAAGCACTTCGTTTTTCAGCATCTCCCATCCTTCCTGTGCAGATTTCCCCCTCAGCATTTCCAGCCACAGGATCCTACCTAATATTTCTCTTGAGTTTTTTGAAATCAGCTTTCCTGAAGTCCAAGATATGAGTCCTACTATGTTCTTGTTTCACATTCTTCACATGCATGAGAGAGTGGGGTTCACCAAAGAAGGGGCCCGGAAGTGCTTTAGAGAGATCAGGCTGGAAAGTAAAGAGCCCTTCCCACAGCTGATGTATAGGCTAGGAAGAGCCTATGATTTATGGGCAGAGGTTGCTGAAGCCAAGACCACGGATGACATCAAGGCCCTGATGTGCATCGAAAGGTTCCTGATTCTTCTTCCAGAGCATATTAGGTGCTCTCTTGTGGACAAGAGTCCTCCCACTCTCCAGGAAGCAGGACAGTGGGCTGAGTGACTGGCTGAAGCCTACGGAGGGCAGAGGTGCAGCACCCCTCGTGTCTGGAGTAAGAAAGAGTCTCCTAAGTCCCCACCTCGGTCCAGTAAGCTGTCACAGGTGACAGGAGAGCCGGCCCAACACCAGCAGAATGGTACCTCAAAACCCAGGGTGAAGTCATCACATGAGGAGAGGAAAGCGCCCCGGTGTTTTGCGTGCAACCAACTAGGTCATATCCAGAAGCAGTGCCCTAATGATGGAGCCAGCGTGTACCACCTGATGCTGGAAACCAACCAAGCTGTATTCGATCCGGAGTATATTCCCCAGTGCCTCCGGAAGAAAGTCTGGGTAGATGGCCAAGAAGTAGCAGCCTGGCAAGATACTGGTTCCCTCCTAACTACAGTGCATCGCTCACTAATCGGTCCCAAGTACCTCCTCCCAGGAGAAGGGAGGCGGGTAAGGCGTCTGAACACAGTAGAAGGGATCGTGCTTCCTGTGGCCCAGCTACCGATCAGCTGCAAAAGCTGGAGTGGATCGTGGAAGGTAGCTGTGCACAATTATACCCCGGTAGCCATGTTTGGGGAGCTGCGGTGGCTCAAGTGGTTAAGACGCTGAACTGCAGGCTGTGGAAGGTCAGTAGTTCAGCAGTTCGAGACCTGAGAGTGTCGCATGACGGGGTGAGCTCCCGTCTCTAGTTCCAGCTCCTGCCAACCTAGCAGTTTGAAAGCAAGAAATTGCAAGTAGATAAATAGGTACCACTTCGGTGGGAAGGTAACAGCGTTCCGTGCGCCTTGGTGTTTAGTCATGCCGGCCACATGACCACGGAAACGTCTTCGGACAGCGCTGGCTCTTCGGCTTTGAAACGGAGATGAGCACCGCAACCCTAGAGTCGGATTCGACTGGCTTTCGAGCAAGGGAACCTTTACCTAGCCATGTTCTGTAAGGGACGATTTAGCAGAACACAGAATCCACGAACCTGAGCTGGCAGAAACGGAGGCCAAGCCAGAGGGAGATGTCTATCTGCAGTTCTTAAAGGACTTTGACTATGTTCCGGAGCAACCCAGCCAGCAAACCGATGCCTACAAAGGGGTGTTAACCCAGCAGCAGCAAGGTGAGCAGACCCTCGCAACTTCTCCAGACCCTGCTGTAGAGCTGACGGTGGTAGAGTCTCCCCCAGTGATTCCGTCTGCGTTTCAGAAGGATCAAGAGGAAGACGCCAGCCTGGAAGAAGTCCGTATCAACTTTGATTCCATGTTCCCCTCTGATTTAGGTGACGTGGCACTCAACTATGCGGCTCAAACGGGTGAACGACAGCCTCAGCGACCACCCCTAGAACGTAACACTACTGAGAAAACTGAATAGATGGGCAGTTCTAAAGCCCTTTGAAAGTAGTTCCACTGTTGGAACAGAAAAGCTAAGACTGACTTGGGTAAAGGACCATCAGAGCGGAGGAAAAGAGAGCCCGTTATTCCTCAAGACTGAGTTTGCAGTGCCAGTACAAAGTTCCACCAGCGGTAACCACAAAAGTCAACCTGGTACCAGCAGGAGAAGGAAATTTGATGAAGAATCTCTGGAGCGCTTTAGTAGCATGCCAGATCCCAGTGGATGCTACTGCAGTGACAAAAACATTCGAACCAGAAACAGGCAGTGATCTTTCTATGTACGAAGCTTTGAGAAAAACCATTTATTCTGAAGTAGCTGCACTGATGTCTCAAAATGGATCTTGCCCTCAGTTTCTACTTGAGCTTCTTCAGGACCTTCAGATGCTAAATTCAGACTATTGGAGACAGAGAGCACTGTATATGTTGCAGGATGTAGTAGCCAGGCATACTTCTGAAGGCAGCACAGAAGCAGAATGTCAAAAACCTCTGAATTCGGGGGTTTCGGTTTCGGCGTTGCGAATGGCGGCCGCATCTTGGGATGCTCCCGGAGGCGGCTAGCCCACACGCAGTTAGGGGGGTCCTTGCATGTGCGAAAGACCCTAGTGAGCCTTAGGCAAAGGCTCCGAACCGGGGGCGTTTGGGGAGTAGCCTCTTTGCCGGCAGACAGCCGGGAAATTGAGGCTTTCTCCCCGCCCCAATCGGCCCCGCTGCGTCGTGCCCGTCATGGGACTTAGCAGTGCCACCGACTTCCAGGAGTGAAGACAGCGATATGATTTAATATTAAAAGAAGAAGTGGCATCGAATCGTGAGTGGAAGGTCTATTTTGAAGCGTGAATTTGAACCCCTCGCAAGCGGCTAAGCGTATGGGAGGAGGGAGGAGTCCCCACCCCTTTTGAGAAGCAAGATCTACAAAGGGAGCGCGGAGGGGGAAGAGAGAAAGAACTGTTGGTGTGAAAGTACCGTTGGGGTTGTATAAAAGAATACGACCGTAGTAGCTTCCTGGGGGATGCGGCACGAACTTTTTGGAAGTAGATAATAAAACAAAATGTCGACTACGGGGAGAGTCCTGCAGAAACCGGAAAAGAAGAGAGGTGGGACTTCCGGTCCGGGTAGCCCCCCCCCCAGAGCTTGCTGTCAATCAACAGGAAAATGAGATTCTGCGCCCTCTGCTGGAGCAAATGCAGAAAATCAATGAAACTTTGCTTAAAGTGGAAAGTGTCTTCATCAGTCGACAGGAATTGATATTGGAAACATTAAGGAAGATGGCGGAAATTGAACAGAAAGCGTGGATTTTAAGTTCTCAGGGCGTAAAAGAAGAAGAGAAAGAGGATCTCGGATTTAGTTTGACGAATGTATTGGCACCCCTGACTGGCAGTGAAGCGAAAGATTTAAAAGAAGAGGTGGATATGGCTCCCAAAGCCAATTCCGCTTTTATAAAAGAAATTACTCTGCCAGTAGAAGGAGGTGGGAGTCGAGCAAAGCAAACAAGACATCAGAGATCTAACTCTTTGCGAAGTGGTTATGGCGCCTGGGAAATCTGAAGCCCAAAAAAGAAAGAAGAAAGACTACATCCGTGAAATGCAAAGACTTCTGAAGAGACACGCCAGCGTGAGGGAAGACGCAGCACTCAAAATCATGAGAAGCAGCGAGGAAGACAGCAGCCCAGGGGAAGGAGGTGAAGGAGAGGAAGCCATCAAGGTTAAAAAGGACTTAGTCCATAACTGGAAGAGATTTAAAAAGAAGATACCTTGAGGACTGTTTGTGTCGCATCTGTAAGGAGCTGTTTAACTACTAACCCCAATGGACTTTACTAACTGTATTAACAGAGTGTTTCTGGACGTTGCAAAGTTAAAAAGAAGGCCTTCTAACCATGATGGATGCCGAAAAACGGTATTAATTACTAACTAAAACTAACCCATTTTAACAGAGAAAACTTCACTCCACCCTTTTTTCTTTCTCCATCTGTCTACCCCTTCCTTTTCTGATAAAAAAGAATAAAATTCTCTCCTTTTCAGGAGAGTTTTGCATAAAAAAAAAAAAAAACCTCTGAACTCAATGGCATGGTTAGGATCCAATTCAGAACTTACTCCCAGCAAAAGCCTTGCCACTACAGACGATGAGACATTTGCAAAGAACTTTGAGGGCCTGCAATGAATTAACCTTACGTTGTATTCTCGTTAATGTTGATCCTAATATTGTTTACTGTTTATTTTTGTTTGTTTATGTATAAGTGGCTTAACCGGCACAGATCACGGTTATGTAGCCCTCATCAATGGGGTTCCTGATGGCTGGACCCCATGATTTGGTCTGGTAGGGGGTGATGATCTGTGTAGGCCACTGGAGATCTGTGTATGACAGGGAGAAAAGCCTGAGGCCTAGGGCCCAGGAGAGGCCTGTGTGGTAGTAGAAACCAAGCTGCCTACAATCCCCACAATGCCTAGAACCAGCTGCAACCAATGGGAATACTGGAAGTCTCTGAGGAGATATGTTCATATACATGGTGGTCAGTTTAACTGATGATCTTTTCTCTGCGGTCTTGCCTCACACAGGAGTGAACTGAGGAGATTGGTCTCGGAAAAAGTTCCCTCACTGGGAGAGTGAGTACAGGACAAGCCTGCTTTA
This sequence comes from Gekko gecko, assembly GCA_029375565.1. Lineage (NCBI taxonomy): Eukaryota > Metazoa > Chordata > Lepidosauria > Squamata > Gekkonidae > Gekko > Gekko gecko. Next base: position 240,123,856 of record JAPDNY010000003.1, on the reverse strand, counting down.
TATAGAGGGCTGGAGGCCTGAAGTAGTCACAGTTAAAGTGAAGTAGTTAGTTGCGTTAGGTTTGATTGTTTTTCCTTTAAGCACTGTTATACCTTTAAAGCACCTTGCCTTATTTGCTTTGCCCTCAGTATTGTTTTAATAAACCATTGTTTTATTCTCTGCCTGGTCATCACACCTGTGTTCTCTCGGCTGTAAAAGGGGCATTTTGGTCAGGCTTGAGAGGGTACCTTGGGCCTTCTCAAGGGACCATAAGCTCAGGGTGGTGGCAGCGGAAGGCGGCAACCCGCTCGGGTCATGACACGTAATTTCCAATATTTGAAGTTCAAGTTCATCCTGTTTATTTCCCATACTCTGTGCATTAGTATAAAGACATCTCAGATTACAGACATCCTTTCCTACAGTAGGTCCCTTCGAATTTACTTGAAAATTACTGAACTCACCTCTCTCCCGTTCATTTATTCTCTGGTCACTCCCCTTCTTGAACTTAGTGTTGGGGATGCCACACAACATCAGGCTTTTTCTTCCCACCCCTGATGTCTTCAGTTTAAAGCCCTCCTGACCAGTTTCGCAAGTCTTCCAGCAAAGACATTCCTCCCATTCTTTGTAAGGTGCACCCCATCCATCGCCAACAGTCCCTCATGTCGGAGGTACATACCGTGGTCCAGGAAGCCAAATCCCTCTTGACGGCACCATCTACGGAACCAGCCATTCACCTCTAGTATCCTGTTCTCCCTTCCAGCTCCATGGCCCTCACAGGTAAAATGGAGGAGAACACCACCTGTACCCCCAAATCCTTCACCTTCTGGCCCAGAGCCTCGTAGTCTTTGGAGATCCATTCAAGGTTTCTTCAGGCCGTATCATTTGTTTCCACATGGCTCAGCAGGAGCGGGTCGCGGTCAGAGGTTTTTAACCAGTCTTTGGAATTCTCTCAGTCCCATCTCGGATAACATGCTCTAGGAAGACAACAAACCTCTCGAGATTCTTTGTCTGGTCTGCACTCAACTTGTTCCATCCCTCTCAGTAGGGAGTCACCAACCACCACTCCTCGTCTCTTCCTCCGCGGGGTAGCTTGGTTCTTTCTCTGCCTATGTGTTTGTGTGCCAGTTACATCCTTTCGATCTTGGATCGTGCTATTCTGGTCTTCCACCATCAGAAGCGGCCAGTAGCTATTTTGCAGCTCCACTGGCTGTGAGTGTTTCCTGGTTATCTTACTCCTCAAAGTCACATTCTTCCACTCACCCACCTGTTTCTTGTTACTTCCTTCCTCCTGCTTAGGATTTTGACTTTCTTCTTCGTGTTCTTGCAGAGTTCCCTTTATTGGCTCTTGTCAATAAAGTCCTCTCCTTCCTTGATTTCCTGAAGGGTGTTTATCCTCTCTTGCGGGCCCTGAATGTTCTCCTCCAAAAGCCAGACCAGTCTACACTCCTGGCATGTGAAGTCCGTCTTCTCTTCCAGGAGGAAAACAAACATGGCACACTCCACACAGGTGACTGGAAAGGGGCCTTCAGTCAACATAATTGCCATCCAAATTTATCCCCCAAATTTATTCCCAGAATACAGAGTAGAGAGCCAGTTTGGTGTAGTGGTTAAGTGCGCAGAATCTTATCTGGAAGAACCGGGTTTGATTCCCCCACTCCTCCACTTGCACCTGCCGATGTGACCTTGGGTCAGTCACAAGCTCTGGCACAGCTGTTCTCTCAAGGACCGTTTCTGTCAGAAGTTCTCTCAGCCCCACCCACCTCACAGGGTGTCTGTCTGTTGTGGGGAGGGGAAGGGAAAGGAGTTTGTCAGCCGCTCTGAGACTCCTTTGGGTAGTGAAGGGCGGGGTATAAATCCAATCTCTTCTTCTTCTTCTACCTCACAGGGTGCCTGTTGTGGGGAGGGGAAGGGAAAGGCGCTTGTAAGCCGCTCTGAGACGCCTTTGGGTAGTGAAGGGCAGGGTATAAATCCAATCTCTTCTCTTCTTCTGCCTCACAGGGTGCCTGTTGTGGGGAGGGGAAGGGAAAGGCGCTTGTAAGCCGCTCTGAGACGCCTTTGGGTAGTGAAAGGCAGGGTATAAATCCAATCTCCTCTTCTTCTTCTCTCAGCAGCATTACGGGGCCCTCAGGCAGATCATCAGGCTAAGAGCCACAGACCAAGAGCCCGTTAGCTCTCACCCTTCGGCTCGTGCCTCTGGCGAGGAGGAGCCTTTTGTCTCGAAAGCGTACTTCCTGTCAAGCACAGCAGAGCTCAGCGCAGTAGGGGGCGGGGCTTGTAATCCACAGCGCTCATTGGCCACTCACCCCATCCCCAGCAGCCTCCAACACACAATTAGCCCCAAGCAGAACTTAAGCTGAGACACCCTCTAGCGGTCTCCAAAGAACCCCACTCACCCTCAGCTTCTCACACAGCAGCTAGGAAATGCAAAAGGCAGAAAGACAGAAACCCCTTACCTTCTACTAGCTCCTCACCATGTGCTCTCCACTCCTTGCCTCAGCCCAGCTGATTCAGTGAAAGCACACGGGAGGGCCCAGCCAGCGGGAGAATGGTGAGCCTGGGCCTTTGGTCTGATCGAGCAGGGATGCTGTCACCATTTTGAGCTTCCGAGTTCACGGGATAAATTTCAAGTATCACAGAAGTCTGAAATGTGTCGGCAGTGTTTGTAAACCCCCCCCTCCCCGAGGCTCACAGGAACCTGGTGCTTCCCTTCCACCTCTCCCTGAAGTTGACTCCAAATTGTCACATGCTTTGTTGAGTGTAGACAGGGGGCAAGGTTTCACAGCCCCGGGAACAGGGGTGCATGAAGCAGGAGACGCACAAGCAAACAAAATACAAAGTCCAGGCTCAGACCCTTTCTTCCAATGTTCTCTCCCTCCCAGGCAGTGGAGAGACAGTGTTGAGTCGTTGTGGAGGAGCGGAAACGGCTGCTGCCCCTGCAGTCCAGGTAGGGGAGATGACCGCCTGAGTTCCCCCTCCTTTCTCAGGAGGGCTTTTACTCCCGCGGTGGCTTCTCCGGTGTCTGGGTGAGAGAGGTTCTGAACGTCACGCCCTTGACCCCCGCCAAACTGTCCGTCCTCCACCCCACCAGAATGCCCGTTCCCTGAGTGCTGTCTTGCTGGCCTCGATCTCTGATGAGGAAGTCTGCCTTTTCTTTCAGTGTCCGTTTTCCTTTGAGGAGGTGGCCGTGTATTTCACCGTGGCCGAGTGGGCCCTGCTGGATCCAGACCAAAGAGCGCTCTACCGGGAAGTCATGCTGGAGAACTACGGGAGCGTGGCCTCTTTGGGTAAGGATCCTCCTCAGGTGCCAAAGGTGTGAATTCCTGCCATTGCGACGTTGTGTGAATCAAAATATCGAAGAGTAGTATGTCATTATGTGGGGCCAGGCCCTGTGCTTAACACTCTCTGGACGACTCCAGGAGCTGATGGCCATGAAAGAGGCCAACACGCCTGGCTGGTCCAGCGGCAACTGCGGTCAGTGCCGTGGCCAGCATGAGAGGCAGGGTGGGTGTCACGGCCTGAGGTGGAGACAGACAAAGGCCTTGGGTCGCTCTTCTTCCTCATTTCTCTCTCTCTCTCTCTCCCCCGAAGAAGGCACAGATGTGCGAGAGACTGCAGTGGAGACGGACGAAGGGCTGGAGAGTTTCTCAAGAGGATCTCAACAGAATATTTCCTTCCCGAGTGAACTGGCTGCGAGTGAGTCTGCTTCATCATCGTTATGTCAAGGGAATGGGCAGAGAATAGCCATGGCGGATTTCTGCTTCACTTCTGAGCAACTCTTGGTTGGGTTGAAAAATAAAGCCCTCTGGGTAAGGAGGGAAGCCTTTCGGGGCCTGAGATCTTGGGGATTCTATCCTGGGTCTGAGCTCAGTTGTGGGTCTTCTAGAAGAAGTAGAAGAAATTGGATTTATACCCGGCCCTTCACTATCTGAAGGAGTCTCAGAGTAGCTTACAATCCCCTTCCCTTCCCCTCCCCACAACAGACACCCTGTGAGGTGGGTGGGACTGAGAGCGCTCTCTCGAGAACTGTCCTTGAGAGAACAGCTCTGAAGAAACTTGTGACTGACCCAAAGTCATACCAGCAGCTGCATGGGGAGGAGTGGGGAATCAAACCCGGTTCTCCCAGATTAGAGTCTGCACTCCTAACCACTACACCAAACTGGTCCCTTTAGGGGCCGCACTTCCCTTCAATACCGGATATTCCAGGGAAAGGTGAGGTATTTACATAAGAACAGCTTTGCTGAACAAGTTAGACACCACTAAACCTTTTCCTACCGTGGTCAGTTGAATGTCTCCAGGGCCCCCCCTCCCCCAGCAATGGGTATTCCTTTGGGAGCTCCCTTAGAACTGTGGGGGGTTCGCTTGCTGAGGTCCTGACTTCTCCCCTGCCCCAGCAGACACGAGTTATCCAAGTCTGAATACCAGCTCCTCTTCTCTCTCATCACACCTGGACGGAGACTCTCTGTACAATCCTGGGACCAGAAATAACGATCACTTTTTGTATTTCATCATCAAAAGGTCTGGATGGCAAGGCAAATGGGAAGGGCGGAGAAACAGATGTTTGCCAGCTTTATATTAATTAATTAATTATTTCAATTTATGTCCTGCCTTGCCAGACGAACTGGCTCAAGGCGGCTTGTAGACATTAAAACACAAAGCGATGAATACACTAAAATTCACATAGGTAAAGGTTTCCCTTGCTCGAAAGCCAGTCGAATCCGACTCTAGGGTTGCGGTGCTCATCTCCATTTCAAAGGCGAAGAGCCAGCACTGTCCAAAGACGTTTCCGTGGTCATGTGGCTGAAGGGTCTTTTGTTGTAAGATTCTGTGTTGTATTATTTTAGTTTATTTTGCTGGTCTTATGACTGTTTTAATAAATATGTATGTGGTCATGTGGCCGGCATGACTAAACACCAAGGAGCACGGAACGCTGTTACCGTCCCACCGAAGTGGTACCTAGTTATCTACTTGCAGTTTCTTGCTTTCGAACTGCTAGGTTGGCAGGAGCTGGAACTAGAGACGGGAGCTCACCCCGTCATGCGGCACCCGGGTCTCGAACTGCTGAACTACTGACCTTCCACAGCCTGCAGTTCAGTGTCTTAACCACTTGAGCCACCACACTTGAGTCACATAAGCGACTTAAAATACTATAAAAGCAATACAAATGATGGCGGCATTCAGTATATGATTCCCTGGTGGAAGGCCACCTCCAGCAGCATGTGGAAGCTGTGAATGTGGAGGCTTTTCCCTTAAAGTACATTTCAGGAGTTTTGTGGAGGGGAGGGACAGTCACAATATAGAAAAAGCTCTACCAGTGAAAGTTCTGACCGGCTGCTTAGGAGGTAACATGTGCAGTCAGGGCTATTTTTGGGCAGGAACGCACAGGAACGGAGTTCCGGCTGGCTCCCGAGTTGGCCACACCCAGCAGGAACTCATTAGCATAACAGGCCACACCCAATAGCAGAAACTGATTAGGACTGGCTACATGAGGGGTGTGTGGCCTAACATGCAAAGGAGTTCCTGCTATGAAAAAAAGCCCTGGGGTTTTGACAACAAATGAGGTAAACAGAATAAGAAGCAAAAGGTGGGTGTGGCTGGTTGACCACACCTTTGGTAACATGGGGTATGGCCTGATATGCTAATGAGCTGTGCTGTCAGGGGTGTGGCCTAATATGCTAATGAGTTCCTACTGTTGGGTGTGGCCTATGATGCTAATGAGTCCCTGCTGGGCTTTTTCTACAAAAAAAGCCCTGTGAGTACTCATTAATCAGAAGTACCTGATTGGTGACTTGGCTCCCTGTGTGAGTGGTGATTTGACCTCCCTCTTTATTCCAGCAGGAGATGTTGAGGAGTCAGTTGGGGAATTCCAGGGGTTCTCACTGGAGAAAGCCCAGAATGAAAAGGCCGAAGGAAACCTCGAGAACAGAGATGGACCAGACAGGCAGGAAGGAGGCTGTATGGTGAAGAGGCGGGTTAAATCTATTCCTCGCCAAGAAGGGGGCTTCCATGAAGTCCCAGTCCACAACCGTCTCCAATTGATTCATCCAGGAGTGAAGCCATTTATCTGTTCCAAGAACAGAATGACGTTCTCTGACGGAAGACAAGGTAACGTATGTCTTCCAAACCACATAATAATTAATGCATGTAAATGCTATTACTGTGGAAAGGACGTCAGATACAGACCACAGCTTCTTCTACACACAAAAATACACCCAGCACAGAAGCTTTTTGAATGTTCACAGTGCAGGAAGAAATTCAGTATGAATTCCAGTCTACACAGGTACCAAAGAAGCCACTCCGGCGAGAAACCTTTTGAATGCTCAGAGTGTGGAAAGAGATTTAGTCGGAATGGCATTCTGCAAGAGCATCAAAAAACTCACAGAGGGGAGAAACCGTTTGAATGTGCAGAGTGTGGGAAAAGATTCAGTCAGAATGGCAGTCTTCAAAGGCACCAAAGAACCCACACAGGGGAGAAACCTTTTGAATGCTCAGAGTGTGGAAAGAGATTCAATCAGAGTGAGAGTCTTCAAAAGCATCACCGTACCCACACAGGAGAGAAACCTTTTGAATGCTCAGTGTGTGGAAAGAGATTTAGTCGGAGTGACAGTCTGCAAAGGCATCAGCATCAAAGAATCCACAGAGGAGAGAAACCTTTTGAATGCTCAGAGTGTGGAAAGATATTCATTCAGAGTTGTCGTCTTCAAGAGCATCAAAGAACCCACACAGGGGAGAAACCTTTTGAGTGCTCAGAGTGTGGAAAAAAATTCAGTAGGAATGGCAGTCTGCAAGAGCATCAAAGAACCCATACAGGGGACAAACCTTTTGAATGCTCACAGTGTGGAAAGAGATTCATTCAGAGTTGTCGTCTTCAAGAGCATCAAAGAACCCACACAGGGGAGAAACCTTTTGAATGCTCAGAGTGTGGAAAGAAATTCAGTAGGAATGGCAGTCTTCAAGAGCATCAAAGAACCCACACAGGGGAGAAACCTTTTGAATGCTCAGAATGTGGAAAGAGATTCAGTAGCAGTTACAATCTTCAAGGACATCAAACAATCCACACAGGGGAGAAACCTTTTGAATGCTCAGATTGTGGAAAGAGATTCTGTCAGAGTAGCAATCTTCAAAAACATCAAAGAATCCACACAGGGGAGAAACCTTTTGAATGCTCAGAGTGTGGAAAGAAATTCAGTACGAATGGCAATCTTCAAGAGCATCAAAGAACCCACACAGGGGAGAAACCTTTTGAATGCTCAGAGTGTGGAAAGAGATTCAGTAGCAGTTACAATCTTCAAGGGCATCAAAGAATCCACACAGGGGTGAAACCTTTTGAATGCTCAGAGTGTGGAAAGAGATTCATTCGGAATGCCACTCTTCAAAAGCACCAAAGAACCCACACAGGGGAGAAACCTTTTAAATGCTCAGAATGTGGAAAGAGATTCAGTAGCTCTTACAGTCTTCAAGGGCATCAAAGAACCCACACAGGGGAAAAACCTCTTGAGTGCTCAGAATGTGGAAAGAGATTCCATCTGTATGGCAGTCTTGAATATCATCAAAGAACCCACACAGGGGAGAAACCTTATGAATGCTCAGTGTGTGGAAGGAGATTCATTCGGAATGTCACTCTTCAACAGCACCAAAGAACCCACACAGGGGAGAAACCTTTTGAATGCTCAGAGTGTGGAAAGAGATTCAGTCACAATTCCAGTCTTCAAAAGCATCAAAGAACCCACCCAGGGGAGAAACCTCTTGAATGCTCAGAGCCAGGGCCCAGCAGAGTGAAAGAAGGCCATATGCCCCTGTTTGCTTCCTAGCAGACCCAGCTCCATTCTCACCACCCTAATAAGGCAAAAGGGCTTCCGAAAGGAAATAGGAAGTTGGAGAGGTAGCATCTGAAAGACGAAGGAAATTTCCCAGAGTCTAAGCTTTCACAGTTCAAAGCTCATTTGGTCAGGCAGAAATGAGAACAAAGATCCATTAGACCTTATGGCATCTCTGCATCCTGACTCCATATTGCCCTTTTTGGCAACCCCCTTCCCACATTCTGAGTCAGAGAGAATAGCCTATCTGAGAAAGTGAGCTATAACTCATAAGACCCTAAACCCTGCAAACTTTGTGTGGCCTTATGAGACCTTAAACCCTGCAAACTTTAATTCTGCTCTGCTTCTACAGACTATAACGGCAACCCCCCAGAGAGGCAGATAGCGTGTCTCGCCTTTCTAGCCTTCAGACTCCAACAGATAAACCTGAATAGCTCCATTAATAGAGGAAAAGCCTCAATCAAACCTGCGTTCATTTGGATGAAGATATAAAAAGATTTTGAAAGATGGTCCAAACTAAAATGATCCTGGCTAGAAAGAATCCCTGTAGTAAAAATGAATAGATGGTTAAAATAAATTTTCTGTTTCAGTTGATACCGATTCATATACGAAGACTCTGATGGACTGACAGAAACTAATAAGTACATTTATATGGAATGACAAACAACTAAGAATTAGATTTAAAGTATTACAGAATGAGAAAAAAGAGGAGGCTTAGCAGTACCTAACATTACACTATACCACCAAGCAATTGGTTTGGTTAGGACTGGATCAGTCAAGTTTAACTCTGAAATATCTTTAGACATCTTCAGTTTTATGATGACTGTCCTGTTTTTTTGGAGTTCCATGATATACATTTTATTGTAAACACTTTTCCTATGGATTGTATCTCTACAAGTGATATATTGAGGTATGCTTTGGTAGATCTTATCTATCAGCTAATTCTGTATGTGTGTGTATAAAATGGTGTGCATCCCTTTTAGAAAGACTTCTGTGTTGGTTCATTGGTTACACCTGTGGAATTGAGGATGATTTCTGAGAATTCGTAGAGTAGTCTAGTAAGAACACTATACCCAATTTGAAAACATATGAGAGACATATTGTGATTCAGGAGGTGAAGGGAGGATCCTTTTGGAGAAGATTGGAGCTTAATGAACTCTTTACTAACAGATTATCCTCCTTTGGATATCAGAATAATTATGGACGACTTTGTATTTGATTTTCTTTGAGATGGACTTATTTCTGTGTTGGATTGTTTATATGAAGTATTAGAGTGTTGTGTATTTGTTCATATTGATATGTAATATAGAGACACAAACCTAGAATACACTTTATAAAGTACAACATTTACACATAATGTTTGAAAAATCTTTACTTATGGAGAGCTTCCGTTTTTCCATGGCGCCTTCAGCAGCATGTTGGGAGAGCTCTTCCAAAGACATGCTGAGCCGCCCCATTTCTCAGGTTTCTGAAACTGTCAGACTTTAAAGGGACCCTCGTAGGGGGTTCCTGAAGCTCAGGGGTGCCTTTTCAGTGGATGCCATAATTTATGGCTGCAAGCTACATGCTCCGGAATTAACAGCATGGAATTTCAGACTGGAAACCTCATTCTGCCTGTATCTTCATGGCAATTATATGTAAGTTATTGCGAAAGAAGCCTCTTTTGACCTTTTCATAATTGTGGTCTCAGCTTTATTGCTCAAAAGGATCTGGAGGGGAGGGGGAGGTTGGCAGATGAAACCCCCCCCCCAAGAATGGCTTTCACGTGAACTCTGAGTGTAGAGACTGAGCTATTTTAATTGGAATACTCTCTGGATATTAAGACACTCAGAAGAGGAGAGCGAACGGAAGGAAGGATTTGTATTTGGGCATTTTGAACATTGCCCTATATTCATTTTATTGGGAATAAGCAGTTTTTTCCAGTTCTGAAGGTTTTTCACATTCCCTACTTTGTTGGATTACAAATTAATCCAAATTAATTTTGCTGGATGGTTGAACATACCCCTAAGAGCCGCTTTTTCTCTTTTTATATTTTTTGACTTATTTTAAAATGGAAATGTGTGAGCTTGGACTATAAATGCAACTTTAAAAGAAGCCTTCTTTGCATCCCTGTAAGGCCTGTGGTGTTTAGTTATCGCGTTATCTTGCTTAGGCTACAAGAAGAGACAGAGGGAACTGTTGCTTAGAAACTGCTTGTACTTTTGTTTAACCCTGGAGTCTCCCCATTTCAGAGAACTTCGAGACCCACAGAACTGTTTTGAAATCCTTTGCTTCCATCTGCTGGTTGTCTGGAAGGCTGTGCCGACTGGTTAACCATTTAATGAATGATACATGTTATTGAGTCTCATGCCTCTTAGTTCAATAGGGTTTTCTAAATCAATCAATATATTTTGAAATGTTAGATGTTGTGTGGTTATGGTTAAGAACATAAGAACATAAGAGAAGAACATAAGAGAAGCCAATGTTGGATCAGGTCAATGGCCCATCCAGTCCAACACTCTGTCACACAATGGGCAAAAATACCAGGTGCCCTCATGAGGTCCACCAGTGGGGCCGGGACACTAGAAGCCCTCCAACTATTGACCCCCCCAAGCACCAAGAGTACAGAGCATCACTTGCCCCAGAGTCCCTATCTATACCTTGTGGCTAATAGCCACTGATGGACCTCTGCTCCATATGTTTATCTAATTTCCTCTTGAAGCCGTCCATGCTTGTAGCCGCCACCACCTCCTATGGCAGTGAATTCCAAGTGTTAATCACTCATTGGTGAAGTAGTACTTCCTTTTATCCGTTCTAACCCAACTGCTCAGCAATTTCATTGAATGCCCCCGAGTTCTTGTATTGTGAGAAAGGGAGAAAAGTACTTCTTTCTCAACCTGCTCAATCCCATGCATAATCTTATAAACCTCGATCATTTCACCCCTCAGCTGTCGTTTCTCCAAGCTAAAGAGCCCTAAGCGTTTTAACCTTTCTTCACAGGGAAGGTGTTCCAACCCTTTTATCATTCTAGTTGCCCTTTTCTGCACTTTTGGGGCAAATTTTTTCCTTCTGGGACTGAAGTTCTCAGTGCAGGAAAAAAGCCATTTAGCCAATAGAAAGCTGTTACCCGGATAGATCTCTACATTGCAAGCTGTCAACCACTTTAGATGACAGTTCTCAGCCGCTGCAAGTTAATTGCTTCTGCCAGCCGAAGCGACCATTCTGATAACAAGCCGGTGGGTGGGGGTGAGGATTTCTATAGTCCAGAAAGCTAAGAGACAGAAAAAGTCTCTTAAAGGAGACCAGCTTCTTGACACAGCGTTAGAAGGGATCCTAGAGGTCATCTTCTCCAACCCCCACTCTGCTTAAAGGAGCGCAGGCCTTTAAAAAATGCTTTTAAATGGTTGAAAAAAGCATCTACCGTATAAGCTTTTGTGTGCGTGCACACTTCTGCAAGTATCTGAAGAAGTGCACATGCACACAAACGTGTATAGTAAAGTAAAGGTTCCCTTGCTCGAAAGCCAGTCGAATCCGACTCTAGGGTTGCGGTGCTCATCTCCGTTTCAAAGCCGAAGAGCCAGCGCTGTCCGAAGACATTTCCGTTTGGTCTTCCAGGTGCCGCCGGGCTCAAACTTTTTATGGGATGTACAAAAAAGAATGACAGGAGGGGCAACCACATCATTCCGTTTAGTACATCCCGGAGGAGGGAAGGACACGTCTGCCACTGCTCCGCCCTCACTTCTCTCCCTCCCCCTTTACATCTCCTGCAGAAGTGAGCAGGGACTCACGAAAACTCAGCCCCCGTCACAAATCTTGTTAGTCTTTAAGGTGCTCCTGGACTGTGGCTCTTTTCTACAGACAAATAAGCATTGCAATAGACTGCAGTCTTATCCTGTATAAAATGACCTGCTGAGCTATTTTACAGTTCTAAGCCCTTTCTAAAAACGCCCACCTGAATGTTTCTGTTTTACTACACACTTTGCAGAATGATCAAAGTGTGTGTCCGGGGAGGGGGCTTCCTGACCTCCTCAGGCAGGCTGTCCCAGAAGGTGGGATCCACAAGCATTGGTTGATCTTTCCTGTTAGCGGGGCAGCACCGTCAGAAGGCCTTTTTGCCAGGGCTTTTTTTGTAGAAAGAGCCCAGCAGAAACTCATTAACATCATAGGCCACACCCAACAGCAGAAACTCATCAACATATTAGGCCACACCCCTGATAGCACGGCTCATTAGCATATTAGGCCACACCCCCATGTTGCCAGAAGTGTGGTCATCCAGCCACACCCACCTTTTGCTCCTTATTCTGTTTACCTTGTTTGTGGTCAAAACCCCAGGGCTTTTTTGTAGCCTTTTGTCCTTTGCATGTTAGGCCACACACCCCTAATGTAGCTAATCCTAATGAGTTTCTGCTGCTGGGTGTGGCCTATTTTGCTAATGAGTTCCTGCTGGGCGTGGCCAGCTCGGGAGCCAGCCGGAACTCTGTTCCTGTGCGTTCCTGCCCAAAAATAGCCCTGCTTTTTGCACAGATGAATGATTCTGCCGTGGTAGAATATAGGCGGTCTGATGAATGCAAAGGTTCCAGGCATTGAATGGCTTTGTAGCTAATCAGGGGATTCTGAAAGCAGACCCTGTGACATAGGCATAAACTATGGGGGGGTGTTAAGGAGCTGTGGTGGCTCAAGTGGTTAAGACGCTGAACTGCAGGCTGTGGAAGGTTGGTAGTTCAGCAGTTCGAGACCCAGGTGCCACATGACGGAGTGAGCTCCCATCTCTAGCTCCAGCTCCTGCCAACCTAGCAGTTCGAAAGCAAGAAACTGCAAGTAGATAAATAGGTACCACTCCGGTGGGAAGGTAACAGCGTTCTGTGCGCCTGGGTGTTTAGTCATGCCAGCCACATGACCACGGAAACATCTTCGGACAGCGCTGGCTCTTCGGCTTTGAAACGGAGATGAGCATCGCAACCCTAGAGTCGGATTTGACTGGCTTTCGAGCAAGGCCACGCATCCCTCATGTAATGGTAAGGGTTCCTTGCTCGAAAGCCAGTTGAATCCGACTCTACCACCACCAGGGGTCCGCGACCACAGTAAGGAGCTTGGTCCTGAAACACAATAGGGACCAGGGATCCTAGACCACCCTGTGTCCACCAATAGGACCTCTGGCAGGAAATTCAAACCCTCCAATGGGACTGTGGGTATGCCGGGTGGAGTGCATATAATTGGCCCTTGCAGGACCGGGTTTTTCAGTCTTGTGTGTGAAGTACAATAAACGCGTCTGAACACATGTCATAGTCTGAGTCTCCATGTGGCGAACCCAGTACTTTACAGGGGGTTTGAGCCTCCCCCGGAGAACCAGGGCCAGGCAATATTGAGTTTAAAACTTTCCTTTGTGTGCGTTTTTTCCTCTGGGCTGGAAAGAAGGAAGTCATTGTGAGCCTTCCAGGCTTATCTTCAGACAAATGCTAATTGAGCTAGCAAGACAGGCAATGGGTTGGTTAAACATCCCCTCCCTCCCTTCTCCAAGCATATATCTGGAGGCATCAAGATGCTAGAGAATCCTTCAAGCACAGTACTAGACCGATAATGAAGTAACTGGGTAGAAACCCTGGAAAATTCCTTCTGTCAAACTATGTTGCCTCGGTGCCATCTAGTATGTGGGGAGGAGGTTCCGAGAAATATTTCAGAGATATTTATTGTACTAAACCAGAGGTCCCCAACGTGGGTCCCACCTTTCTTGCCAGTAGCTCACAAAGTAGAATTTTTGCTCACAAGACTCCACAGCTTAGACGGAGCATTGGTTCCTTGCAGGACTATGTTTGGGCAGGAACGCACAGGAATGGAGTTCCAGCTGGCTCCCGAGTTGGCCATGCCCAGCAGGAACTCATTAGCATAACAGGCCACATCCAACAGCAGAAACTCTTTAGGACTGGCTACATGAGGGGTAGGAGCTGTGGTGACTCAAGTGGTTAAGACGCTGAACTGCAGGCTGTGGAAGGTCAGTAGTTCGAGACCCGGGTGCCGCATGGCGGAGTGAGCTCCCATCTCTAGTTCCAGCTCTTGCCAACCTAGCAGTTCGAAAGCAAGAAATTGCAAGTAGATAAATAGGCACCACTTCAGTGGGAAGGTGACAGCGTTCCTTGTGCCTTGGTGTTTAGTCATGCCGGCCACATGACCACAGAAACGTTTTCGGACAGCGCTGGCTCTTCAGCTTTGAAACGGAGATGAGCACCGCAACCCTAGAGTCGGATTCAACTGGCTTTCGAGCAAGGGAACCTTTACCTTTACATGAGGGATGCGTGGCCTAACCTGCAAAGGAGTCTCTGCTCCAAAAAGAAGCCCCAGGTTTGGACAACAAACAAGGGAAACAGAATAAGAAGCAAAAGGTGGGTGTGGCTGGATGACCCCACTTCTGGCAACACGGGGGTGTGGCCTAATAGGCTGATGAGCTGTGCTGTCAAAGGTGTGGCCTAATGTGCTAATGAGTTCCTGCTGGGCTTTTTCTACAATTAAAAGCCCTGGTTCCTTGTAGTCCGCCTTTTTTGCAGAGACTCAAGGCAGGTGATGCAGAGAGAGTCAGGAGGACAATCCACCCTTTCAAGAGAGGAGAGGTTCAATGAGCAAGGTGGGGGGACGACGACTCTGGGAGGGCCACCCAGGGGGGGCAGGATTACTCCTGGGGAGCCGCAATGGGGCGTCGCTGGAGGCCGCCTGGCTGGAGACCGGTCCGCCCGCCTGGGTCTGCGAGCGGGGCAGAGGGCGGGGAGCGTTTTAATTTGTGTCCAGCATTGCAAGGGTTAAAGAGAGGAAGCTGTTTGCTAGAGAGGCCGAACAAGGGAGGGGTGGAAGGGTCTTGGGGGGGGACGGGAGAGAGAAATTTCTGAATGGCTAAAGAGCGTCAGACGTGCAGCAGCAGCAGCAGCAGGGAAGAGCCTGGCAGCCGGATCCGGGGAAGGTCTACTTTTTGCAAGTAAGTCATGCGGGGGAGGGCGGGGAACGAGGTCTTGGATCTTGCAAGGAGAGAGGGACGCGGCTGCCCCAGGCTCGGGTTTTCTCCACCGTGTAAAGGAGGTTTTTGGGGGAAGGGGGAGGATCAGCGTCTTTAAGTCCAAGAAAATCCAGTGTCTGAAACGGGCGTTCGATGGCTGGTCGTTTTAATCCTGCAAAACAGGAGATGCTGCTGCTGCTATCAAGCCGGAGGGTCGTCTAGTCGGCGATGGGGAATGCCTGCAGAATTGGGGGGTGGGGTGGAGCCTGGGGGGTGGGGGAGATCAGCGGAGGTGAATAACAAAGACCTTGCCCTCCAACGCAGGCGTTTTCCCGGGGAGGGGACCAACGGACTGATCTCTGTGATAGTTATAATCCTGGGGCGCTCCAGGCCCCACCTGGAGGCTGGCAACCCTACTGGGCATCAGTTTTGCTCCGCTGTGTCACGTGGGGGTGGGAGGGAGGGTCTTTTTTTTTAAACAAGATTTTTATTGGAATATATTCAACATTTTTAAACATAATTTCCAATTCAAGTTATAGATTCTATCCCTTCCCCCTTCCCCCCCAATAGGCTTCCAACACTGCTATTGCCAATAACAAAAAACAATAAAAGTAATCAAGTTTAAACTTATAACAATCTATAAACCAGGTGTAACTTATGTTTTATATACTTACCTGGCAGGGGAGACACCTTGATCAGGAAGGAGGGAGGGTCTTTAAGTACACATCAGGGTCTTTAAGTACACATCAGGGTCTTTAAGTACAGGGGAAAATGTCGGAAACTGGAGTTCTGCTGCTGGTGGTTTTAGTTCTGGGGGGGGAGGCGAAGAGCCTGGATTTGGTCTGTAAGGGGAAAAGGTCCTTGCATGGGTGTGGTTGGGGGGGGTAACTCCGACTTGAATGGGAATCAACCACAGCCCCTTCCTAAGACCCTGAGGCAGGGCCAGTATAGGGCTGGGGCTGCTAGTGTGTATCCAAGGCCCCCCAGCAGAGGAGAGGGGATTTTTTATTTTATGACATCAGATGTCCAGAGGCGCAGAGAGCCTAGCAATGCCAGATTGTCGATGGAAACACCACCAATGCCCAGGAGTCCACAGCTCAAGGCAACTCCCCCAGGAGGGGTAGAGAGCCCTGTTCCCCTCCCATATCAGCCTGTCCACAGCCAGAAGGCCAGGAGGGATAAAGGGCATCTGGAAACACATCACCGTGAGGATCGTGTCCTCAGCGACAGGACATCTGTAGAAAGAACATCAGAAGACCCCTGCTGGGTCAGACCAATAGTCCATCTAGTCCAGCATCCCCTCTCCCACAGTGGCCAAACCAGTTCCTCTGGAGGGCCAGCAACAGGGCAGAGAGGCCTTCCCCTGATGTTGCCTCCTGGCACAGGGATTCAGAGGCTTAGTGCCTCTGGATGTGGAGGTTCCCCTCAGTCACCATGGCTAGACTTACCCTCCATGAATCTATCTAGTCCCCTTTGAAAGCTGTTTATTCCTGCGGCCATGGCTACGTCCTCTGGCAGCGAACTCCCCATTTTAAACACTATCTGTGTACAGAAGCATTTCCTTTCATCTCTCCTGAATGTACCACCCAT
This sequence comes from Gekko gecko, assembly GCA_029375565.1. Lineage (NCBI taxonomy): Eukaryota > Metazoa > Chordata > Lepidosauria > Squamata > Gekkonidae > Gekko > Gekko gecko. Next base: position 240,107,515 of record JAPDNY010000003.1, on the reverse strand, counting down.
CAGCGTCATTGGATACCCTCAAGTTCTAGTATTTTGCAAGAGGGAGAAAAAATTGTCTTTGTCCACCCTCTGTTGTGGAAGGACACCCCTGTGCAGAAGCCGTGCTGGTTTTCTCTCAACACGCTTTGTCCTTCAATGTGCCTAACGACTGGTTCTGTCTTTGATTACAGATTCTGCTAATATGCCTGGGACAGACGTTAGGCTGACTGGCCTGTAATTTCTTGGTTCCCCTCTGGATCCCTTTTTAAAAACTGCTGTAACCATTTCTACTCTGCAGTCTTGTGGTATGGTGGCTGAATTTTGTGATAGGTTACATCTTTGGGTTAGTAGATCAATTATCTCACATCCTGAAGAATTCTTGGGTGGGTGCCATCAAGACCTGGAGACTATAGTAGGCCTCCTTGGCAGATGTCTAGAATAGTTCATAGTTACAATAGTGAATTTAGCACAAGGACATGAACCCTGATCTGCAAAACCTGAGAAAGACTCTCGTTCTGATTCTGCAGGGTGATCCTGGGGCGGTGATGTTGTTCCATCTTCTTTAAGTTCCTTTCTGCCTTTCTGATGTATTCCCCTCTCCCTCTTCGTCCCAAGTCAGTAAAGGCATCTTTTTGCAATTGGAGGCAGCCCAATAGAAGGGGAAGGAGATGGAAGAGCAGGACCCAGAAGGGCCAGGAACTGGAAAGACAGCAAGGAAAGACCCTGCTCCCATCCAGGTGGGGAGTGGGGCTGAACTCTGGGAAGGAGCGGTGCCAGAGGTCCTGCCTCGGGAGACCGGGATCTCAGAGGAGCATCGCCAGCGTTTCCGGCAGTTCTGCTACCAGGAGGCTGCGGGGCCCCGGGAGGCTTGCAGCCAGCTCCATGGACTTTGCAAGCGCTGGCTGGAGCCGGAGAGGCGCTCCAAGAAGCAGATCCTGGACCTGGTGATCCTGGAGCAGTTCCTGGCCGTCCTGCCCGAGGAAACGCAGCGCTGGGTCAGAGGATGCGGGCCGGAGACCAGTTCCCAGGCGGTGTCCCTGGCCGAGGGCTTCCTCCTGAGTCGGGCAGAGGAGAAGCGGCAGGCAGGGCAGGTGAGGGAGCTTCATGATTCTTGCTGCTGTGCTTGAAGCAGCTCTGATGATGGGTGCAGGGGTGAGGATGGGCAGGGGCAAGATCCATCTTCTTGGTCTTTCGCATTCCTCCTCTTACCTGTATCCCTTCCTGCAGTTTCAGGTGTGGGGGCCGTCTGTGAAGGTGGAAGTGAAGTTCTCTGAGGAGAAAGGGTCTCCTTTGGGGGAAGAGCAGAAGGCGCAGGCCCAGGGGTGTTCCCAAGATGCCCTCTTGCGTGGTAAGGGTGCCTTATGCCCAGATGTGTGGGATAGAAGGTTCAGGGCAGGAGGAAAAAGGAATATTTCTGCACACCACACAGAGTGGACTTCTGAGACTCCGTGTCACAGGACGTCATGGTGGCCACTCCCTTGAAGGGGGAATTTTACAGGCTCATGGAGGGCAATTCCCTTCTCGTAGGAACACAAGAACAGGGCCGGCTCGCCCACTAGGCGAGCTAGGCGCCGCCTAGGCGCCGGCCCTGCAGGGGTGCCAAAATGCCCCCACCCCATGAAAAGGCCCCGGGCCGCCCAACGCCGGCAGCCCCGGTTTTCCTGGGAGAGCCGCGCCGCTGCCGCCCCTGGGAGGGAAGGGGGGGCTTCTAAGCGACTGTCAGTCCGGGGAGGCCGCCCACTTCCCTCCTCCCTCCCACCCTCCCGCCGCGGGGCTGGGGGCACAGCCGGGCTGGGGCGCGGGGAGAGGGGGAGGACGGTGCTGGAGTCCGGGGCGGTGGGCCTGGCTGGCTTACCCCGGGCTAACCTGCTGACGCGGTGCCGCGCCAGCGAGCCCGTCTGCCAGCCAGCCAGCCAGTGCACCTGCCTACCGAGTCCCCCCCTTCCCGCCGCCCCCTGGAGCAGCAGGCCTGCGGAGCCGCTGCCGCCTCCCTCTTGCCGGCCGCCCCTTCCTTGGCGTGCGTCGCCGGCTGTTGGGGTTCTGCCGCTCCACCGCGGCCTGCTGGGGCCCGGCCTTTCTGCGCGCTCGGAGCCTTTGTCTCTCCGGGCCGAGCGGGGTCGCCTCCTGCCCGCCGCCTTGCAGAGACCCTGTCAGGGCCAGGCGCAGGGAAAGCAGGCCGCTGCAGCCGCCGCGTCATGGCACTGGCACACGTGAGGCCCTTCGGGGAGGGGAGGGGCGGGCTGGGCCGCAGGGACCCTCCGAGGTGCCCGGGAGGGCGCGCCGTGTGCAGAGCCGGCTGCTGCGGTGGGCGCCGACGCCGCCCCTGGGAGGGAGGGGGGGCTTTAAGCCCCCCCCACTTCCCCGGCTCTCCCGGGTGCCTCACAGCTCCGAGGCACCCAGGAGAGCCACGCCGCCATCTCCAGGCCCCACCGGGAGGTTGGCATCCCCGGTGGGGTGGGCACCCCAGGCTGTCCTGCCTAGGGCGCCCAGACACCTGGGGCCGGCCCTGCACAAGAGAATATAAAAGAAGCCCATGTGTGATCAGGCCAGTGGCCCCTCCGAACCAAGACTCCGTGTCAGTAAGTGGCCCAAATCCAGGTGCCATCAAGTGGTCCAACAGCAGGGCCAGAGCTCCTTAACCCCTCCTGCCATTGCCCCAGAAGCACCAAGAATACAGGGAATCACTGCCCCACACATAGAGTTCCATCTATATCTTGTGGCTAATAGCCAGTCGTGGACCTCTGCTCCAGATGTTTATCCAATCCCCTTGAAGCTGTCTAGGCTTGTAGGCACCACTAGTTCCTGCAGGAGTGAATTCCACGTGTTAACTAAAATATTGCTATCTCACGCCCTGACCTGGACAGCCCAGGCAAGTCAGATCTCGGAAGCTAAGCAGGGTCAACTCTGGCAAGTACTGGGATGGGAGACCTCCTTGAGAGTACCAGAGGCGGGAGGCGGGGGCAGGCTTTAACCAGCCACCTCTCTGAATATCCTCCAGGCCCCCAGTAGGGGACAGTCACCAGAGGTTGTCATGACTTCCAGGTGCAGACACACAATCACATGCGCACGGACGCTCACACACATATTAAAAATACAAATAAAGAAAGAATTCCTGTCTCATGTACCTTCCATTAGTGGGACTCAAGGTGGCTCAAAAACAAAAAATTGACCTGGCAAGCCTGGGAACTTTGGGGCCAGGGGTGGATGTGATGTCAACAGTGATGTCACATCCTGCTGAAAATCTAGACGGGACATCAGAGCATCTTCAGACACTCTAGAAAGTGCTTGAGATTACCCTCAAGTTCTCAGGCGTGCTAATGTCACCTCTGGGTTTTTGGACAGGTGTGATTGTGATGTATCGTTCGACCTCATTTCTTTGCCCTCCCTTCTCCCAGAAGCTTGAACTCGAAGGCACATGGGAGGGGCGAGCCATCGGGAGATTGGTGCACCTGGGTCCTTGGTCTGACCCACCAGGGATGCTGCCACCATTTTGACCTTTGGAGTTCACAGGATGAATTTCAAGTGTCACAGGAGTCTGAAATGTGTTTGGAGTGTTTGCCTCCCCCCACCCCACCCCAAGGGTCACAGGAAACTGGTGCTTCCCTTCCACCTCTCCCTCTAAGTTGACTCCAAATTGTTACACATTTTGTTGAGCGTAGACAAGGGGCAAGGTTTCACAGCCCCGGGAACAGGGGTGCATGAAGGAGGATACGCAGAAGCAAAGAAAATATGAAGTCTAGGCTCAGACCCTTTCTTCCAATATTCTCTCCCTCCCAGGCAGTGAAGAGACGCTGTTGAGTCGTCGTCTTTGTGGAAGAGTGGAAATGGCTGCAGTTCAGGTAGGGGAGATGAGCAGGGGACCGCCTGTGTTCCTCCTCCTTTCTCAGGGGGGCTTTTGCTCCTGCAGTGGCTTTTAAGGTTCTGAACGGTCACGCCCTTGACCCCCGCCAAACTGTCCGTCCTCCACCCTCCCAGAATGCCCGTTCCCTGAGTGCAGTCTTGCCGGGCTCGATCTCTGATGAGGAAGTCTGCTTTTTCTTTCAGTGTCCGTTTTCCTTTGAGGAGGTGGCCGTGTATTTCACCGTGGCCGAGTGGGCCCTGCTGGATCCGGACCAAAGAGCGCTCTACCGGGAAGTCATGCTGGAGAACTACCGGAGCGTGGCCTCTCTCGGTAAGGCTCCTCCTTAGGTGCCAAGGTGTGAACTGTTGCCATTGCGATGTTGTGTGAATCAAAATAGCGAAGAGTAGTATGTCATTATGTGGGGCCAGGCCCTGTGCTTCACACCCTCTGGAAGACTCCAGGAACTGAGGTGGCAGCGAAAGCAGCCAATAGACGTGGCAGGTCCAGGGGCAACTGCGGCCAATGCGTGAGAGGCAGGGTGGGTGTCACGTCCTGAGGTGGAGGCAGACAAAGGCCTTGGGTCACTCTTCCTCCTCATATCTCTCTCTCTCTCCCCCGAAGAAGGCACGGATGTGCGAGAGACTGCAGTGGGGACGGACGAAGGGCTGGAGAGTTTCTCAAGAGGATCTCAACAGAATATTTCCTTCCCGAGTGAACTGGCTGCGAGTGAGTCTGCTTCATCATCATTATGTCAAGGGAATGGGCAGAGAATAGCCGTGGTGGATTCCTGCTTCACTTTTTAGGAACTCTTCATTGGGTAGAATGATAAGACCCTTTGGGTAAGGAGGGAGGGAGGCCTTTTGGGGCCTGAGATCTTGGGAATTCATCCTGGGGCTGAGCTCAGTTGTGGCTCTTAAAGAAGGATGATGAGGAGGAGGGATTTATACCCCACCCTTCCCTATCTGAAGGAGTCTCAGAGCGGCTTACAATCCCCTTCCCTTCCCCTCCCCACAACAGACACCCTGTGAGGTGGGCGGGGCTGAGAGAGCTCTCTTGAGAACTGTCCTTGAGAGAACAGCTCTGAAGAAACTTGTGACTGACCCAAGGTCATACCAGCAGCTGCAAGTGGAGGAGTGGGCAATCTAACCTGGTTCTCCCAGATTAGAGGCTGCACTCCTAACCATTACACTAAACTGGTCCCTTTAGGGGCCGCACTGTCCTTAAATACCGGATATTCCAGGGAAAGATGAGGTATTTACTTAAGAACAACTTTGCTGAACAAGTCAGACGCCCGTCAGCCTTTTCCTACTGTAGTCAGTTGAATGTCTCCAGGCCTCCCCTCCTTCCCCCAACCACTGGTATTCCTTTGGGAGTTCCCTTAGAACTGGGGGGTTCGCTTGCTGAGGTCCTGACTTCTCCCCTGCCCCAGCAGACAAGTGTTATCGGGGTCTGAAGACCAGCTCCTCTTCTCTCTCATTTATTTATTTATTTATTTTTGACATTTTTACCCCGCCCTCCCCGCAAGCGGGCTCAGGGTGGCTTACAAGGGGCAGGGCCCACATAAAACATGATAAAAGCAATAAAACCATTAGCTAACACAGACCAGAGTAAAGTGCTCCATAAAACAGATGGCCCTGAATCACTCTCATGATGGTAACAATCAGTTCTTTGGGGTGATCTTGTCCTGTAGCTGGTCCCAAGTAAGTCCGGTGGTACCAGTGCCACGTGGTGTTATAGAAGATCTTCCTGGGGCAGTCCCTATCCCCGTTGTTGTCCACATCATTGGTGGGGGTGGCAGTGGCGGCCCCTATGTGGAAGCCTGGCGGAAGAGCTCTGTCTTGCAAGCCCTGCGGAACTGCATCATCACACCTGGATGGAAACTCTCTGTACAATCCCAGGACTAGAAATTACGATCACTTTTTGTATTTCATCATCAAAGGACCTTCATGACAAGGCAAATGGGAAGGGCAGAGAAACAGATATCTGCCAGCTTTTCCCTTAAAGTACATTTTGGGAGTTTTGTGGAGGAGAGGGACAGTCACAATACAGAAAAAAGCTCTGCTGGAAAGGCTGGCCAGTGAAAAGTTCTCACCAGCTGCTCAGGAGCTAAAATGCACACTCATTAATCAGGAGTTTCTGATTGGTGACTTGGCGTCTTGTGTTATTCCAACAGGAGATGTCGAGGCGTCAGTTGCGGGATTTCAGTGGTTCTCATTGGAAAAAGCCAAGAATGAACATGCGGAAGGAAAGTTTGGGAACAGAGATGGACCACAGAAGCCGGAAGGAAGCTGTATGGTGAAGAGGCGGGTTAAGTCTATTCCTCGCCAAGAAGGGGACTTCCATGAAATCCCAGTCCTCAACCATCCCCAAGGGACTCATTCAAGAGTGAAGCCATTTATTTGTTCCAAGAGCAGAATGACGTTTGCCAATGGAAGAAAGGGTAATATATGTTTTCCAAACCACATTATAAGGAAGGCATGTAAATGCTGTTACTGTGGAAAGGACTTCAGATACAGACCACAGCTTCTTGTACACCAAAAAATACATGCAGCACAGAAGCTTTTTGAATGTTCGGGGTGCGGAAAGAAATTCACTATGAATTCCAGTCTACAAAAGCACCAAAGAAGCCACTCAGGGGAGAAACCTTTTGAATGCTCAGAGTGTGGAAAGAGATTCAGTCAGAGTGGCTTTCTTCAAAAGCATCAAAGAATACACACAGGGGAGAAACCTTTTAAATGCTCAGTGTGTGGAAAGAGATTCATTCAGAGTAGCAATCTTCAAAAGCATCAAAGAATACACACAGGGGAGAAACCTTTTGAATGTTCAGAATGTGGAAAGAGATTCAGTAGGAGTGGCAATCTTCAAAAGCATCAAAGAATGCACAAAGGGGAAAAACCTTTTGAGTGCTCACAGTGTGGAAAGAAATTCAGTCAGAGTGGCAATCTTCATCAGCATCAAAGAACCCACACAGGGGAGAAACCTTTTGAATGCTCACAGTGTGGAAAGAGATTCATTAGCAGTTACAATCTTCAAGGGCATCAAAGAACCCACACAGGGGAGAAACCTTTTGAATGCCCAGAGTGCGGAAAGAGATTCAGTCATAGTGGCAATCTTCAAAAGCATCAAAGAACTCACACAGGGGAGAAACCTTTTGTATGCTCAGAGTGTGGAAAGAGATTCAATACGAGTGGCAGTCTTCAAAAGCATCAAAGAATGCACAGAGGGGAGAAACCTTTTAAATGCTCCAAGTGTGAAAAGAGATTCAGTCAGAGTGGCAATCTTCAAAAGCATCAAAGAACCCACACAGGGGAGAAACCTTTTGAATGCCCGGAGTGTGGAAAGAGATTCAGTCAGAATGGCACTCTTCAACTGCATCAAAGAATCCACACAGGGGAGAAACCGTTTGAATGCTCAGAGTGTGGAAAGAGATTCAATACGAGTGGCAATCTTCAAAAGCATCAAAGAACCCACACAGGGGAGAAACCTTTTGAATGCCCAGAGTGTGGAAAGAGATTTAGTCAGAATGCCACTCTTCAACTGCACCAAAGAACCCACACAGGGGAGAAACCTTTTAAATGCTCTGAGTGTGGAAAAAGATTCAGCCAGAGTAGCAATCTTCAAAAGCATCTAAGAACACACACAGGGGGAAAACCTTTTGAATGCTCAGAATGTGGAAAGAGATTCAGTAGGAGTGTTGATTTTCAAAAGCATCAAAGAACCCACACAGGGGAGAAACCTTTTTAATGCTCAGAGTGTGGAAAGAGATTCAGTCAGAGTGGCAATTTTCATCAGCATCAAGGAACCCACACAGGAGAGAAACCTTTTGAATGCCCTAAATGTGGAAAGAGATTCAGTCAGAATGGCCCTCTCTGCACCAAGGAATCCACACGGGGGAAACCTTTTAAATGCTCTGAGCCGGGTCCCAGCAGGGCAAAAAAAAGGCCACGTGCCCCTGTTTGCTTCCAAGCCGATCAAGCTCCATTCTCCCCACCTTAAGTAGGCAAAAGGACTTCTGGATGGAAATCGGAAGTTGGAGAGGTAGCATCTGAAAGACCAAGGAAATTTTCCAGGGTAGACGCTTTCACAGGTCAAAGCCCATTCAGTCAGGCAGAAATTAGAACGAAGATCCATCAGGTCTTATGGCACCTCTGCATCTTAACTCCATATGGCCATTTTTGGCAACCCCCCTCCTGCCTTCTGAGCCAGAGACAAGGGCCGATGGCTCTTCTATCTCATTCCTATCTGAGAAAGAGAGTTTAAACACATGAGAGCTTCAACCCTGGAAAATGTGGGTGGTCTTTTCTTTTTAAAACAATTTTTATTATTTTCAGACAAACGCCCATAAATGAGAGCGTTTATACTTATATACCTGTTGGAAATATCTCATACATATATATCTGATAATTGTGAGGTGCGCTTTGGTAGATATTATCTATTGGCTGATTGTGTATGTGTGTATATATATAAAGTGGTGTGGGTCCCTTTTAGAGAGACTTCTTCTGTGTTGGTTCATTGGTTATACCTGTGGAATTGAGGACTATTTCTGAGAATTGGTAGGGTAATCTAGTAAGAACACTATACCCGATTTGAAAACACACGAGAGAAACATCATGATTCAGGAGATGAAAGGAGGATCCTTTTGGAAAAATTTGGAGCTTAATGAACTCTGTACTAACGGATTATCCTCCGTTGGATATCAGAATAATTACGGGGGACTTTGTATTTGAATCTTTTCGTGATGGGACTTATTTCTGTGTTGGATTGTTCGTATGAAGTGTGAGAGTGCTGTGTATTTGTTTGTATCGATATTGTAATCTAGAGGCCTAGACCTAGTATAGACTTTATTCAGTACAATATTTACACATAATCTTTGAAAAGTCTTTACTTATACTAGTGGTTATTCTGTAGATGGTATTGTTGCCAGTTCTCTGTACCCTTGTGTGGCCGCGATCCCAGTCTGGTCATTGCCAGGGCTTTGAGGGGAGCTGAACAGCAGGTATCTTTTAAGAGGGGAGGGATTTGGGGTTTCTTATTTGATCTTGGTTTTCGTTGAGGATGTTTAACTATCATTCAAAGCCCTCTTGAACCAAGAAGGACTGCGGGATATTAATATTTAATAAATAAACACTGAGAGCCTCTGGAAATCCGCACATTCTGACACTTTTCTTCAGCTTCTCTGTGAATTGGGTAGCCCGTGGGCTGTGCTTTGTTGAAAACTGCTTTCGGTGGCTGTTGGAGCCGGCGTCTTGGAGTCAGCTATCGGTGCCTCTTTTCAGCGGCAGGCAGCCTGGCTGTGCTGGGATTGTTCCCATGCCATTTGCCATCTCAGAAGCCGACACAATCCTTGAGGATTGGAGATTGTGCATGGACTTCAGCTGACAAAGAGGGGGTCAATTTCGGAGGGAGGCAGAGAGCTCCCCTCCAAATGAATGCCTAGGAGAGACTGCTTTTATTTTTCTCTTCGTGTTTGTTCTCTCTTTCCTGCTCTTTTTAAATAGAATCTTAAAAGTCTGCATTGCTTCAGTTTCTCTTTATTCTTCTGTATGGAGAATTAATTCTGGCTTGAACTCCCCTTCTTGGGGGTGGGGGTGGAAAAAGGATTGGCTAGCTAACTGGAGAGCTACCCGTGCATGGCTGCCTTAAGTCATGAGCACTCAGGTATTCCCCCCCCCAAAGGAGCATGTCTATGACACCTGAGAATCAATGCCCTCCCCCACCCTGGCTAGCCACAAGGAACTCTGGGACTGGTAGTTCTTCAGAAACTCAGCATTCCGCCACCCACCCACCCAAAAAAAGAACACAATACTTTTTCTTAGGAATAAACAAATTGGCAGAAAACACTGTTCAACCTTTCGAGGTCACCAAAGCATTCCATCAGGGCTGGATGTGACAAAATTTGGAAAGACGGAGGGAAGGGAGGGCCTGATGGTAAAGCCTGAGCTTACAAATGTCCTCCAATAATTGAGACCCAGTTTGGTGTAGTGGGTTAAGTGCGCGGACTCTTATCTGGGAGAACCGGGATTGATTCTCCCACTCCTCCACTTGCACCTGCTGGTGTGACCTTGGGTCAGTCACAAGCTCTGGCACAGCTGTTCTCTCAAGGACAGTTTGTGTCAGAAGTTCTCTCAGCCCCACCAACCTCACAGGGTGTCTGTTGTGGGGAGGGGAAGGGAAAGGAGTTTGTAAGCCGCTCTGAGAAGCCTTTGGGCAGTGAAGGGCGGGGTATAAATCCAAACTCCTCTTCTTCTTCTTCTTCCAATAAGGTGGCTCCGCGATCCTTGGCTTCATCCACCTCAGAGGATAAATGGAAGAAGCCTGCCGCTTCCCCAAGCAACTGTTAGGCACCCCTTCCTCTTCCCAGGAAAAGAGCAGCCCACAAAGTTCTATTCTGGGTATTAGCAGGCCCGCAGACAGGATTTTGTGGCCTCTGGGCAAATGTTTTCCTTGTGGGGTTGAAGTTCTCAGTGCACAAAGAAAAGCCATTTAGCCAATAGAAAGCTGTCACCAGGATAGATCTCTACACTGCAAACCCAGTGTAGTCAACCATTTTAGATGATTGTTCTCAGCTGCTGCAAGTTAATCACTTTGGCCAGCCAAAGAAATAGTTCTGCGAACAAGCCGACAGGTGGGGGTGATCAGTTCTGTAGTCAAAAAAGCTAACACTTAGGCAAAAGAACCCTCTTAAAGGAGGCCGGTTTCTTGACGCAGAGTTAGACGGGGTCCTAGAGGTCACCTTCTCCAACCCCCTTGCTCAGGGTGAGAATTAGTCAACTACAGCACTCCACTCTGCTTAAAGGAGCACACGCCTTTTAAAAAAATGTCTAAAAATGATTGCAAAAAAGCACCTACCATATAGGCTTTTGTGTGCATGCACACTTCTGCAACTTTCTGAAGAAGGGTGCGTGCACACGAATGTGTATATCTGGAATTAAACTTCGTTGGTCTTCAAGGTGCCACTGGGCTCAAACTTTTTACGGGATGCAAAGAAAGGAATGACAGGTGGGACAATCCTGTCATTGCTTTTAGTACATCCTGGAGGAGGGAACAACACCTGCTGCTGCTCCATAATCATTTCTACCCCCCCCTTTACATCTCAGAAGAAGAAGAAGAAGAGATTGGATTTATACCCCACCCTTCACTTGGAGTGATTAACACGTGGAATTCACTGCCACAGGAGGTGGTGGCAGCTACAAGCATGGACAGCTTCAAGAGGGAATTAGATAAGCACATGGAGCAGAAGTCCGTCAGTGGCTATTAGCCACAGGGTATAGATGAGAACTCTCAGTCTGGGGCAGGTGATGCACTCTATTCTTGGTGCTGGGTGGGGCAGCAGTGGGAGGGCTTCTAGTATCCTGGCCCCACTGCTGGACCTCCTGATGGCACCTGGTATATTTTGGCCGCTGTGTGACAAGAGTGTTGGACTAGATGGGCCATTGGCCTGATTCAACATTGGCTTCTCTTATGTTCTTATGGAGTCTCAGAGCAGCTGACAAACTCCTTTCCCTTCCCCCTCCCCACAACAGACACCCTGTGAGGTCGGTGGGGCTGAGAGAACTCTTAACACAAACTGCTCTTTCAGGAACAGCTGCGCCAGAGCTTGTGACTGACCCAAGGTCACATCAGCAGGTGCAAGGGGAGGAGTGGGGGAATCAAACCCGGTTCTCCCAGATTAGAGTCCGTGCACTTAACCACTACACCAAACTGGTGACTTACGAAACCTCAGCCCTTGCCTCAAATGTTGTTAGTCTTTAAGGTGATCCTGGACCCTGGGTCTTTTCTGCAGTCAAATAAGCATTGCAATAGACTGCAATATTCTATCCCTTCTAAAAGCAACCTGCTGAGCTGTTTTACAGTTCTGATCCCTTCCTCTGAACGCCCTCCCGCATGTTTCTGCTTTACACAGTTTACAGAACAAATGAATTGGGGGGGGGGCTTCCTGACCCTCCTCAAGCAGTCCCATAAGGTGGGATCCACAGCACAGATAGTGCATGTTACGAGCATTGGTTCTTTCCTGTTTGCAGGGCGGCGCCTCCAGAAGGCCTTTTGGCACAGATGAATGATTCTGCCGTGGTAGAACATAGGCGGTCTGGGGGATGCAAAGGATCCAGGCATTGAAGGGCTTTGTAGCTGATCATGGGTTCCTTAAAGCAGACCCTGCGACATAGGCATAAACTATGGGGGTGGTTGAGCCTCCCCCAGGGAACCAGTGCCAGGCAATATTGACTTTAAAACTTTCCCCTGTGTGGGTTTTTCCCTCTGGACTGGAAAGAAGGAAGTCAGTGTGAGTCTTCCAGGCTTACCTTCTTACAATTGCTAATTGATTCTGTTTTGGAATATTGTTCTGGAGTAAGGCGTGTCAGTGCTTTTCGTGGTACCACTGTTTAGCGCCCGTCCCGGCCCATCCCAGGGTGTTTTGGAGGCCTTTTTGGCCCGGAAAGGGTTTATAAAAGTGCAAGAGTTTGACGTTTTCACTTCTAAAATATTGTTCTGGAGTGTCCCAGTGCTTTTTGTTGGCTCCATTGTTTGTCTGATGCCAGTTCCGGCCCGTTCCACGGTGTTCTGGAGGCATTTTGGCCCAGAGAGGGGTTAATAAAAGTGCGACACTTCCATGTTTTATAATCCATAAATAAATAACGTTTTCGCTTCTAGAATATTGTTCTGGAGGGTCTGTAATGCATCCCAGGGGTTTTTTTACGGTACTATTTTTTTTGTTTAATGCCCGTTCTGGGCTGTTCCAGCTTTTACCCTGTCCCGATCCGTGGCACCCTGAAGAGCCCCAGCCAGTCTACTGACCAAGATGGACCCAGGGCCTGATTCCAGAGGAGGAAGAGGAGGAGGCAGCTCCCCTTCATGAGACCCTGGAGCAGAAGCCAAGCCTCCCCCTGTCCATTGGGGCGGGGTGTGTGTGTGTGAGAAAGTAGGCCATGAAGAGTCCTGGCTCGGCCTCTGTTGTGGGAGGGGGGAGCTCACGATTCACTCATGGGAAAGTTGCCTTTTTTATCCCCGGACCGGCGGACCCTGCTCTGTTCTTGGCAAAGGGGAAGCTTTGTTGTTGTTGTTGTTGATCAGTCGCACGGTCGAGTCCGACCCTTCGCGACCCCATGGACCAGATCACGCCAGGCCCTCCTGTCTTCCGCTGTCCACTGAAGTTTGCTCAATTTCATGTTCGTTGCATCGATGACACTGTCTAACCATCTCATCCTTTGCCGTCCCCTTCTTCTTTGACCTTCAGCCTTTCCCAGCATCAGGGTCTTCTCCAGTGAATGCTCCCTTCTCATTGGGTGGCCAAAGTATTTGAGCTTCATCTTCAGTCTCTGGCCTTCCAGGGAACAGCCAGGGTTGATTTCTTTTAGGATTGAATGATTTGATCTCCTTGCAGTCCAAGGGACTCTCAAGAGTCTTCTCCAGCACCATAGTTCAAAAGAATCTATTCTTCGGCGCTCGGCCTTCCTTATGGTCCAACTCTCACAGCCATACATGACTACTGGGAATACCCTTGCTTTGACCATGCGGACTTTTGTTGGCAGGGTGATGTCTCTGCTTTTTATCATGCTGTCTAGGTTTGCCATCGCTTTCCTCCCAAGGAGCAGGCGTCTTTTAATTTCAGGGCTGCAGTCACCGTCTGCAGTGATCTGGGATGCCAGGAACGTGAAGTCTGTCACTACTTCTACGACTTCCCCTTCTATTTGCCAAGGAGTGATGGGGCCGGATGCCATGCAGCAAAAGGGACTCCCGGGGCGGGGTCAAAGGGGAGGAGGAGGAGGGGAGGGAGGGAAGTATCCCACCCAGCTAGGCAGAGAATAGAGGGAGAAGGCAGCTGCTGATCCGGCAGGAGAGGTCAGAGCCCTGCTCTCCACCCCCCCGCCCGGGGCATGTGCATTTCCAGGTATCTCTTAGGGTTGCCAGTGGACTTGGAGAAAAATGCCCCTTCTCTGTCCCTCTCCGGAGAGGCCAGCAGTGTGGAAACAGGCGGGCAAAGGTTTTTCATGGCACGGTCCAGGAGCCTCTGCTGCTGGCTGTGGTGTCTGCCAGGGTGGGGGAAGAAATCCTTGGCTTTGTTGAAATGCCTTTTTGCTTCTGGAGTGACCTGCGGAACCTCCGGTTGGGACCAGTCAGTCCAAAGGGATGACGGCTGTCAATGCTCCCTCTAAGCTGTGGAGTCTGGTGAGCGAAAATTTTACTTGGTGAGCTACTGGCATTACAGCTGTGAGCGAACGATTTGGCTACGGCATGAATTAGTTTGCTCTGGAGCCGTCTTTCCCGGCACTAAGGCAAAAATCTGTGAGCTGGAGGCTAAAAAACAGTGAGCTAGCTCACACTAACTCAGCTTAGGGGGAACACTGACGGCTGTCCTTTCTCCAAGGTCGGGGACAAAGGGTGGCATTGGGGTGAACAGCTAACCCGAAGGCACCCAACTGGACTGTGGAGTGCCCCAAGGGGCAGTCCTGTCCAAGATGGTTTTTAACATCTATATGCACCCCCTTGCCCAGATGGCCCGGAGGCACGGGCTGGGATGTCACCAGTATGTGGATGACACCCAGCTCTCTCTCTCTGATGTTGGGCAGCCAGTCTGACTCCAAACCGGAAGATCTGGACCAGGCGTTACAAGCCATGGCTTAGGCTGAGCCGGCCGAAACTGATTCCAACGAAGACGGAGGTCGTGTGCCCGAGCCGGTTCGAGGGTAGAGATCCCGCTTCCGACCTTCGATGGGTCTCCTTTGGTGCCAGCGCCGGAGGTTAGGAGCCTGGGAGTGTTCCTAGACACCTCCTTAATAATGCCCAGGTAGCAGCCACTGCCAAATCGGCCTTTTAGCATCTTCGTCTGATTAGGCAATCGATTCCCTTCCTCGAATGTAACGACTTGGCAACAGTGATCTATGGTCACCTCGAAGATTAGACTACTGTAATGCTCTCTACATGGGGCTGCCCTTGTCTTAAATCTGGAAGCTGCAGCTGGTGCAAAATGCCGCGAGGCTAGGCTGTTGATGGGACTCCCTGTTGGGGAGCACATCCAGCCTGTGCTGAAGGCACTGCACCGGCTGCCGATAGCATACCGAATTAGCTTCAAGGTGCTGCTCTCTGGGGTATGTATGGGGAAAGGCAGTCCCTCAGCTATGTCGGACCCTGGCCATATGTAATGATGTAATGATCAGCCCCACCTGCCTCACAGGGTGTCTGTTGTGGGGAGGGGAAGGGAAAGGAGTTTGTAAGCCGCTCTGAGACTCCGAGTGAAGGGCGGGGTATAAATCCAATCTCCTCCTCCTCCTCCTCCTCCTCCATATAGGGCTTTAAAGGCAAGTACCAGCACCTTGAAGCGAATTCAGAATGCTATTGGCAGCCAGTGCAGCGCCTTCAGCACCGGCCGGATATGCCCCCATCTAGGGAGGCCCATCAAGAGCCCGGCTACGGAATACTGCACTAGTTGCAGCTTCCGGATTGGCAACAAGGGCAGCCCCATGTAGAGAGCGTTACAGTACTCTAATGTAAGAAGTTACATATGTCCAAGAGAAAACAATAATGACCTGATGTGTTTTGACCCAACTGGCCTTTTTCAGAGGGGTCACGGAGGGGGAACTAGATGACCCTGGGGGTCCCTTCCAACTCTGCGATTCTATGAGTCTAAGGTACAAATCGGCTCCCTATTACAATCAAAAGACAACACACAAGTCGATACAGGACCCAAACAGGAGTGCTGTTAAGGAAGAAAATAACAATATTTCAATAACAGTTTAAAACACTGTGTCTAATAATGATATATGTTATCTAAAAAGCTAAATTTATAAACCCAAAGTAATTACGTTTACTTTTAAAGAAAGAAAAAATCAAAAGACTCAAGGCAAATATTTCATGTGAGGCGTCCCAGGATCCAGCCTCCTGTGTCAAACAAAGATGCACATCAGCTGAGTGATATAGCTGGTGTGCCTAGAAACAAACAAAGCGGAAACAGTTTTCTAATGTAAACTTTTATCACAATGTAAAATAAACTCACTTTAGCAGAGTAAAATTCAATATAAAGAAAATACCTTCCAATTTTGGTCACCTCTGACTGTCCCTCTTGAAAACTCTGGGGTGGCTATGGGGCAGCTGCGACTTAGAATCATAGAATCATAAAATGTTAGAGTTGGAAGGGACCTTGCAGGTCATCTAGTCCAGCCCCCTGCACTCTGCAGGAGCAGAGCTGAAAGATAGCCCTACATACGTACAGCATATCCGAAAGCAGGGCTTGTTTTGTAGAAAAAGCCCAGCAGGAACTCATTAGCATAATAGGCCACACCCATCAGTAGAAACTCATTAGCATATTAGGCCACACCCTACGTTAGCATATTAGGCCACACCCCAAGTGTGGTCATCTACACCGACCTTTTGCTTCTTATTCTGTTTACCTTGTTAGTTGTCAAAACCCAGGGCTTTTTTTGGAGCAGGAACTCCTTTGCATGTTGGGCCACACACCCCTAATGTAGCCAATCCTAATGAGTTTCTGCTGTTTGGTGTTGCCTATTATGCTAATGAGTTCCTGCTGGGTGTGGCCAACTCAGGAGCCAGCCGGAACTCCATTCCTGTGCATTCCTGCCCAAAAGATGGTTGTCCAGCCTCCGCTTGAAAACGTCCAGCGAAGGAGCATCCACCACCTCCCGAGGCAGTCTGTCCCACTGCTCAATCACTCTTACAGTTAGGAAGTTTCTCCTGATATTTAGCCGGTAACGTCTCCCTTGTAATGTCCACCCATTAGATCTAGTCTTGCAATCTGGAGCAAGAGAGAATATATCTGCCCCATCTTTTTCATGACAGCCCTTCAGATACTTGAAGACTGCCATCATGTCCCCTCTAAGCCTTCTCTTTCCCAGGCTAAACATACCCAACTCTTTCAGCCTTTCCTCATAAGACTTGGATTCCATCCCTCTCACCATCCTGGTCGCCTTCTTCTGGACACGCTCGAGCTTGTCAACCTCCTTCCTAAAATGTGGTGCCCAAAACTGAGAGGAGCCTAATAGATTAAAATGTAGCATTTGCTTCCAGAAGATGTAATGATGGCCACGGGGACAGATAGTTTTAAAAGAGGATTTGATAGATTCATGGAGAATAAGTCCGTCAATGGCTACTAGCCCTGGTGACTGAGGGGAACCTCCACATTCGGAGGCACTGATCCTCTGAATCCCAGAGCCAGGAGGCAACCTCAGGGGAAGGTCTCGGCCTCTCTGCCCTGTTGTGGGCCCTCCAGAGGAACTGGCTGGCTGCTGTGTGAAAGCAAATGCAGGGACAAACGCGAAAATGAAATATGAACTAATTGTATATATATATTTTTAAGTATTTATTAGGTAAAGGTAAAGGTTCCCTTGCTCGAAAGCCAGTCAAATCCGACTCTAGGGTTGCGGTGCTCATCTCCGTTTCCAAGCCGAAGATCCAGCGCTGTCCGAAGACGTTTCCGTGGTCATGTGGCCGGCATGACTAAACACCAAGGCGCACAGAACGCTGTTACCTTCCCACCGAAATGGTACCTATTTATCTACTTGCAATTTCTTGCTTTCAAACTGCTAGGTTGGCAGGAGCTGGAACTAGAGGCGGGAGCTCACTCTGTCATGCGGCACTCTCGGGTCTCGAACTGCTGAACTACTGACCTTCCACAGCCTGCAGTTCAGCGTCTTAACCACTTGAGCCACTGCAGACTAGATGACCTGCAATGTAGAAAGACATTAAAAGCATATCAGGGACCAACACAAGCCTCATAATATATTATTATTATTATTATTATTGTTGTTGTTAGTATTATTATCCTTTGTATCCCGCCCTCCCCGCAAATGGGCTCAGGGCGGCTCACATTTATCAGCACCGTCTGCCAAATCGGCACAAAACATCTAAAAGCAGGTTAAAACGATCATACAGTAAACAGATCAACCATTCAGTGCTCGCAATGACGGCCGTCCCTTCAGTAAATTAAAGGTCGCGTGCTACAGAACGTAATTCTAAAATCCCAACTCGGTCGTATTCCGGCCTCCCACAATGCTGTGGCTCGATCTCCAGACATGGCCAGCCCTCTACCATAGACGTTACTGGTAATAATAATCAGTGGTAGTGGTGGGCGGCTCCTAGTTGAAAGCCTGTCGGAAGAGCTCCATCTTGTGGGCCCTGCCGAACTGTACAAGTTCACGTGGGGCCCTGATCTCTTTCGGGAGCTCATTCGAGGAGGAAGGAGCCACCACGAAAAAGGCCCTGGCCCTTGTCACAGCGAGCCTGGCATCCTTGGGGCCTGGAATAGTTAAACGATGTTGTGACCCCCACCGTACTGCTCTCTGGGATATGTATGGGGAAAGGCAGTCCCTCAGCTATGTCGGACCCTGGCCATATGTAATGATGTAATGATCAGCCCCACCTGCCTCACAGGGTGTCTGTTGTGGGGAGGGGAAGGGAAAGGAGTTTGTAAGCTGCTCTGAGACTCCGAGTGAAGGGCGGGGTATAAATCCAATCTCCTCCTCCTCCTCCTCCTCCTCCTCCTCCATATAGGGCTTTAAAGGTAAGACCAGCACCTTGAAGCGAATTCGGAATGCTATTGGCAGCCAGTGCAGCACCTTCAGCACCGGCCGGATATGCCCCCATCTAGGGAGGCCCATTAAGAGCCCGGCTACAGCATACTGCACTAGCTGCAGCTTCTGGATTTGCAACAAGGGCAGCCCCATGTAGAGAGCGTTACAGTACTCTAATGTAAGAAGTTACATATGTCCAAGAGAAAACAATAATGACCTGATGTGTTTCAACCCAATTGGGCCTTCTTCAGAGGGGTCACGGAGGGGTGGGACTAGATGACCCTGGGGGTCCCTTGCAACTCTGTGATTCTATGAGTCTAAGGTACAAATCGGCTCCTATTACAATCAAAAGACAACACACAAGTCGATACAGGACCCAAACAGGAGTGCTGTTAAGGAAGAAAATAACAATATTTCAATAACAGTTTAAAACGCTGTGTCTAATAATGATATATGTTATCTAAAGAGCTAAATTTATTAACCCAAATTAATTACGTTTACTTTAAAAAAAAGAAAAAATCAAAAGACTCAAGGCAAATATTTCATGTGAGGCATCCCAGGATCCAGGCTTGTGTGTCAAATGAAGATGCCCATGGGTTGCATGATATTGCTCTTGTGTGTCTAGAAATAAACAAAGCGGAAACAGTTTTCTAATGTAAACTTTTATCACAATGTAAAATAAACTCACCTTAGCAGAGTAAAATTCAATATAAAGAAAATACCTTCCAATTTTGGTCACCTCTGATTGTCCCTCTTGAAAACTCTGGGGTGGCTATGGGGCAGCTGCAACTTAGAATCATAGAATCATAGAATGTTATAGTTGGAAGGGACCTTGCAGGTCATCTAGTCCAACCCCCTGCACTCCGCAGGAGCATAGCTGAAAGATAGCCCTACATACCTACAACATACCCAAAAGATGGTTGTCCAGCCTCCGCTTGAAAACGTCCAGCGAAGGAGCATCCACCACCTCCCGAGGCAGTCTGTCCCACTGCTCAATCACTCTTACAGTTAGGAAGTTTCTCCTGATATTTAGCTGGTAACGTCTCCCTTGTAATGTCCACCCATTAGATCTAGTCTTGCAATCTGGAGCAAGAGAGAATATATCTGCCCCATCTTTTTCATGACAGCCCTTCAGATACTTGAAGACTGCAATCATGTCCCCTCTAAATCTTCTCTTTCCCAGGCTAAACATACCCAACTCTTTCAGCCTTTCCTCATAAGACTTGGATTCAAACCCTCTCACCATTCTGGTTGCCCTCTTTTGGTCACGCTCAAGCTTGTCAACATCCTTCCTAAACTGTGGTGCCCAAAACTGGACACAGGACTCCAGGTGAGGCCTGACCATAGCAGAATAGAGCTGAACTTCCACCTCCCATGATAATGCTTCTGTTAATGCATCCTAAGATTGCATAGCTTTCTTCACAGCCCCATCGCACTGCAGGCTCATGTTGAGCTTGTGATCAACCAGAACACCCAGATCCCTTTCACATGTGCTGCTGTCAAGCCAAGCCCCTCCCATTCTATATCTGTGCCTTTGATTTTTTGTGCCTAGGTGTAGGACTTTGCACTTATCTCTACTGAAATTCATTTTATTTGTCTCAGTCCACTGTTCCAGCCTATCTAGATCATTTTGAATCCTGACTCTGTCTTCTTCAGAATAAGCAATCCCACCCAGCTTCGTGTCATCTGTAAATCTGATAAGCACCCCCTCTATGTGTTCCTCCAGGTCATTTACAAAAACATTGAACAACACTAGGCCCAGGACCAAGCCCTGTGGCACTCCACTCGAGACTTCCCTCCACGTAGACGCAGAGCTATTTACGAGCACTCGTTGGGTACGATGTTTCAACCAACCATGAATCCATCCAACGGTTGCTCCATCCAGCCCACACTTAACCAGTTTATCCTCAAGGATATCATGAGAAACTTTGTCAAATGCTTTACTGAAATCTAGATACACAATATCCCCAGCATTGCCAGAGTCAACTATTTCAGCAACTCTGTCAAAAAATGAGATAAGTTCGGTCTGGCATGACTTATTCTTGATAAAGCCATGCTGGCTACTACCAATTAACTCATTCCATTCAAGGTGCTCACAGACAGAGTGTTTGAATTTTTGCTCCAGAATTTTTCCAGGTATTGATGTCAAGCTGAGCGGCCTGTAATGTAACTCAATGGCCCTTTCCAACCCCACACAATATGGAGAGCAAACCAGAGAGAAGAGCGGGATTATGAGTGGAGACTTTGCGTTTCCTTCATGCGGTGGGGGTGGTCTTGTCAGTAAGAAAGTGTTTGTGGATTCCCACCTTCCGCATCAGGGCCACATCCTGGACTGGACCTTCTTTGGGGTGGTGCTGAAACAGCCTTGGTGCTCCGGTCAGGGGAGGCTCCCCCTCAGGGAGGGATGCAGGGAAGAACTCAGGAGGCCTCTGCTTTGTGTAGGGTTGCCAACTCCAGGTTGGGAAATTCCTGGGAATTTCGGGAGGGAGCCTGGGTTTTGAGAAGGGGAAGGTCATTATACTCTGTGAGGCATCATGCCAGGGAGTCCCCTCCCCAAAGCTGCCACTTTCTCCAGGAGAATCGATCTCTGCAGGCTGGAGATCCCCTTGCCGTTCCAGGAGATCCCACCTGGAAGTTTGCAGTTCTTTCTTTCTGGCTTGGACTGGCGTGCATGCTCTCTGCCCTGCAGAGGTCTGTTGCACTTCTATAGACTGATCAGAAGGGAGCATCTTTGGGCAGGTTGAGAACGCGGACATTTATTGGTATTTCATTGGCGTTCCTTGCAGTCCGCCTTTCCCGCAGGGACTCAGCCCAAGGCGGGTGATGCAGAGCAAGTCAGGGCAATCCCCTGATTCAAGAGAGGAGAGATCCAATGAACAAGGCAGCAGTGGGGGACACTCCGGGAGGGCCACCCAGAGGGGTAGGATTACTCTCGAGGAGCCCCACTGAGCCGCAAAGGGCATCTCCGGAGGCAGCCTGGCTGGAGCCCGGTCCGCCCGCCTGGGTCTGGGAGCGGGGAAGAGGAGGAGGAGGGAGCCTTTTCATTCCTGTCCAGCACTGTGAGGGTTACAGGGACGGGGCTGCCTGCTAGAGAGGCCGGGCAAGGCATGGGAGGGGGGAGACAGAAAGGCTCTTCCGCCTGGATTGGGGGAGGGAGAAGTTTCTAAACCGCTTAAGACAGGAGGAGCTGCAGACGTGCAGCAGCAGCCGGGAAAAGCCTTTGCAACCGAATCCGGGGAAGTTTTACTTTTGCAAGTAAGTCATGGGGGGGTGTGTGTGTCTTAGATCCTGGGGGAGAGAAACGCGGCTGCAGCATCGGTTTTTCTCCACCCTTTAAATGAGGTTTTGTGGGGGTTTTTTTTGGGGGGGGGATAATCAGTGTCTTTAAGTCCAAGAAAATTCAATATATGACACTGGCGTTCTGTTGCTGGTCGTTTTAATTCGGGGACGGGGGGAGAGATATTGCTATCAAGTCCGCGATGGCAAATTCCTGGACCATGGGAAGGGGTGGGGAGAGCTCAGTGGGGTCTAATACCGCAGAGTTTACTCTGCAGAGCAAGCATTTTCCCCCGGTGGGCGGGGACTGATTTCTAGACTGGAACAATCAGTTATAATCCCGGGAGATCTCCAGGCCCCACCTGGAGGCTGGCAACCCTATTAGGCGTCAGTTTTGCTCCGCTGTGGCGGTGGGTGGGAGGGAGCATCAGGGTCTTTAAGCACAAGGGGAAATGTATGAGACTGGCGTTTTGTGGCTGGTGGTTTTAATTTGGTCCCTAAGTGGAAAACGTCACTGCAGGGGGGGCGTAATACCTACCTGAATGGGAATCAGCAAACAGCCCCCTCCGAAATGTGGGGCCGGGGCTGCTAGTGGGTATCCAAGGACCCCCAGCAGTGGAGGCGGGATTTTTTTAAATTTAAGAAATATTTTTTTCAAAAAATCAGTTGCAAGGGGCAACTGGAAACACCAGCAATGCCCCTGAGTCCCCAGCACCAGGCAACTCCCCCAGGATAGGCAGAGAGCCATGATGCCCCCCCCCATATCAGCCTGCCCACACCCAGAAGGTGCCAGGAGGGACAAAGGGCACCTGGAAACGCCTCACTGTGAGGATTGTGGCCTCAGCGACAGGACCCCTGTAGTAGGAACATAAGAAGAGCCCTGCTGGATCAGACCAATAGTCCATCTAGTCCAACATCCCGCCAAACCAGTCCTCTGGGAGGACCAAAAACAGGGAAGAGAGGCCTTCCCCTGATGATGCCTCCTTGCTCTGGGATTCAGAGGCTTAGTGCCCCTGAATGTGGAGGTTCCCCTCAATCACCATGGCTGGTAGCTAGATGTACCCTCTAGTCCCCTTTGAAAGCTGCTTATTCCTGTCGCCATGACTACATCCTCTGGCAGGAAATTCCACATTTTAAATACTCTCTGTGTCCTGAAGTATTTCCTTTTGTCTCTCCTGAACCTACTACCCGTCAGCGTCATTGGATGCCCTCAAGTTCTAGTATCTTGGGAGAGGGAGAAAAATTTCTGTTTGTCCACCCTCTGTTGCCGCAGGACTTCCCTGTGCAGAAGCCGTGCTGGTTTTCCCTCAACAGGCTTTGTCCTTCGATGTGCCTAACCATTGATTCTGTCTGTGATTACAGATTCTACAAATATACCTGAGACAGACGTTAGGCTGACTGGCCCATAATTTCCTGGCTCCGTTCTGGATCCCTTTTTAAAAATTGATGTAACATTTGCTCCTCTCCAGTCTTGTGGTACAGTGGTTGAATTTCGTGATAGGTTATACCTACAAGTTAGTAGCTAGACAGCCCCACATTCTTAAGAACTCTTGGGAGTGTGCCCTCAGGACCTGGAGACTACGGTGGGCCTCCCTGGCAGATATCTAGAATAGTTCAAACCAGTCTATGATAGCTAATTTAGCACAATCACATGAACCCTGATCGGCAGACCATGACAAGGCCCTTCCTTCCAATTCATGATGATCCAGGGTTGCTGATGTAGCCCCATCTTCTTTTAAGTTCCTTTCTGTCTTTCTGATGTATTCCCCTCTCCATACCTAGTAAGTGGGAGAATCTTTTTGCAGTCAGAGGCAGCCCAATAGAAGGAGGAGGAGATGGAAGAGCAGGACCCAGAAGGACCAAGAACTGCCAAGACAGCAAGGAAAGACCCCCGTCCCATCCAGGCGGGGAGTGGGGCTGAGCTCCGGGGGAGAGCGGTGCCAGAGGTCCTGCCTCGGGAGACCGGGATCTCGGAGGAGCATCGCCAGCGTTTCCGGCAGTTCTGCTACCAGGAAGCTGCTGGGCCCCGGGAGGTTTGCAGCCAGCTCCATGGACTTTGCAAGCGCTGGCTGGAGCCGGAGAGGCACTCCAAGAGGCAGATCCTGGACCTGGTGATCCTGGAGCAGTTCCTGGCCGTCCTGCCCGAGGAAGTGCAGCGCTGGGTCAGAGGATGCGGGCCGGAGACCAGTTCCCAGGCGGTGTCCCTGGCCGAGGGCTTCCTCCTGAGTCAGGCAGAGGACAAGCGGCAGGCAGGGCAGGTGAGGGAGCTTCATGCCGTCCTTTCAAGCTCTGACCTTCGACCTTAGCCTGAGGCCTCCCTGCCCGACACTTCACTGGGGCTGATAGAAACCCACACCGTTGATTCTTGCTTCTGTGGTTGAAGCAGCTGTGTCGATGGATGCAGGGGTGAGGATGGGCAGGGGCAAGATCCGTCTCCTCGGTCTTTCGCATTCCTCCTCTTACCGGTATCCCTTCCTGCAGATTCAGATGTGGGGACGGTCTGTGAAGATGGGAACGAAGTTCTCTGAGGAGAAAAGATCTCCTTTGGGGGAAGAGCAGAAGGCGCAGGCCCAGGAGTGTGCCCAAGATGCCCTCGCCCGTGGTAAGGGTGCCTTGTGCCCAGATTCGGGCACGTGGTGAAGTTGTGGGATAGAAGGTTCAGGACAGGAGGAAAAAGAAATATTTCTGCAGACCACACAGAGTGGACTTCTGAGACTAGTGCCATCGGATGAAATGGTGGCCACTCACTCGAAGGGGAAATTATACAGACTCATGGAGGGCAATTCCCTTCTCATAGGAACACAGGAGGATATGAGAGAAGCCATGTTGGATCAGGCCAGTGGCCCCTCCGATCCAAGACTCTGTGTCACACGGTGGCCCATACCTAGGTGCCATCAAGTGATCCTACAGCAGGGCCAGAGCTCCTTAACCCCCTCCCGCTGTTGCCCCACAAGCAGCAGGAATACAGGGAATCATTGCCCCACAGACAGAGTTCCATCTAGACCTTGTGGCTAAGAACCACTCATGGACCTTTGCTCCAGATGTTTATTCAGTCCTCTTGAAGCTGTCTAAGCTTGTAGGCGCCACTCCTTCCTGCAGGAGCAAATGTTAACTAAAATATTCCTATCTCATGCCGTGACATCAATAGCCCAGGCAGGTCAGATCTTGGAAGCTCAGCAGGGTCAACTCTGGCAAGTACTTGGATGGGAGACCTCCTTGGAGTACCAGAGGGGGTAAGCGGGGGCAGGCTTTATTCCACCACCTCTCTGAATATCCTCCAGGCCCCCAGTAGGGGTCAGTCACCGGAGGTCGCCATGACTTCCAGGTGCAGACACACAATCACATATGCATGCACACACACACACAAATACTAAAAATACCACAAAAAATAATTCCTATCTCACCTTTCTTTCTTTCAAGGCGGCTCAAAAAAGAAATGTTGATCTGGCACCCCTGGGAACTTTGGAGGTGGGGCCCGGGGTGGATGTGATGTCACAGTGAGGTCTCATCCTGCTGAAAATCTAGACGTGACATCAGAGCATCAGCAGACACTCTAGAAAGCACTTGAGATTACCCTGAAGTTTTCAGATGTGCTAATGTCACCTCTGGGGTTTTGGACAGGTGTGATTGTGATGTATCGTTTGACCTCATTCCTTTGCTCCCCCCCCTTCTCCCAGAAGCCTGAACTCAAAGGCACACGGGAGGGCCCAGCCAGTGGGAGATTGGCTCTCCTGGGCCCTTGGTCTGACCCAGCAGGGATGTTGTCATCACTGAGCTTTGGAGTTCACAGGATGAATTTCAAGTGCCACAGAAGTCTGAAATGTGTTGGCAGTGTTTGTAACAACCCCCCCTCCCCTCAAGGCTCCTCGGAACCTGGTGCTTCCCTTCCACCTCTCCCTCAAGTTGACTCCAAATGGTTACACGTTTTGTTGAATGTAGACAGGGGGCAAGGTTTCACAGCCCTGGGAAGAGAGGTGCATGAAGCAGGATACACACAAGCAAACGAAATACGTCGAGGCTCAGGCCCTTTCTTCCAATGTTCTCTCCCTCACAGGCAGTGAAGAGACGGTGTTGAGTCGTCGTCTTTGTGGAGGAGTGGAAACGGCTGCTGCCCCTGCAGTCCAGGTAGGGGAGATGAGCAGGGGACCGCCTGAGTTCCCCCTCCTTTCTCAGGGGGGCATTTGCTAAGCAGTGGCTTCTAAGGCAGGGGTTTCAACTATACTGCCCGCCGGCCGAATCTCGCCCCTGCAGGCTTCCAGTCCGGCCTGAGAGCTACTGACTCTGTGCTGCTTCCTGTTTCTAACATCACAGCTCCTTTGGGCCAGCCTCTTCTATCTTCTGCTGCAGAGGAGAGAAAGAAAGCCTCCTCTCGATTGGCTGAGGGCTCCTCCCCCTCTCCTCCCCTGGGGAGGAAGGGGGAGGGAAAGAGCCAGGTAGAGGGGGGGTGGAAATGGCGTCTCATGGGACTTTTAAGGAGACCAGCAATGTTTTATTCCCAGTATAAGCTTTGTGGAAGCCTACGTTTTCTTCGAGGTATGAGAGGGAGAGGGAGAGAGAGAGAGTCCTGTTTTTAAGAGCAAAAACATTTTATTTCAGGTATGAGAGAGAGTCCTGTGTTTAAGACTGAAAATGTTTTATTCCAGGTATGGGAGAGAGAGAGTCTCCTTTGTTTAAGGTCAAGAATGTTTTGTTTCAGGTGTAATCTTTTGTGGGCAAGGACACTTCTTCTCCAGAGAGAGGAGAGGGAAGGAGGGGGAGGGAAAGACCTAGAGCGAGAGCATGCTAGGGGGAGGGAGTCCCATGGCACTTGGAGAGATCCCCTTTTCCATTTCTAACAGATGGCGGGGGGGGGGAGAAACCGAACAGCCCAGCTTGCAGTCCTTGTTAGTGAAAGGGAGCCAGAGTACAGCAACACCTTTAGGGTAGGAGCTTTAATGAATCACTGCTCACTTCTTCAGAGACATCTGTCCATATTTCTTGGAGAGTGAAGTGATTTCTTAGGGGAGATGAGCAGGGGACCACCTAAGTTCCCCCTAAGTCCAGGTAGGGGAGATGAGCAGGGGACCGGCTGAGTTCCCCCTAAGTCCAGGTAGGGGAGATGAGCAGGGGACCACCTAAGTTCCCCTTAAGTCCAGGTAGGAGAGATGAGCAGGGGACCGCCTGAGTTCCCCCTAAGTCCAGGTAGGGGAGATGAGCAGGGGACCGGCTGAGTTCCCCCTAAGTCCAGGTAGGGGAGATGAGCAGGGGACCGCCTGAGTTCCCCGTAAGTCCAGGTAGGGGAGGTGAGCAGGGGACCGCCTGAGTTCCCCCTAAGTCCAGGTAGGGGAGGTGAGCAGGGGACCGCCTGAGTTCCCCCTAAGTCCAGGTAGGGGAGATGAGTAGGGGACCGCCTGAGTTTCCCCTAAGTCCAGGTAGGGGAGATGAGCAGGGGACCGGCTGAGTTCCCCCTAAGTCCAGGTAGGGGAGATGAGCAGGGAACCGCCTGAGTTCCCCCTAAGTCCAGGTAGGGGAGGTGAGCAGGGGACCGCCTGAGTTCCCCCTAAGTCCAGGTAGGGGAGATGAGCAGGGGACCGCCTGAGTTGCCCTTAAGTCCAGGTAGGGGAGATGAGCAGGGGACTGCCTGAGTTCCCCGAGTCCAGGTAGGGGAGATGAGCAGGGGACCGGCTGAGTTCCCCCGAGTCCAGGTAGGGGAGATGAGCAGGGGACCGCCTGAGTTCCCCTAAGTCCAGGTAGGGGAGATGAGCAGGGGACCAGCCTGAGTACCCCCTAAGTCCAGGTAGGGGAGATGAGCAGGGGACCGCCTGAGTTCCCCTAAGTCCAGGTAGGGGAGATGAGCAGGGGACCGCCTGAGTTCCCCCTAAGTCCAGGTAGGGGAGATGAGCAGGGGACCGCCTGAGTTCCCCCTAAGTCCAGGTAGGGGAGATGAGCAGGGGACCGGCTGAGTTCCCCCTAAGTCCAGGTAGGGGAGATGAGCAGGGGACCGGCTGAGTTCCCCCTAAGTCCAGGTAGGGGAGATGAGCAGGGGACCGGCTGAGTTCCCCTAAGTCCAGGTAGGGGAGATGAGCAGGGGACCGCCTGAGTTCCCCCTAAGTCCAGGTAGGGGAGATGAGCAGGGGACCGCCTGAGTTCCCCTAAGTCCAGGTAGGGGAGGTGAGCAGGGGACCGCCTGAATTCCCCCTAAGTCCAGGTAGGGGAGATGAGCAGGGGACCGCCTGAGTTCCCCCTAAGTCCAGGTAGGGTAGATGAGCAGGGGACCGCCTGAGTTCCCCCTAAGTCCAGGTAGGGGAGGTGAGCAGGGGACCGCCTGAATTCCCCCTAAGTCCAGGTAGGGGAGATGAGCAGAGGACCGCCTGAGTTCCCCTAAGTCCAGGTAGGGGAGGTGAGCAGGGGACCGGCTGAGTTCCCCCCAAGTCCAGGTAGGGGAGATGAGCAGGGGACCGCCTGAGTTCCCCCTTCTTTCTCAGGGGGGCTTTTGCTCCTGCAGTGGCTTCTAAAGTGTCCGAGCCAGAGAGCCTCTGAACGCCACGCCCTTGACCCTCCGCCAAGCTCTCCATCTTTCCCCCTACCAGAATGCCCGTTTCCTGAGTGCAATCTTGCCTGGCTCTATCTCTGCTGAGGAAGTCTGCTTCTTCTTTTAGTTTCCAGCTTCCTTTGAGGAGGTGGCCGTGTATTTCACCGTGGCTGAGTGGGCCCTGCTGGATCCAGACCAAAGAGCGCTCTACTGGGAAGTCATGCTGGAGAACTACGGGAGCGTGGCCTCTCTGGGTAAGGATCCTCTTTAGGTGCCAAAGGTGTGAATTGTTGCCATTGCAATGTTGTGTGAATCAAAATATTGAAAAGTAGTATGTCATTATGTGGGGCTTGGCCCTGTGCTTAACACCCTCTGGACGACTCCAGGAGTTGAGTTGGCTGTGAAAGCAGCCAACATGCCCGGCTGGTCCAGGGGCAACTGTGGCCAGTGCCGTGGCCAGCATGAGAGGCAGGGTGGGTGTCACGACCTGAGGTGGAGGCAGACAAAGGCCTTGGGTCACTCTTCCTCCTCTTTTCTCTCTCTCTCCCCCAAAGAAGGCACGGATGTGCAAGAGACTGCAGTGGAGACGGACGAAGGGCTGGAGAGTTTCTCAAGAGGATCTCAACAGAATATTTCCTTCCCGAGTGAACTGGCTGCGAGTGAGTCTGCTTCGTCATCATTGTGTCAAGGGAATGGGCAGAGAATAGCCATGACGGATTTCTGCTTCACTTCTGAGCAAGTCTTGGTTGGGTAGAATGATAAAGCCCTTTGGGTAAGGAGGGAGGCCTTTTGACGCCTGGGAATTCTTCCTGGAGCTGAGCTCAGTTGTGGCTCTGGAAGAAGGACAAGGAGGAGGAGGGATTTATACTCCACCCTTCACTATCTGAAGGAGCCTCAGAGCGACTTACATTCTCCTTTCCCTTCCCCTCCCCACAACAGACACCCTGTGAAGTGGGTGGGGCTGAGAGAGCTCTTTTGAGAACTGTCCATGAGAGAACAGCTCTGAAGAATCTTGTGACTGACCCAAGGTCATACCAGCAGCGGCATGTGGAGGAGTGGGCAATCTAACCTGGTTCTCCCCGATTAGAGGCTGCTCTCCTAACCACTACACCAAACTGGTCCCTTTAGGGGCTGCACTGTCCTTAAATACCGGATATTCCAGGGAAAGATGAGGTATTTACGTAAGAACAGCTTTGCTGGACGAGTCAGACACCACTCAACCTTTTCCTGCCCTGGTCAGCTGAATGCCTCCAGGCCTCCCCTCCTTCCCCCAACCACTGGTATTCCTATGGGAGTTCCCTTAGAACTGGGGGGTTCGCTTGCTGAGGTCCTGACTTCTCCCCTGCCCCAGCAGAGACGTGTTATTGGTGTCTGAAGACCAGCTCCTCTTCTCTCTCATCACACCTGGAAAGAGACTCTCTGTACAATCCCAGGACTAGGAATTACGATTGTTTTTTCAATTCCATCATCAAAAGATCTGCATGACAAGGCAAATGGGAAGGGTAGAGAAAACAGATGTTTGCCGGCTTTTCCCTTAAAGTACAATTACAATTTATTATTACAGTCATAGACCAACCATCAGTACAATAGGAGGCAGATCAATAACGGATCAAAGAACTGTAAAATTATAAAACATAATAACATCTAAAATTATAAACAGGAATTTTAAAGCTTTAAAACACAGAAATGATAAAATGAATATTAAGATCAAAAATTAAAACATCTAGGCCTATCTGTACTTCTTTATCTCTTTCCTAGTTCGGAATGCCAACCAGCCAAATTTGGCAACCATCCTCGTCAGCTTTTAATTATCACCTACCAGCATAATTGACAAAAGTATCCTTCTGTTACAACCTGGTAGGGGAGAAACAGGGGAGAAACAATAGGCTTCATCAAAACTTCCCTAGTGTTATGGTATATACCACAATCAAAAATTACCTGTTCCAATGTTTCCTCAGTTCCCATCCCACATAAACAACTTTTCCTCCGTGATCTAGTAAATCTGGCCTCTGATATAGCTGAGGGGAAGGCATTATATCTTAATAGGGTAAGAATTCTTCTATAATCACAGATATCTAAGTATTTGATATAAGGTCTCAAAATAATCTTCTTAAGTGTACTTACATCAAATACGGAGCTCCTCATCCTTGCTCACATCCGTCTGTCGTTCAACATCTAGTATTCTTTGTTTTAGAACTGATTTAGCCTGATCATATCCCAAAGACAGTATAAACTGATTAGAAAAGCCATAACAAACCAGTGTATCTTCTATCTTTTTTCGCCATAAAGGAACAAAGTTCTCTTGCATCATAGTATGAGTAAGGCCAGTGGGTGAGAACATCAGTTTGAACCCGTAATGAAAAGCAGCAATCCACAATCTTGCCTCCTCTTTAACCAGGCCAGCCTCTGAACGGATTGCAGCATTTGAAACACTCGTTGGGACTTGAAAAATAGCTCTTAAAAATTTCAATTGCGTTCTTTCAAGTAAGGTCAAATTTGTCTGGAGCTCCATATAATAACTGAGGTAATACTTTTATAGAGAATAACTTAGCGGCAGCTTCTAAGTTACGACCTCCTTTGGACCAAAAGGACTTTGGAATAGCTCCAGCACTTTCCTGCACATTAGCTGACAGGTAATCGACATGGCCTTTCATGCGACCAGATGACTGAAATACGACTCCAAGGTATCTATAACAATGAACATGCTCAATGGGATGAGAGTCAATAAACTATTTAAGCACCCTAGGCTTGTTGTCAAAAGCCATTATTTTGGTCTTTGTGTAATTTATCTCCAAGCAGTTTTGACCGCAGTCCTAGAAAGCAAAACTGCGTCATCTGCATAAAATAATTTTGGAATGTGTCTATCTGCAAGCTTCGGAGGGTGGAACTCAAGTTTGTGCAAAAACTGAACCATGTCATTGATATAAATATTAAATAAAGTACATTTTGGGAGTTTTGTGGAGGGGAGGGAGTCACAATACAGAAAAAACCTCTGCTGGAAAGACTGGCCAGGGGAAAGTTCTGACCAGCTGCTCAGGAGGTAAGATGCACACTCATTAAACAGGAGTTCTTGATTGGTGACTTGGCTCCTTGTGTCAGTGCTGATTGGACCTCCCTCTTTATTCCAGCAGGAGATGTCGAGGAGTCAGTTGCGGAATTTCAGGGGTTCTCATTGGAAAAAACCCAGAATGACCAGGCCGAACAAAACTTTAGGAATGGAAATGGACCACAGAAGAGGGAAGGAATCTGTATGGTGAAGAGGAGGATTAAGTCTATTCCTCGCCTAGAAGGGGGGTTCCATGAAATCCCAGTCCGCAACCGCCTCCAAGGGATTCATTCAGGAGTGATGCCATTTCTCTGTTCCAAGAGCAGAATGATGTTCCTCAGTGGCAGAAAAGGTAATGTATGTTTTCCAAACCACGTGATAATGAAGGCATGTAAATGCTGTTACTGTGGAAAGGACTTCAGATACAGACCACAGCTTCTTGTACACCAAAAAATACACGCAGCACAGAAGCTTTTTGAATGTTCAGAATGTGGAAAGAGATTCAATACAAGTGGCAATCTTCAAAAGCATCAAAGAATCCACACAGGGGAGAAACCTTTTGAATGCTTAGAGTGTGGAAAGCGATTCAGACACAGTAGCAATCTTCAAAACCATCAAAGAATCCATACAGGCGAGAAACCTTTTGAATGCTCAGACTGTGGAAAGAGATTCAGTCAGAGTGGCAGTCTTCAAGTGCATCAAAGAATCCATACAGGAGAGAAACTTTTTGAATGCTCAGAGTGTGGAAAGAGATTCAGTAGGAGTTGCAGTCTTCAACTACATCAAACAACCCACACAGGGGAGAAACCTTTGGAATGCTCAGAGTGTGGGAAAAGATTCAGTAGGAGTGGAGATCTTCAAAAGCATCAAAGAACCCACACAGGGGAGAAACCTTTTGAATGCTCAGAGTGTGGAAAGAGATTCAGTGGGACTGGCAATCTTCAAAAGCATCAAAGAACCCACACAGAGGAAAAACCATTTGAATGCTCAGAGTGTGGAAAGAGATTCAGTCAAAGTGACCATCTTCAAGCGCATCAAAGAACCCACACAGGGGAGAAACCTTTTGAATGCTCAGAGTGTAGAAAGAGATTCAGTAGGAGTGGAGATCTTCAAAAGCATCAAAGAACCCACACAGGGGAGAAACCTTTTGAATGCTCTGAGTGTGGAAAGAGATTCAGTCAGAGTGGCAATTTTCAAGAGCATCAAAGAACCCACACAGGAGAGAAGCCTTTTGAATGCTCAGAGTGTGGAAAGAGATTCAGTAGGAGTGGCGATCTTCAAGTGCACCAAGGAACCCACACCGGGGAGAAACCATTTGAATGCTCAGAATGTGGAAAGAGATTTAGTCGGAGTAGCATTCTTCAACAGCATCAAAGAACCCACAGTGGGGAGAAACCGTTTGAATGCTCAGAGTGTGGAAAGAAATTCAGTCGGAGTGGCAGTCTTCAAAGGCACCAAAGAATCCACACAGGGGAGAAACCTTTTGAATGCTCAGAGTGTGGAAAGAGATTCAATCAGAGTGAGAGTCTTCAAAAGCATTACAGTACCCACACAGGAGAGAAACCTTTTGAATGCTCAGAGTGTGGAAGGAGATTTAGTCGGAGTGGCAGTCTTCAACAGCATCAGCATCAAAGAAATCTCAGAGGGGAGAGAACTTTTGAATGCTCAGAGTGTGGAAAGAGATTCAATACGAGTGGCAGTCTTCAAAAGCATCAAAGAACCCACACAGGGGAGAAACCTTTTGAATGTTTAGAGTGTGGAAAGCGATTCAGTAGCAGTTACAATCTTCAAGGGCATCAAAGAACTCACACAGGGGAGAAACCTTTTGAATGCTCAGACTGTGGAAAGAGATTCAGTCAGAGTGGCAGTCTTCAAGTGCATCAAAGAATCCACACAGGAGAGAAACCTTTTCAATGCTTAGAGTGTGGAAAGAGATTCAGTAGGAGTTGCAGTCTTCAACTACATCAAACAACCCACACAGGGGAGAAACCTTTGGAATGCTCAGAGTGTGGGAAAAGATTCAGTAGGAGTGGAGATCTTCAAAAGCATCAAAGAACCCACACAGGGGAGAAACCTTTTGAATGCTCAGAGTGTGGAAAGAGATTCAGTGGGACTGGCAATCTTCAAAAGCATCAAAGAACCCACACAGAGGAAAAACCTTTTGAATGCTCAGAATGTGGAAAGAAGTTCAGTCAAAGTGACCATCTTCAAGTGCATCAAAGAACCCACACAGGGGAGAAACCTTTTGAATGCTCAGAGTGTAGAAAGAGATTCAGTAGGAGTGGAGATCTTCAAAAGCATCAAAGAACCCACACAGGGGAGAAACCTTTTGAATGCTCTGAGTGTGGAAAGAGATTCAGTCAGAGTGGCAGTTTTCAAGAGCATCAAAGAACCCACACAGGGGAGAAGCCTTTTGCATGCTCAGAGTGTGGAAAGAGATTCAGACATACTTCCAATTTTCAAAGGCATCAAAGAACCCACACAGGGAAGAAACCTTTTGAATGCTCAGAGCTGGGGCTCAGCAGAGTGGAAGATGGTCTAAACTAAAATGGTCATGGCTGGGAGTAATCTCTGCAATAAAAATGAATGGATTGAATTGAATGGATTAAAAATGAAAAAATAATTCTTCTGTTTCAGTTGATACAGATCAATATACGAAGACTTTGATTGAGTGGCAGAAAAATAAATATATTTTTATGGAATGGCAAAAACTAAGAATTAGATTTAAAATATTACAGGATTAGAAAAGAGAGGCGGCTTAGCAGTACTTAACACTAAACTATACCACCAAGCTGCCGGTCTGGTTAGGATTTCAGATTGGATCAATCACGTTCAGCTTTGAGATATCTTCAGACAACTTCAGTTTTATGATGACTGGCATGTTTTTTGCAGTTCTGTGATATATGTATTATTGTAAATGTTTTTCCTATAGATTGTATCTCTACAAGTGATATTGTGAGGTATGCTTTGGTAGACATTATCTATTGGCTGATTCTCTCTCTGTGTGTGTATACACACATATATACATATATATATATATGATGCGGGTCCCTTTTCGAGAGACTTCTTCTTTGTTGGTTCATTGGTTACACCTGTGGAATCGATGACTATTTCTTAGGGTTTGTGGAATAATCTAGTAAGAACACTGTACCAAATTTGAAAACACATCAGAGACACATCACAATCCAGGAGGTGGAAGCAGGATCCTTTTGGAGAAGTTTGGTGCTTAATAAACTCTGTAATAACGGATTATCCTCGTTTGGATATCAGAATAATTACAGGGGATTTTGTATTTGAATCTTTTCAAGATGGACATATTTCTATGTTGGATTGTTTGTATGAAGTGTTAGAGTGCTGTGTATTTCTTCACATTGATATGATAAAACAGTGACCTTTGATTTCTACAGGGGCATTATGAAACTGGCTGATTTGTTTTCAGTTCCTGCATAGTGTTGACCTTTTTTATTGCAGTCGCACACTATCTCGACATTTTCAGTGAGTTATCCACTACAACTCCAAGAGCTTTCTCTTGGTCAGTTTCTGCCAGTTCAGACCCCATCAATGTGTGTTTATAGTGAGGATTTTTGGCCCCAATGTGCATCACTTTGCACTTGGCCACATTGAACCTCATTTGCCATGTTGACGCCCGCTCCTCCATCCTCGACAGATCTCTTTGGAGTGCCTCACAATCCTCCGTGCCTTTCACCACCCATAACGATTTCGTGTCATCTGCAAATTTAGCCACTTCACTGCATACTCCCAACTCGAAATCATTAATAAACAAATTAAAAAGCATTGGACCGAGTACTGATCTCTGGGATACCCCACTGCTTACCACCCTCCACTGAGAAAGTTTCCCATTTATACTCACACTCTGTTTCCTATTAATTAGCCAGTTTTTGATCCACAAAAGGACTTGTTCTTTTATCCCATGACTGTTGAGCTTACTTAGGAGCCTTTGGTGAGGAACTTTATCAAAAGCTTTCTGGAAGTCAAGGTAAACAACATCTATTGGGCCCCCCTTGGCCACATGTTTGTTCACCCCCTCAAAGAACACTAACAGGTTAGTGAGACAAGATCTTCCCTTACAGAACCCATGCTGAGTCTGCCTCAGTAGTTTTTGTTCATCAGTGTGCCTACTAGTTCTTTCCTTAATAACGGTTTCCACCAACTTACCCGGTATCGACGTCAGGCTGACTGGCCTCTAATTTCCCGGATCTCCTCTGGAGCCCTTTTTAAAGATGGGATTGACATTAGCTACCTTCCAGTCCTCAGGAATACGTTTGTCAGGAGATCCACAAGTTCGGAAAGAAAGAAGGCTCATTTTACCATATGTGGTGGACTTGTGATAAAGCCATGAGTTATTGGTCAGAGATTCATAATGAAATACAGAAAATTCTGAAATGTACTTTTAAGAAGGATCCACAAATCTTGTTGTTAGGTCTTAAATTGGAAGAGTTAAATGTAACCAAGAGAACATTATTATGGTACTTGGTTACAACAGCTAGAATGACTTATGCACAATTCTGGAAACAAGAAAAGATACCTGAAATATGGGAATGGATCAAGAAGATGCTTTTTATGGCAGAAATGGACAAATTGACAAGAAAGCTTAATAATGAAGAAGATGAAGCATTTTTTGAAGAATGGAAAGATTTTAAAGACTATCTTGAGAAAAATTGGGATGTTAAAAACAGATTGATTTGCTTTGATAGTTATTAAGGAGAAAACAAGAAAAAGAATGAGAAGATTGTTAAAATGTTACCGTAATTTGATAATGGAAATGACATATTTGGTTAATGGTAATTAGATAATAGAGTTTATAAGGGGGTAAGAGCATTGCGGGAAGGCTTGTACTGGGGGGAAGGGGAGAAAAGAAAAAGGTATGTGATATTTATAAGATGGAATTTTAAATATGTGAAACATATCCAATAATAAAATAGATTTTTTTAAAAAAAGGAGATCCACAAGTTCACATTTGAACTTCTGAGGAGGAGGAGGGGAGGGAGGGACATGAGCCAGGTCAGGTTGCTAGCTCTGGGTTGGAAAATTCCTGGAGGTATGATGGGGGATAAGGACCTCTGTAGGATACTGTTATGTATTGAGCCTAAGCCTTTCCTCTAGAAGAAGAAGGAGAGAGAAGAGATTGGATTTATACCCCGCCCTTCACTACCCAAAGGTGTCTGAGAGTGGCTGACAAACTCCTTTCCCCTCCCCTCCCCACAACAGAGGTAGGTAGGATTGAGAGAGCTCTTGACAGAAACTGCTCTTTTTCAAGAACAGCTGTTGTCAGAACTACGGCTTGCCCAAGGTCATCCAGCAGGTGCAAATGGAGGAGTGGGGAATCAAACCCGGTTCTCCCAGATTAGAGTCCATGCACTTAACCAAACTGGGTCTAGCTGTAACTAGAACGGGCTGAGCTTCCTTCTTCCCCCCCCCCCCCATATATATTTATTTTCTATATAGAACAACAAACAAACAGACAAAACATAAATATAGGTGGGGGGAGAATTTAAACACATTGCTAAAGAGAAAGGACAATCATTTTGTCTTATTTACATTTTCCGTTACTTGCTAATAAGCCGTTTCGTCATTTTAGTCTTTTCCTTTTTACAGGGTTTTATAAATAGATAACAAAAGAGGAATAATAATTATATTTCCTCAAATTTCTTAATACTTGTCGTTTACGCTTGCTTTGGCAGCACATCTACTAAAATTGGAACGATACAGAGAAGACTGGCACGGCCCCTGAGCTTGCTTCTCTAAAACAATAGCTTGCCTGGATCCAGGAACTAACCTATACATAAGCAGTGTAACGTAAATAGCCTGTCACTGGGAGTGGGGGGGTGTTGCGTGTGGTGTAAACTGGCTGAGCTTGTTCCACCGGAACAATAGCTGGCCAGGATCCTGGAATGGACCTATAGCGTAGTAGTTGTAATGTAAATAGCCAATTGTCGGCGGTGGGGTGTGCTGGGGCGTGGTCTCTGCATGCTTTATAAACAGCGCAGCAAGGCCAGGTCTTCGGTCTTGTAGTTTGCTGAAATCACTGAATAAACTAGAGCCGATCACTGCAAGGCGTCTAGAACCCAGTATTTTCCAGATATATTGCCATTGAGTCCAGTCTCCAAAGCAGCCGTTTTCTCCAGGGGAACGGATCTCTGCTTGCCCGAGGTCGGTTGTGATTCTGAGAGGTCTCCTGGCCTCACCTGGGGGTTGGCATCCCTGATTCAGATGGAGAATAGAGGGAGAAGGCAGCTGCTGATCCGGCAGGGGAGGTTGGAGCCCTGCATCCTGCCCCCCCACCGGGCGTGTGCAGTTCCAGGTATCTCTTAGGGTTGCCAATGGACTTTGAGAAGAATGCCCCTTCTCCGTCCCTTTCAGAAGAGGCCAGCAGTGTGGAAACGGGCGGGCGGAGGTTTTCCATGGCACAGGAGCCTCTGTTGCTGGCTGCAGTGTCTGCCAGGGTGGGGGAAGAAATCCTTGGCTCTGTTGAAACTGCTTTTTGCTTCCGGAGTGGCGTCAGGACCATGATGGCTACATAAAACACTCAGGGCAATATTGAGAAGAACGTAAAAGATTTAAATGCAGAATTTGCTTCCAGAGGATGTAGTGATGGCCACAGGCATAGGGAGCTTGAAAAGAGGACTAGATAGGTTCATGGAGGATAAGTCTATCAATAGCTGCTGGCCCTGGTGATTGAAGGGAACCTCCACATTCATTGGCTGGCACAGAGCTGAATCAGGTTAAAGGGGAGGGAGGCAAACCCCTTATCTTTGTGGGCTGAAGTTGGTGACTGGTAAGTTTGTCTGGTTCGAGTAGTTTTGTGTGACGGTGTGAGAGGCTGCTGATCTATTGGTCATGGTCTCCATAACTACCTTGTTGCAATTGATCCTGGAGCTGATCCTTACGCATTTCCTTCATCTGTCTAGGAGGAGGCGGGGGGAGATGAAAGAAGTGTATAAGCACCTCACCCAATGCTGCTGTGCTGCTGATCGTTATCTGCAACATCTCCACAATCACACAAAACTACTATAACCAGACGAGGCTACCACTCACCAACTTCAGCCCACAAAGATAAGGGGTTTGCCTCCCTGCCCTTTATACCTGATCCAGCTTCATGCCAGTCACTTCCCAGACCACTTGGCACATCAGGCTGGGTCAGGCGACCTGACAACCCGTCACCTTCCCCTGACTCACAGTGGGCATGGGAGGCTTAGCAACATCTGACATGAGGGGTGATATGATCGAGGTTTATAAGATTATGCATGGGATAGAGCAGGTTGAGAAAGAAGTCCTTTTCTCCCTTTCTCACAATACAAGAGCTCGTGGGCACTCCATGAAATTGCTGAGCAGTCGGGTTAGAACAGATAAAAGGAAGTCCTTCTTCACCCAAAGAGTGATTAACATTTGGAATTCACTGCCACAGGAGGTGGTGGCAGCTACAAACATGGACAGTTTCAAGAGGGAATTAGATAAGCATATGGAGCAGAAGTCCATCAGTGGCTATTAGCCACAGGGTATAGATGAGGAACTCTCAGTCTGGGGCAGGTGATGCACTCTATTCTTGGTGCTAGGGAGGGGCAGCAGTGGGAGGGCTTCTAGTGTCCTGGCCCCACTGGTGGACCTCCTGATGGCACCTGGTATTTTTGGCCGCTGTGTGACAGAGTGTTGGACTAGATGGGCCATTGGCCTGATTCAACATTGGCTTCTCTTATGTTCTTATGTTCTTATCTGTCACATCAATCACTGATGCCCTGATCTCCCGCTTGAAGCCTGTATCCACTGAGGTATTTGTTTCCAGGTGGCAGATGTATCCCAGTGGAGTCCAGGCATTCTAATGGGGTTGCTATTGCACTGTTTTGGTGGTGTGTTATAGCGCTATAGCACTATAGCGTTCTAAAGTGAACGTTTTTTAAAAAAGGACAGATTGCCGGCGCGGGCAAAAAAGAGTGGGAAAACAAAGTGGCGCAGGAAGAAGCGCTACGGGGCATTTTACACAGCTCCTTGTAGCTCTTCAGAAACGGTATAGAAAAGTGGACCACTTGGAAGCAGTTTGCAGGTAAAATGGTTCAGAAATGCTTCCCTAATGGGACAGAAGCGTTTCTGTCTGAAAGTGAAAATATATTCCGGTAGGGACCATTACTGAAACAGTTCTGTCTGAAATGTCAGACCAGAAACCATTAGGGAACAGTTCCTCAACCGGAATATAACGGCTGTCTGAAATTCCCCAGAGTGTTGGACTGGATGGGCCATTGGCCTGATCCAACATTGGCTTCTCTTATGTTCTTATCTCCCTATATTATAAAAGCCAAATGGTGGTGGCACTCTCAGAACATTCCACACGCTCCGACTGGCTGGTCCCTGGAGTGTCACTCAACTGGCTCTCCTTCCATTGGCACGTGGCTACCTGCTTTGTCATAGTCCTGCCCACACACACGCTGACCAGGGTCTCACCCTCAGTGTGTTTGCTGCCAGCAGATGGGACTGCTTCAGTGGGTAAGCACGGCCCGACTGGCCTCGGGGACGGGGGAGATGGCTGCGCCACGCTTCCCTGGCCCAGGAGGCTGCGGCCCCTGCGGGGGGGGGTTTCGGGCTCTGCCAGGCTTCCCTGTGTTGCCCCTGGCCTCTCTGGCCTGGTGGCATGCCCCCACTGAGCTCAGGGAGGGGGAGAGGGCCGTGCCACGCTCCCCTTGGCCAGCGTGGCATGGCCCAGGGAATCCGTGGGCCCTTCTTTGGGGAGTAGGGCCCTGCCGGGCTTTCCTGGGCTGCCCCTGGCCTTGCTGGGCCAGTTCGACTGGCCTCTAGGAGGACGGGGCTGGGGGGGGCTCTGCTGCAGGCCGGAGCACTTGCCCACACGCTCTCTCTAGGGCCCTTTGCATTTTTCTCCGCAATGGCCCTGATCACTAGCGTTCTTATATTTCAGTAACAATTTAAGGTATTTAAGATGCTGTGTCTAATAATGATCCATATTATTTAAAAGCCAAATTTGTCAAGCCAAATTTATTGCACCTACTTCCAAAAAGAAATCAAGAGACACAAGAAAGATATTTCACATGAGGATCCTCCTAGGATCTAGCTTTGTGTGTCAAATGAAGATGCCCACGAGTTGAATGATACTGCTATTGTGTGTCTAGAAATAAATATTGACTTGTGCCACAATGTAAAATGAACTACACCTTAGCAGAGTAAGATTCAGTACAAAGAAAATACCTTCCAATTTTGGTCAGCTCTGAACGTCTCTTCTCTTGAAAACTCTGGGGCGGCTATGGGGCAGCTGCGACTGGATGGCCCTTTCCACCCCCACACAATATGGGGAGCAAAGGAGAGAGAAGAGCGGGATTTCAAGTGGAGGCTTTGCGCTTCCTTTATGCGCTTTGGGAAGTCTTGTGTCAGGATGGAAAGTTTGTGTGGATTTTCAGGTTGCTCCGT
Organism: Gekko gecko; assembly: GCA_029375565.1. Taxonomy (NCBI): domain Eukaryota; kingdom Metazoa; phylum Chordata; class Lepidosauria; order Squamata; family Gekkonidae; genus Gekko; species Gekko gecko. The sequence continues at coordinate 240,066,914 of JAPDNY010000003.1, read as the reverse complement.
CTCTCCAGCAAAACGGCCACATATCCTGGACTTACATAACAGAAGAACATAAGAACATAAGAGAAGCCAATGTTGAATCAGGCCAATGGCCCATCTAGTCCAACACTCTGTCACACAGCGGCCAAAATATACCAGGTGCCATCAGGAGGTCCAGCAGTGGGGCCAGGACACCAGAAGCCCTCCCACTGCTGCCCCCTCCAGCACCAAGAATAGAGTGCATCACCTGCCCCAGACTGAGAGTTCCCATCTATACCCTGTGGCTAATAGCCACTGATGGACTTCTGCTCCATATGTTTATCTAATTCCCTCTTGAAATTGTCCATGCTTGCAGCTGCCACCACCTCCTGTGGCAGTGAATTCCATGTGTTAATCACTCTTTGAGTGAAGAAGTATTTCCTTTTATCTGTTCTAACCCGACTGCTCAGCAATTTCATGGAGTGCCCACGAGTTCTTGTATTGTGAGAAAGGGAGAAAAGGACTTCTTTCTCAACCTGCTCAGTCCCATTCATAATCTTATAAACCTCGATCATGTCACCCCTCAGCCGTCGTTTCTCCAAGCTAAAGAGCCCCAAGCATTTTAACCTTTCTTCATAGGGAAGGTGTTCCAACCCTTTTATCATTCTAGTTGCCCTTCTCTGCACTTTTTCCCAATGCTATAATATCCTTTTTGAGATGTGGTGACCAGAACTGTACACACTATTCCAAATGAGGTTGCACCAATGATTTATACAGGGGCATGATTATACTGGCTGATTTGTTATCAATTCCCTTCCTAATAATCCCCAGCATAGTGTTGGCCTTCTTTATTGCAGCTACACACTGTCTAGACATTTTCAGTGAGTTATCCACTACGACTCCAAGATCTCTCTCTTGGTCCATCTCTGCCAGTTCAGACCCCATCAACGTGTATTTATATTTAGGATTTTTGGCTCCAATGTGCATCACTTTGCACTTGGCCACAGTGAACCCCATTTGCCACGTTGACGCCCACTCACCCATCCTTGACAGATCCCTTTGGAGTGCCTCACAATCCTCCCTGGTTTTCATCACCCTGAACAACTTCGTGTCATCTGCAAATTTAGCCACTTCACTGCTTACTCCCAATTCCAAATCATTAATAAACAAGTTAAAAAGCATCGGACCGAGTACTGATCCCTGGGATGCCCCACTGCTTACCACCCTCCACTGAGAAAGTTTCCCATTTATACTCACTCTCTGCTTCCTATTGATAAGCCAGTTTTTGATCCACAAGAGGGCTTGGACCTTCCTTGGGGTGGTGCTGAAACAGCCGCAGTGCTCCGGTTAGGGGAGGCTCCCCCTCAGGGAGGGAGGCAGGGAAGAACTCAGGAGGCCTCTGCTCTGTGCAGGGTTGCCAACGCCAGGTTGGGGAATTCCTGGAAATTTGGGGGTGGAGCCTGGGTTTTGAGAAGGGGGAGGCCCTCTATGTGGGGCATCATACCAGGGAGTCCCCTCCCCAAAGCTGCCACTTTCTCCAGGAAAATCGATCTCTGTAGTCTGGAAATCCTGTTTGCCATTCCAGGAGATCCCACCTGGAAGTTTGCAATTCTGGCTTTCTCTGCTGCTGGAAGACATCCCAACTGGCCCCTTGGAAGGCTGCGAAGCCCATATTAGTCTCCTGCCTTGCAAAGGGCGTCTCTATTGCACTTATGCTGACTGACCGGTTACTGACCAGAAGGGAGCAGCTGCGGGCAGGTGGAGAGTCCGAATCTTTACTGGTATTTCACGGGCGTTCCTTGCAGTCCGCCTTTCTCGCAGGGACTCAGCCCGAGGCGGGTGAGGCAGAGCGAGTTCAGGACAATCCAACGATTTCAAGAGAGGAGAGATCCAATAAGCAATGCAGCGGGGGGCCTTGGGGGGCAGGATTACTCCCGAGGAGCTTCACTGAGCCGCAGAGGGCGTCGCTGGAGGAGGCAGCCTGGCTGGAGCCCGGTGGGTCCGCCTGGGTCTGGGCGCGGGGAAGAGGAGGAGGAGGAGGGAGATTTGATTCTTCTCCAGCAGCGCGAGGGTTACAGGGACGGGGCTGCCTGCTAGAGAGGCCAAGCAAAGGCGCGCGGGGGGGGGGAGACAGAAAGGCTCTTCCGCCTGGAGTGGGGGGAGAAGTTTCTGAATGGGCAAAGAGCCGAAGAGCTTCAGACGTGCAGCAGCAGCACCCGGGAAAAGCCTGGCCGCCGGATCCGGGGAAGGTTTACTTTTTTGCAAGTAAGTCATGCGGGCGGGGGGTCTGGGGAATGAGGTCTGATCTTGGAAGAAGGGAGGAGGCGGCCGCCCCAGCATCGGTTTTTCTCCACTCTGTAAACGACGGGTTTTTTTTTTGTTTGTTGTTTTTGGGGGGGGGAAGAATCAGTGCCTTTAAGTCCAAGAAAGTTCAATGTATGCAACGGGCGATCAGTTGCTGGTCTTTTTAATTCTGCAGAAAAAGAAAAGGTTGCTGCTATCAAGCCGGAGGGTCGTCCAGTCCGCGATGGGAAATTCCTGCAGAATTGGGGAGGGGGAGGGGTGGAGCCGGGGGGGGGAGATCAGTGGAGTAGAATAACAAAGACTTTGCCCTCCAGCGCAGGCATTTTTCCCCGGGGGGAGACGGACGGACTGATTTCTGTGCTCGGACGATCAGTTATAATCCTGGGAGATCTCCAGGCCCCGCCTGGAGGCTGGCAACCGTATAAAGGCATCCGTTTTGCTCCGCTGTGTCACTGGGGGTGGGTGGGAGGGTCTTTAAGTACAGGGGGAAACGTGTGAAACTGGAGTCCTGTTGCTGGTGAGTTTAGTTCTGCAGGGGGGAGGCGAAGAGCCTCGATTTGGTCTATAAATGAAAAAGGTCGCTCCATTGTGTGTGTGTTTGGGGGGCGTAACTCCTACCGGAGTGGGAATCAACGGGCAGCCCCCTCCGAAGACCCTGAGGCAGGGCCAGTGTGGGGCCCGGGGCTGCTAGTGGGTATCCAAGGCCCCCCAGCAGAGGAGAGGGGATTTTAAAAAGAATAATCCGTTGTGGAGGAGCAGAGAGCCTAGCAAACGCCCCTGGCATCGATGAAACACATAAGAACATAAGAGAAGCCAAACTTGGATCAGGTCAATGGCCCATCCAGTCCAACACTGTGTGTCACCCAGTGGCCAAAAATACCAGGGGCCATCAGGAGGTCCACCAGGACCGCTCTAGTAAGAACATAAGAAGAGCCCTGCTGAGTCAGAGCAATAGTCCACCTAGTCCAGCATCCCGTCTCCCACAGTGGCCAAGCCAGTTCCTCTGGAGGGCCAACAACAAGGCAGAGAGGCCTTCCCCTGATGCTGCCAAAGGGATTCAGAGGCTTAGTGCCTCTGAATGTGGAGGTTCCCCTCAGTCACCAGGGCTAGACTTATCCTCCATGAGTTTGTCTAGTCCCCTTTGAAAGCTGTTTCTTCCTGACTACATCCTCTGGCAGCGAACTCCACATTTTAAACACTCCCTGTGTACAGAAGTATTTCCTTTTCTCTGTCCTGAATCTCCTCCCCATTAGCTTCATTGGATACCCTCAAGTTCTAGTATTTTGGGAGAGGGAGAAAAATTTGTCTTTGTCCACCCTCTGTTGTGGCAGGACACCCCATTGCAGAAGCCATGCTGGTTTTCCCTCAGCAGGCTTTGTCCTTCAATGTGCCTAACCATTGATTCTGTCTTTGATTGCAGATTCTACTAATATGCTGGGACAGACATTAGCCTGACTGGCCTGTAATTTTTTGGTTCCCCTCTGGATCCCTTTTTAAAAACTGCTGTAACAATTCCTAGTCTGCAGAAACAGATCCTGGACCTGGTGATCCTGGAACAGTTCCTGGCCATCCTGCTGGGTCAGAGGCTGAATTTTGATAGGTTACATCTTTGGGTTAGTAGATCAATTATCTCACATCCTGAAGAACTCTTGGGTGGGTGCCATCAGGACCTGGAGACTACAGTGGGCCTCCTTGGCAGATGTCTAGAATAGTTTATACCAGTCTATGATAGTTAATTTAGCACAAGGACATGAACCCTGATCTGCAAACCATGAGAAAGATGCTCCTTCCGATTCTGCAGGGTGATCCAGGGTCGGTGATGTTGTTCCACCTTCTTTAGGTTCCTTTCTTCCTTTTTGATGTATTCCCTCCTCCCTCTTCATACCAAGTCAGTAAAGACATCTTTTTGCAATCAGAGGCGGCCCAATAGAAAGGGAAGGAGATGGAAGAGCAGCACCCAGAAGGACTGGAAATTGGCAAGACAGCAAGGAAAGACCCTCATCCCATCCAGGTGGGGAGTGGGGCTGAACTCTGGGAAGGAGCGGTGCCAGAGGTCCTGCCTCAGGAGACCGGGATCTCAGAGGAGCATCGCCAGCGTTTCCGGCAGTTCTGCTACCAGGAGGCTGCTGGGCCCCGAGAGGTTTGCAGCCAGCTCCATGGACTTTGCAAGCGCTGGCTGGAGCCGGAGAGGCACTCCAAGAAGCAGATCCTGGACCTGGTGATCCTGGAGCAGTTCCTGGCCGTCCTGCCCGAGGAAATGCAGCGCTGGGTCAGAGGATGCGGGCCGGAGACCAGTTCCCAGGCGGTGTCCCTGGCCGAGGGCTTCCTCCTGAGTCGGGCGGAGGACAAGCGGCAGGCAGAGCGGGTGAGGGAGCTTCATGCCGTCCATTCAAACTGTGACCTTCGACCTTAGCCTGAGGCATCCCTGCCCGATATGTGTCCCTCCAGAAACTTCACCGGGGTTGACAAAAAGCCGCAACCCTGATTCTTGCCGCTGTGGTTGAAGCCGCTCTGATGATGGGTGCAGGGGTGAGGATGGGCAGGGGCAAGATCCGTCTCCTTGGTCTTTCGCATTCCTCCTCTTACCTGTATCCCTTCCTGCAGATTCAGATGTGGGGGCCATCTGTGAAGATGGAAGGTGAAGTTCTCTGAGGAGGAAGGATCTCCTTTGGAGGAAGAGCAGAAGGCGCAGGCCCAGGGGCATTCCCAAGATGCCCTCTCCCGTGGTAAGGGTGACTTTTGCCCAGATTTGAGGTACATGGTGAAGTTGTGGGATAGAAGGTTCAGGACAGGAGGAAAAAGAAATATTTCTGCACACCACACAGAGTGGACCGCTGAGACTCAGTGCCACGGGATGTGATGGTGGCCACTCCCTTGAAGGGGCAATTATACAGACTCATGGAGGGCAATTCCCTTCTCATAGGAACACAGGAGGATATAAGAGAAGCCAAATGTTGGATCAGGCCAGTGGCCCCTCCGATCCAAGGCTCTGTGTCACACAGTCCAGGTGTCAAATCCAGGTGCCATCAAGTGGTCCAACAGCAGGGCCAGAGCTCCTTAAATCCCTCCCACTGTTGCACCACAAGCGCCAAGAAGACAGGGAATCACTGCCCCACACAGAGAGTTCCATCGATACCTTGTGGCTAAGAACCACTCATGGACTTTTGCTCCAGATGTGTATTCAGTTCTCTTGGAGCTGCCTAGGCTTGTAGGCGCCACTACTTCCTGCGGGAGTGAATTCCACGTGTTAACTGAAATTTTCGTATCTCACGCCATGACTTGGATAGTCCAGGCAGGGTCAACTCTGGCAAGTCCTTGGATGGGAGACCTCCTTGAGAATACCAGAGGGGGTAAGCGGGGGCAGGCTTTATTCCGCCACCTCTCTGAGAATCCTCCAGGCCCCCAGTAGGGGTCGGTCACCAGAGGTCGCCATGACTTCCAGGTGCACACACACAATCACTTGCGCATGCACACACATGCACATATCAAAAATACCACAAAAAAAATAATAATTCCTGTCTCATGCATCTTCTGTTAGGGGGACTCAAGGTGGCTCAAAAAAGAAAAGTTGACCTGGCACCCCTGGAAACTTTGGAGGTGGAGCCAAGGGTGGATGTGATGTCACAGTGAGGTCTCATCCGGCTGAACATCGAGGCGTGACATCAGAGCATCAGCAGACACTCTAGAAAGCGCTTGATATTACCCTGAAGTTTTCAGGTGTGCTAATGTCACCTCTGGGTTTTTGGACAGATGTGATTGTGATGTATCATTTGGCCTAATCAAAAGCACATGGGAGATCCCAGCCAGCAGGAAATTGGTGCACCTGGGCCCTTGGTCTGATCGAGCAGGGATGCTGTCACCACTTTGAGCTTTGGGAGTTCACAGGATAGATTTCCAATGTCACAGAAGTCTGAAATGTGTTGGCAGTGTTTGCACTCCCCCCCCCCGAGGTTCACAGGAACCTGGTGCTTCCCTTCCACCTCTCCCTCAAGTTGATTCTAAATTGTTACACGTTTTGTTCAGTCTAGACAGGGGGCAAGGTTTCACCGCCCTGGGAACAGGGGTGCATGAAGCAGGAGACGCACAAGCAAACAAAATACGAAGTCGAGGCTCAGACCCTTTCTTCCGACGTTCTCTCCCTCCCAGGCAGCGAAGAGACGGTGTTGAGTCATCGTCTTTGTGGAGGAGCGGAAACGGCGGCTGCCCCTGCAGTCCAGGTAGGGGAGATGAGCAGGGGACCACCAGAGTTCCCCCTCCTTTCTCGGGGGGGGGGGCTTTTGCTCCTGCAGTGGCTTCTAAGGTGTCCGAGCAAGAGAGGCTGTGAATGCCACGCTCTCTTCCGCAGCCCAGCTCTCCATCCTCCACCCCACCAGGATGTCCGTTTCCTGAGTGCAGTCTTGCCGGGCTCGATCTCTGATGGGGAAGTCTGCTTTTTCTTTCAGTGTCCATTTTCCTTTGAGGAGGTGGCCGTGTATTTCACCGTGGCAGAGTGGGCCCTGCTGGATCCGGACCAAAGAGCGCTCTACTGGGAAGTCATGCTGGAGAACTACGGGAGCGTGGCCTCTCTGGGTAAGGACCCTCCTCAGGTGCCAAAGGCGTGAATGGCTGCCAGTGCAATGTTGTGTGCATCAAAATATCGAAGAGCAGTATGTCATTATGTGGGGCCAGGCCCTGTACTTCACACCCTCTGGACAACTCCAGGAGCTGAGGTGGCCGTGAAAGCAGCCAACACACCTGGCTGGTCCAGGGACAACTGCAGCCAATGCCGTGGCCAGCGAGAGAGGCAGGGTGGGTGTCAGGGCCTGAGGTGGAGACAGACAAAGGCCTTGGGTCACTCTTCCTCCTCTTTTTCTCTCTCTCTCCCCCAAAGAAGGCACGGATGTGCGAGAGACTGCAGTGGAGACGGACGAAGGGCTGGAGAGTTTCTCAAGAGGGTCTCAACAGAATATTTCCTTCCCGAGTGAACTGGCTGCGAGTGAGTCTGCTTCATCATCGTTATGTCAAGGGAATGGGCAGAGAATAGCCATGGCAGATTCCCGCTTCACTTCTTAGCAACTCTCGGTTGGGTAGAATGATAAAGCCCTCTGGTAAGGAGGGAGGGAGGCCTTTGGGGCCTGAGATCTTGGGAATTCTTCCTGGGGCTGAGCTCAGTTGTGGCTCTTGAAGAAGGACGAGGAGGAGGAGGGATTCATACCCTGCCCTTCAATACCTGAAGGAGTCTCAGAGCGACTTACATTCTCCCTTCCCTTCCTCTCCCCACAACAGACACCCTGTGAGGTGGGTGGGGCTGAGAGAGCTCTCTCGAGAACTGTCCTTGAGAGAACAGCTCTGAGGAAATTGTGACTAACCGAAGGCGGCAGGTGGAGGAGTGGGGAATCAAACCCGGTTCTCCCAGATTAGAGTCTGCACTGCCTAACCACTACACCAAACTGGTCCCTTTAGGGGCTGCACTGTCCTTAAATACCAGATATTCTAGGGAAAGATGAGGTATTTACTTAAGAACAGCTTTGCTGAACGAGTCAGACGCCCCCGTCAGACTTTTTCTACTGTGGTCAGTTGAATGTCTCCAGGCCTCCCCCCTCACAACAACGGGTATTCCTATGGGAGTTCCCTTAGAACTGGGGGGGTTCGCTTGCTGAGGTCCTGACTTCTCCCCTGCCCCAGCAGACACGTGTTATCGGGGTCTGAAGACCAGCTCCTCTTCTCTCTCATCACACCAGGATGGAAACTCCGTAAAATCCCAGGACTAGAAATAACCATCACTTTTTGTATTTCATCATCAAAACGTCTGCACGGCAAGGCAAATGGGAAGGGCAGAGGAACAGACGTTTACCAGCTTTTCCCTTAAAGTACAATTGCAATTTATTATTACGGTCAGAGACCAACAATCAATACAATAGGAGGCAGATAAATAACAGATAAAAGAACAGTAAAATTATAAAATATAATAACACAGAAATGATAAAATTAATATTAAGATCAAATCTAGGCCTATCTGTATTTCTTTATCACTTTCCTAGATCGGTATGCCAACCAACCAAATTTGGCAACCATCCTCGTCAGCTTTTGATTATCACCTGCCAGCATAATTGACAAAAGTATCCTTCTATTACGACCTGGATAGGAGTTAACAAGAGGCTTACTCAAAATTTCCCTAATGTTATGGTATATACTACAATTGAAAATACATGTTCCAATGTTTCAACAGTTCCCATCCCAGATATACAACTTTTCCTCCGTGTTAGTAAATCTGGCCTCCGATATAGCTGAGGGGAAGGCATTATATCTTAATAAGGTAAAAATTCTTCTACAATTACAAATATCTAAATATTTGATGTAAGGTCTCAAAATAATTGTTAAGTGTACTTATATCAAATACGGGGCTTCTTATCCTGCTCACATCCATCTGTCGTTCAACATCTAATATTCTTTGTTTTAGAACTGATCTAGCCTGATCATATCCCAAAGACAGTATACACTGATTAGAAAAGCCACAACAAACCAGTTTATCCTCTATCTTTTTTTGCCATAAAGGAACAAAGTTCTCTTCCATCATAGTATGAGTAAGGCCAGTGGGTGAGAACATCAGTTTGAACCCATAATGAAAAGCAGCAATCCGCAATCTTGCCTCCACCGTAACCAGGCCGGACTCTGAACGGATTGCAGCATTTGAAACACTCGTTGGGACTTGAAAAAAAATTCTTAAAAATGTCTTCAATTTTTCTAATTTTTTTTTAAAAAAATTCTTAAGATTTTAAAATTTCTTTAAAATGTCTTTAAAATTTCAATTGCGTTCTTTCAAGTAAGGTCAAATTTGTCTGGAAGGGACAAAGGTGCTCCATATAATAATTGAGGTAATACTTTTATAGAGAATAACTTAGTGGCAGCTTCTAAGTTACAACCTCCTTTGGACCAAAAGGACTTTTGAATAGCTCCAGCATTTTTCTGCGCATTAGCTGACAGGTAATCAACATGGCCTTTCTTGCGACCAGATGACTGAAATACGACTCCAAGGTATCTATAACAACGAAGTTGCTCAATAGGATGAGAGTCAATAAACCATTCAAACACCCTAGGCTTGTTGGCAAAAGTCATTATTTTGGTCTTTGTGTAATTTATCTCCAAGCAGTTTTGACTGCAGTGTTGCAAGAAAGCACACAGAGCTCTCTTAAGACCCTTAGGTGTCATAGAAAGCAAAACTGCGTCATCTGCATAAAGTAATATCGGAATCTGTCTATCTGCAAGCTTCGGAGGGTGGAACTCAAGTTTGTACAAAAATTGAACCTTGTCATTGATATAAATCTTTCCTTATATATAATCGACTTTTGGTCTGCCCTTATATGGTAAAAATGCGCGCCATAAGCAGTTGGCTGCGGAACCTGTCAGTTAGAGAGGCAATCTCTCGCCACTGGCTGCCTTGCCTGCCTGCGTGGGTGCACGGCCGCCCACACAGGCAGCGCGGGGCCTCATGCCCCAAGTCTCAGGCCACCCACTGGATGGGTATGGCTGCTCCAGCGGCAGTCCACTGCGGGACCCAGGCCTCTTCTGGGTGCCCTGGCTGTCCTCGCGGCAGCACACCGCTGCTACCGCTCGCCCAGACTCAGCCTCCAGAACAACAGCCACGGCCTGCTGCTGCCGTGCCTGAAGGGGAGCAGCACTCGGGCTCTGGACCAACAGGGCCACCCTGCAGCGGCTGCGGCTGAAGGACAGCGGCACCCGCTTCTTCCACACCCAGACACACAACGAGCTCCCTCCGATGCCACGGCTGGCCCACAGAGGTAGGCCGTACGGGGCTCGACGCCCGTGCCAGCTGAGAGCCGCTACTGCTGGCCCACACACACACCGGACGCCAGCGCCACCTTGCTCAGCCCACAGCCCCAAAAGGCCTCTCACGCCTCTCCAACACTGGGAGGCATGCTGGCAAGCCACCGGCACTCCCACCCTACCACCGCCCCGAATGGAGGACAGATGGTGCCGTCCCCCACACGCTGGCTAGCAGCTGTTGCATCGAGCCATGCAACAGGCCTTGCCGCTAGTATTAAATAAAGCACATTTTGGGAGTTTTGTGGAAGGGAGGGACAGTCACAATACAGAAAAAAGCTCTGCTGGTGGGCTGGCCAGGGAAAAGTTCTGACCAGCTGCTCAGGAGGTAAAATGCACACTCCTTAATCAGGAGTTCCTGATTAGTGACTTGGCTCCCTGTGTGAGTGGTGATTGGACCTCCCTCTTTATTCCAGCAGGAAATGTGGAGGAGTCAGTTGCGGAATTTCAGCAGTTCTCATTGGAAAAAGTCCAGAATGACCAGGCTGAAAGAAACTTTGGGAACAGAAATGAACAGGAAGGAGGCTGTATGGTGAAGAGGAGGATTAAGTCTATTCCTCGCCAAGAAGGGGGATTCCATGAAATCCCAGTCCACAACTATCTCCAAGGGATTCATTCAGGAGTGATGCCATTTCTCTGTTACAAGAGCAGAGTGACGTTCTTCAGTGGCAGAAAAGGTAATGTATGTTTTCCAAACCACATGATAATGAAGGCATGTAAATGCTGTTACTGTGGAAAGGACTTCAGATACAGACCACAGCTTCTTGTACACCAAAAAATACACGCAGCACAGAAGCTTTTTGAATGTTTGGGGTGCAGAAAGAAATTCAGTATGAATTCCAGTCTACAAAAGCACCGAAGAAGCCACTCAGGCGAGAAACCTTTTGAATGCTCAGAGTGTGGAAAGAGATTCAGTAGGAGTGACAGTCTTCAAAAGCATAAAAGAACCCACACAGGGGAGAAACCTTTTGAATGCTCAGAGTGTGGGAAGAGATTCAGTCATAGTGGTAGTCTTCAACAGCATCAAAGAACTCACAGAGGAGAGAAACCGTTTCAATGCTCAGAGTGTGGGAAAAGATTCAGTCAAAGTGGCCATCTTCAAAGGCACCAAAGAACCCACACAGGGGAGAAACCTTTTGAATGCTCAGAGTGTGGAAAGAGATTCAATCAGAGTGAGAGTCTCCAAAAGCATTACAGTACCCACACAGGAGAGAAACCTTTTGAATGCTTGGAGTGTGGAAAGAGGTTTAGTCGGAGTGGCAGTCTTCAACGGCATCAGCATCAAAGAATCCTCAGACGGGAGAAAACTTTTGAATGCTCAGAGTGTGGGAAACGATTCAGTCAGAGTAGCAGTCTTCAAAAGCATCAAAGAACCCACACAGGGGAGAAACCTTTTGAATGCTCAGACTGTGGAAAGCGATTCAGTCAGAGTGTCAGTCTTCAAGAGCATCAAAGAACCCACACAGGAGAGAAACCTTTTGAATGCTTGGAGTGTGGAAAGAGATTCAGTAGGTGTGGCAATCTTAAGGTGCATGAAAGAACCCACACAGGGGAGAAACCTTTGGAATGCTCAGAGTGTGGGAAAAGATTTAGTAGGAGTGGAGATCTTCAAAAGCATCAAAGAACCCACACAGGGGAGAAACCTTTTGAATGCTTAGACTGTGGAAAGAGATTCAGTGGGACTGGCAATCTTCAAAAGCATCAAAGAACCCACACAGGGGAGAAACCTTTTGAATGCTCAGAGTGTGGAAAGAGATTCAGTCAAAGTGACACTCTTCAAGTGCATCAAAGAATCCACACAGGGGAGAAACCTTTTGAATGTTCAGAATGTGGAAAGAGATTCAGTACAAGTGGCAGTCTTCAAGAGCATCAAAGAACCCACACAGGGGATAAACCTTTTGAATGCTCTGAGTGTGGAAAGAGATTCAGTCAGAGTGGCAGTCTTCAAGAGCATCAAAGAACCCACACAGGGGAGAAACCTTTTGCATGCTCAGAGTGTGGAAAGAGATTTAGTAGGAGTGGTGATCTTCAAAACCATCAAAGAACCCACACAGGGGAGAAGCCTTTTGAATGCTCAGAGTGTGGAAAGAGATTCAGTCAGAATTCCAATTTTCAAAGGCATCAAAGAACCCACACAGGGAAGAAACCTTTTGAATGCTCAGATTGTGGAAAGAGATTCAATACGAGTGGCAATCTTCAAAAGCATCAAAGAACCCACACAGGGGAGAAACCTTTTGAATGTTTAGAGTGTGGAAAGAGATTCAGTAGCAGTTACAATCTTCAAGGGCATCAAAGAACTCACACAGGGGAGAAACCTTTTGAATGCTCTGAATGTGGAAAGGGATTCCATCTCTATGGCAGTCTTGAATATCATCAAAGAACCCACACTGGGGAGAAACCTTTTGAATGCTCAGTGTGTAGAAAGAGATTCATTCGGAATGTCACTCTTCAACAGCACCAAAGAACCCACACCGGGGAGAAACCTTTTGAATGCTCAGTGTGTGGAAAGAGGTTCAGCCAGAATTCCAGTCTTCAAAAGCATCAAAGAACCCACCCAGGGGAGAAAACTCTTGAATGCTCAGAGCCAGGGTCCAGCAGAGTGAAAGAAGGTCACGTGGCCGTTTGCTTCCAAGCAGACCCAGCTCCATTCTCACCAACCTAATAAGGTAAAAGGGCTTCTGAAAGGAAATAGGAAGTTGGAGAGGCAGCATCTGAAAGAGGAAGGAAATTTCCCAAAGTAGAAGATTTCACAGGTCAAACCTTATTTGGTCAAGCAGAAATGAGAATGAAGATCCATCAGACTCTGCATCCTGACTCCATATGGCCCTTTTTGGCAACCCCCTTTCCTCCTGAGTCAGAGAGAATGGCCTTTCTTGGAAAGTGAGCTTTAACATGAGAACTTATACCCTGGAAAATTTGCGTGGTCTTGAATGACCTCCTGAACTTGAATTCTGCTCTGCTTCTACAGACTAACACGGTAACCCACCAGGGAGGCCGAGAGCGTGCCTCGCCTTTCTGGCCTTCAGACTCCACTAGATAAACCTTTTTTCTTTTCTTTTTTGCAATGTATATTCATTGGTTTTTCAAACACGGAAAAAAAAAGACATAGACAAAAAGAGACAGATTTATCTTAACCTCTCTAAGGTATCCTAACAAAACATAACATAATATCACTGATTCAAATTAACTTTTCTTTTCTTGTCCTTTATACTGTGAATCATCACCTATTACCCGCAAATACATTGAATAGCATTAATTCCCAAATTCTAACAAGACATAACATAATATTGTAAATTCAGGTTAATTTTTTGTTTACCCATCCTTATACTGTATATCAACACCTATTTCCAAAATAAACCTTCCGATAGTCTGACTTTGGATTAAATAATTTTCCAAATATATATTCTCCATTTGACATGTAGCAGTTAGCTTCTATTACTTCTGTTCCATCTACCTACTATATGAACAGCAACTTCGCCAAGTCCAAAACAAAACCTTTAACCAAACAAACAAACAGAATTATATCCCAACTGAGAATTATATTTATTACTTTACCAAAAACAATACCTATTTCCTTTTAACAGTCACATAGCAGGTATCATATCACCTTATATTCCCTCCCCACGTCATTCTTGTTTTATATTATTGTTAGTTATTTATATTACTAACTTCTAAATTCTAAAATGGAAACCAATATTTGTTATTTAAGTTCCTAATTATTTCCACTAACTGTCATATTTGTTATTTCTCTAACCTAATGATTAATTTCTCATATATTTCTTTTGATTCACAACTTAATATATAGCTGTCTTGCTTTTTCAAATAGTCTGTGATATCTTACTTCCTTATTCCTCATTTTGCAGCCTTACACATTTCTGTACTAATATAATCCAACTCAAAATTAATTGTATTCACTATTTAACAGTACCCATATGAAGGAAAAAGGACAATAAACAAATAAACCACTAAATAGCGATAATTAGACTCCAACAGTTAAACCTGAACAGCTCCATTAATAGAGGAAAAGCCTCAACCAAACCCACGTTTGTTTGGATGAAGATACAGAAAGATTTGGAAAGATGGTCCAAACTAAAATGATCATGGTTGGAAAGAATCCCTGCAGTAAAAGTGAATGATTTGCCATAATAAATTTTCTGGTTCAGTTGATACCAATTAATATACAAAGGCTCTGACGGACTGACAGAAACAAATAAATATGGAATGGCAAACAACTAAGAATTATATTTAAAGTATTACAGGTTGAGAAAAAAGAAGAGGCTTAGCAGTACCTAACATTAAACTATACCACCAAGCATCTGGTTTGGTTAGGATTGGATCAATTAAGTTTAACTCTGAAACATCTTTAGACATCTTCAGTTTTATGATGTCTGTCATGTTTTTTTGGAGTTCCGTGATATACGTTTTATTGTAAACACTTCCTCCTATAGATTGCGCCTCTACAAGTGATATTGTGACGTCTGCTTTGGTCGACATTATCTATCGGTTGATTCTGTATATATGCCCGTGTGTGTATAAAATAGTTTGTGTCCCTCTGAGAGAGACTTCTTCTGTGTTTGGTTCATTGGTTATACCTGTGGAATCGAGGACTATATCTGAGAGTCCGTAGAGTAATCTAGTAAGTACACATCCTGATTCAGGAGGTGAAAGGAGGATCCTTTTGGAGAAGTTTGGAGCTTAACGAACTCTGTACTAACGGATTATCCTCCTTCGGATATCAGAATAATTACAGGGGACATTGTATTTGAATGCTTTCGAGATGGACTTATTTCTGTGTTGGATTGTCTGTACGAAGTATTAGAGTGCTGTGTATTTGTTCACATTGATATTGTAATATAGAGACATAAACCTCGTATAGTACATACGTATTTCAGTACAACTTTTTTGAGCCGGCAGGCATCTTCTGACCTAGTGTGACAGATGCAGACACAACATGGCTGCCCCGGGAGGTGGAGCCAGCAAGAAATGGCCGCCCCAGCTGACTCTCAGTCACCCAGTGCAGGTTCTTGTGCTCTGTTGGCAGCTGCTGTGAAAGCTGCACAACCAATCAACCCTCCAACAGCCAATCATAGAATAGAATCATAGAGTTGGAAGGGGCCTAGAGGGTCATCTAGTCGAACCCCCGGCACAATGCAGGCAATTCACAAATCCCTCCCCCTCCACACCTGCAGTGACCCCTGTTCCATGCCCAGAAGATGGCAAAAAACCTCCAGGATCTCCAGCCAAACTGGCCTGGGGAAAAATTGATTCCTCACCCCAAAGTGGCGATCGGTGTTTCCCTGGATGTGTAAGAAAGGGCCACGAGAACTAAGCACCGAGGCAACCCTTCCTCCCCTCCCTTCTCGTTATCTGCCTAAGTTCGCAGGATCGGCACTGCTTTCAGATGTCCATCTAGCCTCTGTTTGAAAACCTCCAAAGAAAGAGACCCCACCACCTCCCGAGGAAGCCTGTTCCACTGAGGAACTGCTCTAACAGTCAGGAAATTCTTCCTGATGTTTAGCCGAAAACTTTTCTGATTTAATTTCAACCCATTGGTTCTGGTCCAACTTTCTGGGACAACAGAAAACAACTCCGACCCATCCTCTATAGGACAGCCCTTCAAGTGCTTGAAGATGGTTATGATATCCCCTCCCAGTCGTCTCCTCTCCAGGGTAAACATACCCAGCTCCTTCAGCCTTTCCTCATAGGACTTGGTGATACCCCTCAACATCTTTGCTGCCCTCCTCTTGACACATTCCAGCTTGTCTTCATCCTTCTTAATTTGTGATGCCCAAAACTGAACACAGTATTCCAGGTGAGGTCTAACCAGAGCAGAGTAAAGTGGTACCATCATTTCGCATGATGCCTTTCTGCCCAGAAAGAAGCCTTCCTGGGCAGAAGCCCCACCTGGGCCCACTCACCTTCTAAAAACATGTGGTAGGTGCTGAAGGCGCAGCACAGAGGCGGCCATGTTGGGACCGATGTTGGGGAACTCTGGTTTAGTACGATCGGTTTCTCTGTGGTATTTCTCTGAACCTCCTCCCCACATAGTAGATGGCAGGGAGGCAACATAGTTTGACAGAAGGCATTTTCCAGGGTTTCTACCCAGTTACTTTGCTATTGGTCTAGTACTAGGCTTGAAGAATACCTTCTTGGTGGGTCTGTCTAGATGTTCTCAGGAAATCCCTGAGTGGTGGCAGCTGGTTACAAGGCTGCTTTTCCAGGGAACCCTTGATCTAAGGGAGTTTCCCATAGCTGGGAGCCTGCCCCCTTCTCACGCTGCTTTCCCTAACCTTTGGAAAACGTTCATTGTTTATAGCTATGAGGATCAGCACAATGACAGGAGAGTCTCCTATCCCCTCCGTTTCATCTTCTCCAGCCCGGTCGGTAAGCTGAGCTCGGATGAATTGATGCAACGCTTGTCTTAAGAGCATAAGAGAAGCCACGTTGGATCAGGCCAACGGTCCATCCAGTCCAACGCTCTGTATCACCCAGTGGCCAACACCCAGGAGCCTTCAGGAGGTCCACCAGCGGGGCCACGACTCCAGAAGCCCTCCCAGTGTTGCCTCCTCCAAGCACCAACAATTCAGAGCATCATTGCCCCAGACAGAGTGTTCCATCTGTACCTTGTGGCTGATAGACACTGATGGACCTCTGCTCCAGATGTTTCTCCAATCCCCTCTTGAAGCTTTCTAAGCTTCTAGCTGCCACCACGTCTTGTGGCTGTGAATTCCACTTATTCATTGCTCTTGGGGGGGGAAGAAGGAGTTCCTTTTCTCTGTTCTAAGCCCACTGCTCACTGGTTTCATGGAGTGCCCACGAGTTGTCATATTGTGAGAAAGGAAGAAATGTTTTAAACAAGAGTATGCTCAGCGGTGAAGAAGTGTGCATGTGTACGGAAGTGTGTATTCCCAGATTTAAATCTGGCTAGTCTGAAAGGTGCCACTGGACTCAGACTGGGCCCTGTTCCTCTAGACCAACACAGTTTCCCACCTGAATGCTCAGTGGTGAGAACTGGCAGGAAAGGGGAGGGGGACGCACGACCAGAGAGACCCATGTGGCCTTTGCACCCAGCAGGGCAACGTAACGCTCTCTGACCAAACATGGGATGCACCTCCGGGACTGGGATGGATCCTGCCCAGCCTCAAAGGCTTTGCTGGGGGAGGCCTGAGCACCCAGCGCCCCCTAAAAATGCCCCAAACAGCCCCCCTTGGGATAGAGACCCCAAAGTCCATCTCCGCTCCTGGCTCGCGTGGAGGCAACCTGGGCGAGGGACGAATCCTGCTCTCTTTTGCATATGGGGCATTCAGAAGAAGAAGAAGAGAAGAGATTGGATTTATACCCCGCCCTTCACTGCCCAAAGGCGTCTCAGAGCGGCTTACAAACTCCTTTCCCTTCCCCTCCCCACAACAGACACCCTGTGAGGTAGAAGAAAGAGAAGAGATTGGATTTATACCCCATGGCCCTTCACTGCCCAAAGGTGTCTCAGAGCGGCTTACGATCTCCCTTTCCTTCCCCTCCCCACAACAGACACTCTGTGAGGTAGGTGGGGCTGAGAGAGCTCCTGACAGAAACTGTCCTTGAGAGAACAGCTGTGCCAGAGCTTGTGACTGACCCAAGGTCACATCAGCAGGTGCAAGTGGAGGAGCGGGAATCAAACCCGGTTCTCCCAGATAAGAGTCCGCGCACTTAACCACTACATCAAACTGGTGTACTTAACCGCGCACTTAACCACTACACCACAGCAGCCACCCCCCAGGAGAAGGGCGGCTGTCCCCAGGCTGGAGAGGCAGCGCCCACCCACCCAGCCCTGTGGGCACCTTCTCTCATCCCAGGCCCTGCAGTTGGCTGCCACGGGAAAAAACATTGGGCCGGTTGGGAAGATCGGGGCGCTCCGGCCACAGTTGCTGGGCAGGACTTTCCCTGAGAAGCCCAAGAGCGGGAGTCTCAGCTCCAGGCTCGCCCGGGAGAGGGCTGTGAACGTGTGTAAATGTGACACTGCCTTCCTGGCACGCCGCTCTGGCTGGCACGGGCTTGGGTAGGAGAAGGGAAATGTAATGGGAAGAGGCGCCCCCGGCCCATCCCAGGAACCAGGGGAGGAGGGGCGCACTTCACCCCGTCAGGGAGGGGCCGTGGTGGCTCAGGGGCAGAGCACCTGCTGGGCATGCCGAAGATGCCAATTCAGTCCCCGGCAGGAGGAGGTGACGTGAAAGGGGACCTCCCTCGATCCCTGGCACCCTAGAGAGTCTCTGCCAGTCTCCTTCCCTAGACAGAAGCAGGGCCTGACTCCGGAGGAGGAGGAGGAGGCAGCTCCTTCATAAGAGAGCCCGGCCAGCGTTTCCCGTGGGAGCAGCCAAGCCTCCTCCTAGCCATGGGGGTGGGGGAGAAACTGGGCCACAAAGAAGCCTGCCTCTGCCACCCTTGCGGGGGGGGACGGACACTCTTGCGATTCGCTCTCGGGCCCGTAGCTACAAGGCGGGGATTTAAATGCCTTTTGGGTTCCCTTCCACAGGGCTAGACAGCTCAGAAGGGTACTCAAGAGGGGCACCTTCAGTACTTCTCCAACAGTCCCCCTTTTTGCTGCCCCTGTGGAAGGGAACACAAAAGGTGTTTAGATGCTTTCTGAAGGCAGTTAGATGTCTCCTGAGCGGTTTTTCTCCCAGGAACTGATGAACTTGCTGCCGTCTCCCTTTGGAAGGAAGGGCTAGAAACAGGCTGGCAGCCTCCCCTTTAAAGGCAGGCATTCAGATCGATTGAATTAACTGTAATTTAACTGCCCCCTTTAAAATTTAAATGGCCCCTGAACAGGCTACGGGGCCTGGGGGCTCTAACCCTCGTGGGAAAGTTTACTTTTTTTATCCCGCTCCATTCACAGTGCAGCAAAGGGTACGGGGGGGGGGTTGAAGAGGAGGAGGAGGAGGGGAAGGAGGGAAGTGACCCAGCAAGGGTTGCCATCCCTGGGTTTGGAAAAATCCTGGAGGTGTGGTGGGCGGAAGGACCTCAGCGGGATAGATTGCCATTCAAGTCCGCTCTCCAAAGCAGCCCTTTTCTCCAGGGGAATGGATCTCTGTTCCTTGGAGTCCGGCTGTGATTCTGGGAGGTCTCCTGGCCTCACCTGGAAGTTGGCATCCCTGCTCCAGGTGGAGAATAGTGGGAGAAGGCGGGTGCTGATCTGGCAGGGGAGGTCGGAGCCCTGCTCTACACCCCTCTCCCTGCACGTGCAGTTCCAGGTATCTCTTAGGGTTTCCAATGGACTTGGAGAAAAAGGCCCTTTCTCCGTCCCTTTCAGGAGAGGTTAGCAGTGTGGAAATGGGCAGGCAAAGGTTTTTCATGGCACGGGAGCCTCTGTTGGTGGCTGCGGTGGCTGCCAGGGTGGGGGAAGAAATCCTTGGCTTTGTTGAAAGGCCTTTTTGCTTCCGGAGTGGCCTGGGGAGCCTCCGGATCGGGACCAGTCAGTCCAAAGGGATGACGGCTGCATAAAACACTCGGGAGAAGATTAAAATGTGGAATTTGCTTCCAGAGGATGTAGTGATGGCCACAGGCCTAGGCAGCTTTCAAAGAGGATTCGATGGATTCATGGAGGATCAGTCCATCAATGGCTACTAGCCCTGGTGACTGAGGAGAACCTCCACATTCAGAGGCACTGATCCTCTGAATCCCAGAGCCAGGAAGCAACCTCAGGGGAAGGTCTCGGCCTCTCTGCCCTCTTGTGCCCCCCCCCCGGGGAACTGGTTGGCTACTGTGTGAGAACAAATGCAGGGCCAAAAGCTAAAATGAAATATGAACTAATTGTACGTAAAAATACAAGTATTTATTACAAAGACATTAAAAGCATATCAGGGCCCCAACACAAGCCTCATAATATAGTAAAAAGTTGCATATGCCCAAGAGAAAACAACAGTGACCTCATGTGTTTCTTCAACCCAATTGGGCTTTCTTTAGAAGGGTCACTGAGAGGGAGGACTGGATGACCTTGGAGGTCCCAGCTCTATGATTCTCTGATTCCAAGGTGCAAATGGGCTCCTATTACAATCAAAACACAACACACAAGGATATATAGGACCAAAACCAGGAGCACCGTTAAGGAAGAAAATAATATTTCAATAACAATTTAAAATGCTGTGTCTAATAATGACCTGGGAGCTGCGGTGGCTCAAGTGGTTAAGACGCTGAACTGCAGGCTGTGGAAGGTCAGTAGTTCAGCAGTTCAAGACCCGGGTGCCACAAGACGGAGTGAGCTTCCGTCTCTAGTTCCAGCTCCTGCCAACCTAGCAGTTCGAAAGCAAGAAATTGCAAGTAGATAAATAGGTACCACTTTGGTGGGAAGGTAACAGCGTTCCGTGCGCCTTGGTGTTTAGTCATGCCGGCCACATGACCATGGAAACGTCTTCGGACAGCGCTGGCTCTTCGGCTTGGAAACGGAGATGAGCACTGCAACCCTAGAGTCGGATTCGACTGGCTTTCGTGCAAGGGAACCTTTACTTTTACCTTTTACCTTTCGTGTCTCCCTCAGGGGCAGGGGAACAGCATCATTTTGAAATATCTTGCCCTGGAGGGATCTTCTTGGGGGTGGTGTTGAAGCAGCCACTGTGCTCCGGTCAGGGGAGGATCCCCCTCAAGGTGGGAGGCAGGGAAGAACTCAGGAGGCCTCTGCTCTGTGCAGGGTTGCCAACTCCAGGTTGGGAAATTCCTGGAGATTTGGGGAGGGAGACTGGGTTTTGAGAAGGGGAAGGTCCCCTGTGGGGCATCATGCCAGGGAGTCCCCTCCCCAAAGCTGCCACTTTCTCCGGGAGAATCGATCTCTGCAGTCTGGAGATCCCACCTGGAAGTTTGCAATTCTCTCTTTGTGGCTTTCTCTGCCCCGCAGCTTCTGGCGCGGAAAGACATCCCAGCCGGCCCCTGGGAAGGCTGCGAAGTCCCTATTGGTCTCCCGCCCTGCAAAGGGGGTCTCTGTTGCACTGACTGGTCAGAAGGGAGCAGTTGTGGGTAGGCTGAAAGTGCCGGTGTTCCCTGGTATTTTTCATTGTCGTTCCTTGCAGTCCGCCTTTCTCGCAGGGACCCAGTTCAAGGCGGATGATGCAGAGCTAGCCAGGAGGACAATCCCGATTCAAGAGAGGGGAGATCCAATAAGCAATGCAGCGGGGTGTGTGTGTGTGTTACGTCCTGAAGCTGGAATCAGCCCTATCTTTTCCTATGTTAAGCTTCAGACACAAGAAGGGATTGCAAGTTGTCCCATTCCCATTGGTCGGTTTCTGTGACAACCTTATAAATATCCAATCAGACCTGTACATATCCTTTTGGTGATGTCGGTTTTGTGTCAAAGAGCCACTGATGGACGTCTGCTCCATACGTTGACCCAATTCCCTATCAAAGCTGTCCAAGCTCGTAGCTGCCACCATGTCTTGTGGCAGTGAGTTCCGCATGTCGATGATGCTTTGGGTGGGGAAGGAGTTCGTTTTTTCTGTCCCGAGCCTACTGCGCCTTCATTTCTTGGAGTGCCCACGAGTTCTTGTCTTGTGAGAAAGGAAGAAAAGCCTTTCTTTCTTTACCTTCTCTATCCCGTGCATACAGTGGCGGATTAACCATTAAGCAGACGAAGCGGGTGCTTAGGGCCCCAGGGCCAAAGGGGGCACCACAAAGTTGGGGAAAGGGTGAAGAAATGTAGAAAAATGCCTTTCAGGTCACGAAGATTGGAACTTTGATGCATTTAACTTGTGAAATATTAAAATAGATGCATTGTATTTTTGTAGAACTCTATGTAGCCAAACTCCTGCCAACCTAGCAGTTCGAAAGCAAGAAATTGCAAGTAGATAAATAGGTACCACTTTGGTGGGAAGGTAACAGCGTTCCGTGCGCCTTGGTGTTTAGTCATGCCGGCCACATGACCACGGAAACGTCTTCGGACAGCGCTGGCTCTTCGGCTTGGAAACGGAGATGAGCACCGCAACCTTAGAGTCGGATTCGACTGGCTTTCGAGCAAGGGAAACCTTTACCTTTACTTATGTAGCCAAAGCTTGGCTTCGTTTGTACAGTAGATTGTGTGATCCTAGGAATAAATTTCTGCATTGCTGCAACCTGCATTGTGTATCTGGTCAGACAGGTCAACAACTAAAATGGATTGGGTCAGTGTGGAAAGGAGGTGGGGGGCACCAAGATTGGTCAGTGCTGCTTAGGGCGCCAGGGAGCCTTCATCCGCCCCTGCGTGCATAATTTTGTAAACCTCTCTCCTGTCAGATGCTTCCAGGAAGCCCGTCAGCAGAGCACAATGACAACTGCCCCTTCCCAGTTTCTTCATGCCTCTGAACAACAACGGGCATGCAGAGATCCATGGCATACCGCCTACATCACATCCTGTGTGGAACACCCAGCAGGAATTGAACAGACGCATAAAGCCGCCTTCTGCAGAGTGTGACCCTCCTCAGAACGGCCGGTGTGAGTGTCCTAATCTCGGTTTCAGACATCCCTGGGAAAGTAAAGTAACCCCCCCCATAGTTGCACTCCTGGCTCTCCAATTACAACCTGCCTTTC
Organism: Gekko gecko; assembly: GCA_029375565.1. Classification (NCBI taxonomy): domain Eukaryota; kingdom Metazoa; phylum Chordata; class Lepidosauria; order Squamata; family Gekkonidae; genus Gekko; species Gekko gecko. The sequence goes on along the minus strand of JAPDNY010000003.1, from coordinate 240,044,309 downwards.
GAAGGGGTGGGGGTCCAGAGCATCCCAAGCTTAAATGCACTTTTCAGAAGGGTAGGTAGAAAATTGATTGTATATGGCCACAGGCCTCTAACAATCGAGAATCATTAGAAATAAAACGCACTTTCAGGTATAACAGTAAGGTACCTCGCTGAAATACAGCCGTATAATACATACTATCTGAAAGCGTTCATAATAAAATATACTTACAAATATAACAATAAAAGACATCAGTAAGATATGGCGTTAATTTCTGACGAACTAACCAGCAGCAGCTATATCAGCTGTTGTAAAGAAAAGGCTTTCTTATAGGCAGAATGTTTGTCTAATCTGTGGACTAAGCCTGGCATGGGTCTGTAATGGTTTGTGTGACCTTAAGGGTCAGGCCTGGTATGGGCCTGCCATAAAAACTTCCGAAGTGACAAACGGTTGAGACTCTCCCTTTAAGGCACGAAGGATCTCTGGGTGACCTTGTGAAGTATTCCCAGCTGCAGGCTGATAAGAGGCCCTGGAGATGACTAGTTCCCACATTGCAATTAGTTAACCTTGTAACACCTGCGTGGAGGCAGATCTTAAAGTTATGTGGCAGTCATTTTTGACTCCCCTCCGCCCAACCTGACAATTATGGGTGATAGGAATGCCTAGCAACCTGAACAATGGACATCATTTTTCTGATCTCTCATTGGGTAAGGCCAGGGCTTTTTTTTATAGAAAAAGCCCAGCAGGAACTCATTAGCATAACAGGTCACACCCAACAGCAGAAACTCACTAGAATAATAGGCCACACCCCTGACAGCACAGTTTATTAGCCTATTAGGCCACACCCCCACATTACCAGAAGTGTGGTCATCCAGCCACACCCACCTTTTGCTTCTTATTCTGTTTACCCTGTTTGCTGTCAAAACCCAGGGCTTTTTTTGGAGCAGGAACTCCTTTGCATGTTAGGCCACACACCCCTAATGTAGCCAATCCTAATGAGTTTCTGCTATTGGGTCTGACCTATTATGCTAATGAGTTCCTGATGGGCGTGGCCAACACAGGAGCCAGCCGGAACTCCATTCCTGTGCGTTCCTGCCCAAAAATAGCTGTGGGTAAGGTCAATCTGATGAGAGGCCCATTTCTCCTATAACTTGAGCATTGGCTCCGTTATGTCGGTCTGGGGTTTGTGAGTGCTGAGCCTGGCCTGGTCCAATAGTCAGTATTTCATCAATGGCGTTCCAGCTTGATTATGCCTTGCCAAGGCTAAGAGACGCCTGCTTTGAATGCTGACCAACTGAACTCTGTCTTATGGAGAGGTAATACCACATTGCTGATTCATGTGTAGTTAGGCTGGTTAAGCTAGGATTTCCTTTTGTTTTTACCCTGCACAGTCTTGTCTTGTGATTTCTTGCACTTGAATAAACTAAAATATATTTTACTTCGATAAACTTTGTGTGGCTCTTGTGTTACATAAGAACATAAGAGAAGCCAATGTTGGATCAGGCCAATGGCCCATCAAGTCCAACACTCTGTGTCACACAGTGGCCAAAAATACCAGGTGCCCTCAGGAGGTCCAGCAGTGGGGCCAGGACACTAGAAGCCCTCCCACTGTTGACCCCCTCACAAGCACCAAGAATACAGAGCATCGCTTGCCCCAGACACAAGAACAGAAGAGAAGCCAATGCTGGATCAGGCCAATGGCCCATCCAGTCCAACACTCTGTCACACAGTGGCCAAAAATACCAAGTGCCATCAGGAAGTCCAGCAGTGGGGCCAGGACACTAGAAGCCCTCCCACTGCTGCCCCCCACCCCAGCACCAAGAATACAGAGCATCACTTGCCCCAGACTGAGAGTTCCCATCTATATCTTGTGGCTAATAGCCACGGATGGACTTCTGCTCCATATGTTTATCTAATTCCCTCTTGAAACTGCCCATGCTTGTAGCTGCCACCACCTCCTGTGGCAGGGAATTACCAAGTCTCAAAGCCTAAATCCTGTATGCCCTAGACCTTTGTGACCATTCTACCAAGATATTTTGTTTTGTTATACCTTTTTGTGGTCTGCAGTTTCCCTCTGCAGACTTAGAGACCGACAGGAGTGTTTTAGTTCCTTTTTGCTCCTGCCTGGTAGAAACCTAAGGTAAAGGAAGTTAGTGGCAGTTCTACCATGCTCGTCTATTTTGTGTTTTCTTGTTTGCCCGGCTCGGGTACAAGCTTTTGGAAATCCATAACGGTTTGCTTTGTGCCTCCCAGAGTAAATAGTTTTTTGCAGGGCTTTTTTTGTAGAAAAAGCCCAGCAGGAACTCATTAGCATAACAGGCCACTCCCAACAGCAGAAACTCATTAGCATATTAGACCACACCGCTGACAGCACAGCTCATTAGTGTATTAGGCCACACCCCCATGTTACCAGACGTGTGGTCATCCAGCCACACCCACCTTTTGCTTCTTATTCCGTTTACCTTGTTCGTTGACAAAACCCAGGGCTTTTTTTGTAGCAGGAACTTCTTTGCATGTTAGGCCACACACCCCTAATGTAGCCAATCCTAATGAGTTTCTGCTGTTGGGTGTGGCCTATTATGCCAATGAGTTCCTGCTGGGCGTGGCCAACTCAGGAGCCAGCCGGAACTCCGTTCCTGTGCGTTCCTGCCCAAAAATAGCCCTGTTCTTTTGTATATTTTTACAGTTGTTATTTTCCTAGCTGCTCTTATTTCTCTGGCAACTACAGCAAAAAGTGCCATCCAGTAGGAAACAAGAGAATCTGTATCTGACAACATTAAAAATTAGTTTATCAGACTCAGAAAGAAGACGGACCATGCTTAAATGCAGTGACCCCTGTGGGCGGAAAGGGGACACAGAATTTTATTTTAAACAAAAGTAATGCTCAGAGGTGAGGAAGTGTGCATGTACATGGAAGTGTGTATACCCGGAATTAAACTTGGCTGGTCTGAAAGGTGCCGCTGGACTCATAAGAACATAAGAGAAACCAATGCTGAATCAGGCCAATGGCCCATCCAGTCCAACACTCTGTGTCACACAGTGGCCAAAAATACCAGGTGCCCTCAGGAGGTCCAGCAGTGGGGCCAGGGACACCAGAAGCCCTCCCACTGCTGCCCCCCCACAAGCACCAAGAATAGAGTGCATCACCTGCCCCAGACTGAGAATTCCCATCTATACCCGGTGGCTAATAGCCACTGATGGACTGATGGACTTCTGCTCCATATGTTCTGCTCAAAACTCTGTCCTGTTGCCTCAGACCAGCACCGCTGCCCACCTGAATGCTCAGCAGTGAGAACTTGCAGGAAAGGGGAGGGGGGGACACACGACCAAAGAGACCCGTGTGGCCTTTGCACCCAGCAGAGCGGTGTAACGCTCTCTGAGCAAACACGGGATACACCCCCAGGATGGGGAAGGATCCTGCCCAGCCTCAAAGGCTTTGCTAGGGGAGGCCTGAGCACCCGACCCCCCGCAAAAACGCCCCCACATGGGCCCCCTTAGGATGGAGATTCCAAAGTCCTCCTCCTCCTCTTCTGGCTCTCTTGGAGTCACCCTGCCCCTTTTTTGCACACGGGGGTACAGTACTCAAACTGCAGCTACCCCCCAGCAGAAGGGCGGCCGCCCCCAGGCCGGAGAGGCAACACCCACCAGCCCTCTCGCCCCAAGCCCTGTGATTGGCCACCAGGGGAAATATTGGGCCAATCGGGAAGATTGGGGCGCTCCGGCCATGGTTGCTGGGCAGAACTTCCCCGGCGGCAAAGCCCAAGAGCGGGAGCCTGGGGTCCAAGCTCACCTGTTGTTATGTATTGAATGTGAATCACTGCTATCTTTTCACATGTTGAGCTTGAGTCGGAATGTGGGTCCTCAGATGCCGCATTGCTATTGGTCGGTTTCTGCGAAACCTGTGTAAATACCCAATCACTATGTGAGAATGTGTCAGAGAGGGAACGGTCCTGATTGGCCTTTAGCCCTGCATTGTTATTGGTTCTTATCTGACAATGGGTGTGGCTTGGACAGCCCGGGAGAGTTTAAAAGAAGGAGCTGTGCTCCCCTTGTTGTCGTGTGTTCCTGACTTACGGTTGCTGTTTAATAAAGCTGAAATCACTTGAAGCTGAATCCTTTGTTGAGTCTCGTACTTAACAGCTGTGAAGCACAAATCTGTGCCCCTGTGCATCCCCGGGGCCCGATGGAAGACACACAGGCAGAGTCCAGTGAGCTGGCTAACCGATTCTTTATTAGCGCACTTGTAGGAGATACAGAGCTGCGGTAGCTCAAGTGGTTAAGACGCTGAACTGCAGGCTGTGGAAGGTCAGTAATTCAGCAGTTCGAGACCCGAGAGTGCCGCATGACGGGGTGAGCTCATGTCTCTAGTTCCAGCTCCTGCCAACCTAGCCATTCGAAAGCAAGAAGTTGCAAGTAGATAAATAGGTACCACTTCTGTGGGAAGGTAACAGTGTTCCGTGCGCCTTGGTGTTTAGTCATGCCGGCCACATGACCACGGAAACGTCTTTGGACAGCGCTGGCTCTTCGGCTTTGAAACGGAGATGAGCACCGCAACCCTAGAGTCGGATTTGACTGGCTTTCGAGCAAGGGAACCTTTACCTTTACCTAGGGGATACAGAACGCAATGCAGAGTGTCCGCTAACCAAGCTGTCTCTCCGCCTTAAGCCAGGAAGGGTAGCTGCTTTTATACCTTAAATGACATCTACGTGTTTATAATAAAAAAAAAACCCCACAGCATTATTGGCTCACAAGTACATAGGCATCCTTTACATCCGATGTCGATAGAATCCCACCGGTAAACCCTCTGTCTGGAATCTTGTTACATTCATTGATCACGTGTTTTTAATACAATAAAAGGCAAAAGGGCTTCCTTTCTGGAAGTATTCAAGGACCCTCTCGGCGCCATGGTCTGATAAGAGGTGCAATTTATGACACTTGCGGAGGGGTCGTCCAGACTTGGGGGAGCCTTTAACCAAAACATAGATCTCATTCCCAGGGGTGCCAAGCGGTTCTTTCTACTATAGCATATAGTAAAAGCAGGAATTTTCCACTTCTGCAAGACTTCCCTTAATGACAAAACAAAGGCATTCTAAGCATCTAATCTATATTTAGTTATTTACTTATTTATTTATTCCTTCAATTTATACCCTGCCCTCCCTGCAAGTGGGCTCAGGGCGGCTTACAGTAGTTGGTACCAAAACATACAAAAGTTAAAACGTTAAAACACTGAACGTTAAATATTAGACGCTACATATTACAACAATTAAAATGCTAGTGGCAATCAGTACCAAGATGGCATACTGTACAATTATTTCCGATTCAGTATAGATGCCATGATCTTCGGCACTGTGCGCTGGTCTGGCGCAATCACCAGGCCAGGCCAAGCCACAGTCAGGGCTATTGATGGTAGTGGAGTGGCGGCTCCTAATTGAAAGCCTGGTGGAAGAGCTCTGTCTTGCAGGCCAAGCAGTGTTGAGATGATGATGATGATGATGAAGAAGAAGAAGAAGAAGAAGAAGAAGAAGAAGAAGAAGAGGAGATTGGATTTATACTCCCGCCCTTCACTGCCCAAAGGCATCTCAGAGCGGCTTACAAACTCCTCTCCCTTCCCCTCCCCACAACAGACACCCTGTGAGGTAGAAGAAGAGGAAGAGATTAGATTTATACCCCGCCCTTCACTATCCAAAGGTGTCTCGCAGAGCGGCTTACAAACTCCTCTCCCTTCCCCTCCCCACAACAGACACCCTGTGAGGTAGAAGAAGAAGAAGAAGAAGAAGAAGAAGAAGAAGAAGAAGAAGAAGAAGAAGAAGAAGAAGAAGAAGAAGAAGAAGAAGAGAGGAGATTGGATTTATACTCCCGCCCTTCACTGCCCAAAGGCATCTCAGAGCGGCTTACAAACTCCTCTCCCTTCCCCTCCCCACAACAGACACCCTGTGAGGTAGAAGAAGAGGAAGAGATTAGATTTATACCCCGCCCTTCACTATCCAAAGGTGTCTCAGAGCGGCTTACAAACTCCTCTCCCTTCCCCTCCCCACAACAGACACCCTGTGAGGTAGAAGAAGAAGAAGAAGAAGAAGAAGAAGAAGAAGAAGAAGAAGAAGAAGAAGAAGAAGAAGAAGAGGAGATTGGATTTATACTCCCGCCCTTCACTGCCCAAAGGCATCTCAGAGCGGCTTACAAACTCCTCTCCCTTCCCCTCCCCACAACAGACACCCTGTGAGGTCGGCGGGGCTGAGAGAACTTCTGACAGAAACTGTCCTTGAGAGAACAGCTGTGCCAGAGCTTGTGACTGACCCAAGGTCACATCAGCAGGTGCAAGTGGAGGAGTGGGGAATCAAACCCAGTTCTCCCAGATTAGAGTCCACACACTTAACCACTACACCAAAGTGGCTGTAGTGCTCTCTGGGGCATATATGGGGAAAGGCAGTCCCTCAGGTATGTTGGACCCTGGCCATATTGGGCTTTAAAGGTAAGAACTAGCACCTTGAAGCGAATTCGGTATGCTATTGGCAGACAGTGCAGTACCTTCAGCGCAGGCCGGTTGTGCTCCCATTTAGGGAGTCCCATCAGCAGCCTGGCCGTGGCATTCTGCACTAGCTGCAGCTTCCGGATTTGCGACAAGGGCAGCCCCATGTAAAGAGCATTACAGTAGTCTAGTCTCGAGGTGACCATCGCATGGATCACTGTGGCCAAGTCATCGCGGCTGAGGTAGGGAACCAACTGCCGAATCAGCCGAGAAGGTAAAAGGCTGACCTGGCAGTGGCTGCTACCTGGGCCTCCATTGCTAGGGAGGCATCCAGGAGCACTCCCAGACTCCTAACCTCCGACGCTGGCTCCAATGGTGGCATGTAGATGTTGAATAACATTGGGGACAGCACTGCCCCTAGAGGCACACCGTATTCCAGTGGGTGTCTCCTGGACTGGTTACTCTATCCTTGGTTACCAGTGGCAGATTAACCATTAGGCAGACTAAGCACGTGCCTTAGAGCACCAGGGCCAAAGGGGGCACCACAAAGTTGGGGAAAGGATGAAAAGAAAAAAAAATGAAGATTTTTTTTTTTTAATTGATAAACTAGTGCAGATTGATCACGGTGCCACCGTAGGGGTTATCTTCTATTTATTGTTGGCGAGGTGCAGCGTTGTAGGCTATGTTTAAAAGTAAAAGGCATGTGCTTAAAAGTAAAACGATGGAGCCAAATTCAGTTGTCATGGCAGTCATTCCAATGAGGGGGGGCACCAAGATTGGTCAGTGCTTCAGGCACCAAGAGGGGGGCACCAAGATTGGTCAGTGCTTAGGGCACCAGTGAGCCTGAATCTGCCCCTGTTGGTTACTATACTTTATTTGGCCTACCACCCCCTGTTCAGAAAAAAAAAATTCCCCAGCGCCCCCCTGAAATCGACCTTCAAGAAGTGGACAAACAGATGCAGTGACAAATTTGCACATAGTAAAGAAAGATGTTGTTGTAAGTCAACAAAGATGTTGTTGGCCTGAAGCCAGAGGCCCGCAGCAACCATCACACAATAACCCAGCAGCAACACCAGTCTTACAAGGGTGCACATGCATTTGCGGTTTGCAAATGCATGGCTGTGATTGACTGTGGGGACTCCTCTCCACCTCCACCTCTCTCCCTGATCCCAGGGACAACCAGGAAAAGGCAGGAATGAGCTCATACCTGGTGGAATGAGCTCCCGGAGGAGATCCGGGCCCTGCGGGACCTAGTGCAGTTCCGCAGGGCCTGCAAGACGGAGCTCTTCCGCCAGGCCTTTGAGGAGGAGCCACCGCCGCTAGCATGCCATCATTGAGAGCCTATCATTCATCTGCCCCATTATCTGGAGAGAGAGATGCCACCTGTGAGCTGGGATATACTACTCCTGGTGCCCGTGCAATTAAGAAATTCGCCACCAGTGTGGGATATCGTGCATCTTGGCTTTATATGAATTTTACTGTTGTACTGAATTTTACTGTTGTCCTGAATTTTTTATTGTATGTAATATCGTTAATTGTTTTTAGTTCTGAATTTCAGCTTGGCCACTTGTTAGCCGCCCTGAGCTACCGGATAGGGCAGGGTATAAATCTCAAAATAAATAAATAAAATAAATAAAGGAAAAGGCTGCTTTAGATAGGTTCTGGACGCTTCTCTCTTTAGGCTTCCACCGCCCCCTTATTTTTATTCAACGCCCCCCAATTGCACCCAAGGCTCCTAATGCTCACCTGGATCGTTCCAGCGCCCCCCAGGGGGCGTTATTGCCCACTTTGGGAACCAGTGCTATACCCAAAGGCTGGCTTCTGCTTTGGGAAACAACAGTGGGAAAGATCCCTTTCTCGATCACAGAGGATGTTGACAATAGAAAGCAATGTGCTGAAGAAAACATTCCTCTTGCTGAAAAGCATAACATCTTCTTACCGAAAAGCACCTTTGGCTCCTAATCTTCTCAATACAAGAAAATCAATCTCCATCTAAGGGGAGGGGCATTTTCAGAGCCAGGCTGAAAAGGACTGTTCTTTTTACATTTCCCACACCCGGGAGAGAGCCATGCCCACGTGTGAGTAAGAATGTGACGCCGCCCTGCTGGGTCCCCTGGCGAGGGGCTGCCTGGCGCAAGCCTGGGTAGTAGAACGGAATGAGATGGGAAGAGGCATGTAGTAAAGAGGGGGGGGTACATAAGGACATAAGAGAAGACAGTGTTGAATCAGGCCAATGGCCCATCTAGTCCAACACTCTGTCACACAAAGGCCAAAATATAGCAGGTGCCATCAGGAGGTCCAGCAGTGGGGCCAGGACACTAGAAGCCCCTCCCACTGCTGCCCCCCCCAGCACCAAGAATAGAGTGCATCACCTGCCCCAGACTGAGAGTTCCCATCTATACCCTGTGGCTAATAGCCACTGATGGACTTCTGCTCCACATGTTTATCTAATTCCCTCTTGAAACTGTCCATGCTTGTAGCTGCCACCACCTCCTGTGGCAGTGAATTCCATGTGTTAATCACTCTTTGGATGAAGAAGGACTTCCTTTTATCTGTTCTAACCTGACTGCTCTGCAATTTCATGGAGTGCCCACGAGTTCTTGTATTGTGAGAAAGGGAGAAAAGTACTTCTTGTATTGTGAGAAAGTACTCCCCAGGTAGAAAAGTACTCCCCAGGTGATTTGTATTGTGCTCCTCCGTAAAGTTTGCTTCTGATTTCACTCCGCCCCACTTTGCAGTAGTTCTTTTCCCCCCCCTTAAAAAAATCTTTTATTAAGGTTTTTCAGAATACATTTAGAAGCAGGAACAACCATACAACATTTTCAAAAAGAAAGTGAAAAAGAAAAAGAAAGGGAAAATAAAGGTAAGTAACAACCATACAGCAGTATGCAAAAAAGTAATTCAGAGAATCTTATAAGTAGGGCAAAGTATCGGCCATCTATAAAGTTGTGACACATTACAGACTTTGCAGTAGTTCTTCGATGCCTGGAGAGGCACTTTAAGCTGTTGCATTGGGTTGCTGCTCAGGGCAAGGGGGGGGGAACAGTCATTTAAGTTAGTAGTGTAACCTCTGCCTGCACGTCCTCCACCGTAATGATGACAGGGTGTGGATGGAGAAGGGTTTTCTTCCTTATACCCTGGATATTTAAGAGTGGCTGCAGGCAGAAATGAAAAGCGGACCACGTTCACACTAACATGCATCTAATTGTCAGGTCACCCTGCCGTGATCTGGAATGCGAGGGGCCTCTTGGTACAAATGGAATGTGGGAGGGAAGAGGCGCCCCTGCTCTGATTTACTGTTGTTGTCTGTTCTGTTTCTTATCACTATGCCTGACCTTGGGTCTCAAGCAGCTATTCCGAGGCGCTGGGAATTTTAACTAGTCATGGACGTTTCTTTTAGCTGCCTGCCTACGGTTGGTGTGCACACACATTTTATTCATTGGCTTAGGTTTTAAGGGGGGGGTAGTTTGAATGGGGTATATCTTAGAATGCTTTTTTTTTTTTAAAGAAAATTTATTAACAGGATATAATAGCACGTTCCATATTTGACAACCAATTCTTAACATATCCTTTTCTAAAAGTTTTTGTCCCCTGCCCTCCCCTGGCTTCCAGCGATGCCCCGCCCCCATTAACATTTCCACCAATATTCTCTTACAATCAGTTCTTTTTCAATATTCAAATCATAAATTTCAATATTTTCCTTTTCTATCTTTCACTATTAGGTAACTTTTCTATGACAATCCCTTTTCTCACAGCATTTCTATTATTAATAACTATCAAAACAGAGCAGTCTATTTTTCACATCCCAATTAAGTTCTAAATGTATATCTTAGAATGCTTCAAGGCTTTATGTTGTTACTGACACAGGACCTGTACCTGTGGCTCCAGCTTTGCTCTAATAAACGCTATATTCTGAAGAAGGCTGGTGTTTGGGGGACTTACTGGGGAACTCTGACACTAATATACTATCTATACTAATATCCTAACATGTACTATCCTAACATGTAATATCCTATACTAATATCCTAACATTAGGAGAGCCAGTTTGGTGTAGTGGTTAAGTGCGCGGACTCTAATCTGGGAGAACCGGGTTTGATTCCCCACTCCTCCACTTGCACCTGGCTGGATGACCTTGGGCAAGCCCTAGTTCTGATAAGAGCTGTTCTTGGAAAAAAAGAGCAGTGTCTGTCAAGAGCTTTCTCAGCCCCACCTGCCTCACAGGGTGTCTGTTGTGGGGAGGGGAAGAGAAAGGAGTTTGTAAGCCTCTCTGAGACTCCTTTGGGTGGTGAAGGGCAGGGTATAAATCCAACCTCTTCTTCTTCTTCTTCTTCTACCTCACAGGGTGTCTGTTGTGGGGAGGGGAAGGGAGAGGAGTTTGTAAGCCGCTCTGAGACTCCTTCAGGTAGTGAAGGGTGGGGTATAAATCCAATATCTTCTCTTCTTCTACCTCACAGGGTGTCTGTTGTGGGGAGGGGAAGGGAAGGGAAGGGAGTTTGTCAGCCGCTCTGAGACACCTTTGGGTAGTGAAGGGCGGGGTATAAATCCAATCTCTTCTCTTCTTCTACCTCACAGGGTGTCTGTTGTGGGGAGGGGAAGGGAAAGGAGTTTGTCAGCCGCTCTGAGACACCTTTGGGTAGTGAAGGGCGGGGTATAAATCCAATCTCTTCTCTTCTTCTACCTCACAGTGTGTCTGTTGTGGGGAGGGGAAGGGAGAGGAGTTTGTCAGCCGCTCTGAGACTCCTTTGGGTAGTGAAGGGCGGGGTATAAATCCAATCTCTTCTCTTCTTCTACCTCACAGTGTGTCTGTTGTGGGGAGGGGAAGGGAAAGGAGTTTGTAAGCCACTCTGAGACTCCTTCGGGTAGTGAAGGGCGGGGTATAAATCCAATATCTTCTCTTCTTCTACCTCACAGGGTGTCTGTTGTGGGGAGGGGAAGGGAAAGGAGTTTGTAAGCCGCTCTGAGACACCTTTGGGTAGTGAAGGGCAGGGTATAAATCCAATCTCTTCTTCTTCTACCTCACAGGGTGTGTGTTGTGGGGAGGGGAAGGGAAAGGAGTTTGTAAGCCACTCTGAGACTCCTTCGGGTAGTGAAGGGCGGGGTATAAATCCAATATCTTCTCTTCTTCTACCTCACAGGGTGTCTGTTGTGGGGAGGGGAAGGGAAAGGAGTTTGTAAGCCGCTCTGAGACACCTTTGGGTAGTGAAGGGCGGGGTATAAATCCAATCTCTTCTCTTCTTCTACCTCACAGAGTGTCTGTTGTGGGGAGGGGAAGGGAAAGGAGTTTGTAAGCCACTCTGAGACTCCTTCGGGTAGTGAAGGGCGGGGTATAAATCCAATATCTTCTCTTCTTCTACCTCACAGGGTGTCTGTTGTGGGGAGGGGAAGGGAAAGGAGTTTGTAAGCCGCTCTGAGACACCTTTGGGTAGTGAAGGGCAGGGTATAAATCCAATCTCTTCTCTTCTTCTACCTCACAGGGTGTCTGTTGTGGGGAGGGGAAGGGAAAGGAGTTTGTAAGCCACTCTGAGACTCCTTCGGGTAGTGAAGGGCAGGGTATAAATCCAATATCTTCTCTTCTTCTACCTCACAGGGTGTCTGTTGTGGGGAGGGGAAGGGAAAGGAGTTTGTAAGCCGCTCTGAGACTCCTTCGGGTAGTGAAGGGTGGGGTATAAATCCAATCTCTTCTCTTCTTCTTCTTAACCACAAGCAAGTGAATCTAGTGTGTATAGGAACACAAAGAAGCCAGGCAGGCCCGGATTCTCTTCATGCCATCTTAGTGAGTGTGGGGAGAGTGCAGATTTGTTCTCCAGCCTTCTCACATCACTTCAGGTGGGCTTGGGGCTTGTTTTTCTAAAATGCAGGGAATAGACCCGTGCAGTCATCTCCTTCCCACAGATTATGCATCAGGATGCTTTCGGTAATCCAAAACTTCCCACTACCGAGGTCACCACTCCACCTAGCCCAGTGCAATCCAGTCTGATTGGCCATTGACTCTCCAGGATCTCAGGTAGGGAAAAGGGCTTTTAGTGGCACAGTGGACATTGGGGACCTGCCCTCAGCCCTGGGAGACTGAGCAGCCATTCTGTGGCTCACGCAAGCCCCTGTTTTTGCTTGCCCAGTGCCCACCCTGTCTGGTGGGGCTATTTTCCTTCCTTAGTCGCTGCCACCACTCACTGGATTCACGCCCCCTTCCTAGAGAGACAGTGAGACCCCCCTGGCTGATTCCCCAATCCAGGGAATTGGGTACCTCAATCTTTGGGCGCCCCCTGGAGTGTTGGCAACCCCAATGATTTGGGCCAGTTTGGGCTCCTCTGGCCTCCCTTTGCCTCTGGTAACACGCTGAGTGGGGAACTGCACACCCCTAGTGATTAGTACCTTGTGCAGGTCCTGCCTGGCCCCCTCAGTTCATATGTTGCAGAGGTCCTCTGGTTTGACCTGAGTCCAGTTGGGTTCTGGCAATGACTGGCACAGTAGCACAGGTTGTGGGGGCCACTGTGCAGTGGTCCTCTGGTTGTCTAACCTAAGCATTTTCTTGACGTAAGCTGATAGGAGACAGAGGCTGCTTGCTTGGCTTAGGGCATGTTTTTTCACCTTGTGTGCTAAGTAGAGGTGACACTGCATGCATTATACGAAGTGCGCCGCGTTCACCAAGCCATGGTTTTTTGGGCAAATCATTAGGGATTGTGTGCAGGCCAGGGGGTTGGACTAGATGACCCTGAAGGTCCCTTCCAACTCTGTGATTCTACTAGCCGCAGAGAGACTCATTGGTCGACTTGCGAGGGCCGGTTGGCACAGGTTGCGGGGGCCACCCGTGCACTGATTCTGCTGATGGCCTAGTGGCAAATCCTTCCTCTCTTATGCTGCAGAGGTCCTCTGGTTGTCTGACCTGAGTAGTTTTAGCGTCATGTAAGCTGACAGGAGAGGAGGAGACACAGGCTGCTTGCTTGGTCTGGGTGCATAAAGAGACCACTTTGTGTACTAAGCAGAGTGGTGACTTCATGCATCAGACAAAGTATGCGCACTAGGCAGCATTCACACCAAGCCACGGTTTCTGTGCGAATCGGGGTCCAAAACCTTTTTCAGCCTCTGGGCACCTTTGGAATTCCAAAGCAGGCTAGACTAGTCGTCATCTTCTGGGCATGGATCAGGGGTCACTGCTCACTGCTGGGGGTGGAGGGGGAAGTATTTGTGAATTTCCAGCCTTGTGCATGGGCCGGGGGGTTGGACTAGATGACCCTGAAGGTCCCTTCCAACTCTGTGATTCTACTACCCGCAGAGAGACTCATTGGTCGACTTGTGAGGGCCGGTTGGCACAGGTTGCGGGGGCCACCCGTGCATTGATTCTGCTGATGCCCTAGTGGCAAATCCTTCCTCTCTTATGCTGCAGAGGTCCTCTGGTTGTCTGATCTGAGTAGTTTTGGACGTAAGGAGACACAGGCTGCTTGCTTGGTCTCGATGCATGAGGCGAGCGCTTTGTGTACTAAGTAGAGCGGTCACTGCATGCATCGGACAAAGTAGGCATTAGGCAGCATTCACACACCAAGCCATGGTTTTGGGGCAAATCGGACAATAGCTAAGCTAAGCTGACAGGAGAGGAGACAGAGACCGCTTGCTAAGCTGGATGGCTGAGAAGAGCCACATTCTGTGCTAAAAAGATGTGATGTGACACTTCAGGCGTCTGACAAAGTGGGCTGCGCCGGCGTTCACACAAGCCACGGTTTCTGTGCGAATCGTGGAGGGGGAGGTATTTGTGAATTTCCAGCCTTGTGCATGGGCCGGGGGTTGGACTAGATGGCCCTGAAGGTCCCTTCCAACTGATTCTATGAATCTGGCTGCAGAGATGTCAAACTGTAGTGTGGATTATCATACATGTTGGGCTGAATTCCACACACAGGTCCTCCTGCCCTCTTCACTCAGTTTATGCTGCAGTGCAGTACAGGGATTCTTTGAACTGAATTCTGTTGGGTTTGGGGGTGTGGGCACTGACTGGCACAGTGGCACAAGTTGTGTGTCAGGGGGGCAGATTGTCGAGGTAAGGTGGAAGTGGCAGGCATGAAGGGGGCCAGGAGAGAGTGCGACGAGTATCCAATAAATACTGGAGGCTTTGGCTATGTGCAAAATATATAAATTTATTTACCACAGCCATCATCAAACAGAGTGTCAAAGTGCTCTGCTGCAATCATACATAAGAGAAGAGGGAACTGTACATCATCACTCACTGTACATTTATACAAACACTAGCCAATCAGGCTTCAGTGCTGAGTCACATCAGGCAGTGGCAAGACTGCCCTGAACCAGCTGACAGCTACATGTCACTATATCAAACACATCTAGACAGACTTATATGAACATGTGGATCTTAACACAGATTGCTCTGGTTCTGCTGGCCTGGAAACGTGCTGCTCCCTCAGTAATGTAATGTGTGTGTTGCAGATTGAATGCAGAGATTCTCTGGTTTGAACTCAGTCCAGTTGGATTGGCACTGACTGGCACAGTGGCACAGGTGGTGTGTGTGGGGGGCAGACTGCACTGGTTATTCTGCTGCTGCTGGCCTGGCTGGCAAAAGCCAGCAGCAATCCATTCCTCCTATGTGGCAGGGGATTCTCTCTGGTCTGGAACTGGGTTCTGTTGGGGTGTGGGCACTGACTGGCACAGTGGCACAGGTTGTGTGTCAGGGGTCAGATTGCTCTGGTTCTGCTGGCCTGGAAACGTGCTGCTCCCTCAGTAATGTAATGTGTGTGTTGCAGATTGAATGCAGAGATTCTCTGGTTTGAACTCAGTCCAGTTGGATTGGCACTGACTGGCACAGTGGCACTGGTTCTAGGGGGCACATTGCACATGGTCTGCTGCTGGCTTGGCAAACATGCCCCCTCACACCACCACCACACCTCTCAGGTTTTTTTTACAGGGAGAATCTGCTTGCCTGATCCATTCCCATAGGAAACAATGGAGAACTGGGGGCACCCTCTTTGGATGCCCCTGGAATTGGACCCCCTGGTCCAATCTTTTCAAAACTTGGGGGGTCTTTTGGGGGAGGCTCCAGCAGCTACAGTCCAAATTTGGAGTCTCTACCTCAAACCCCCCTCTCCAGCCCCCTGCAAACTTTCTAGAAAATTTTGCCATTGAAGTCAATGGCCCCATTGGATATAATGGACCCGAATTTTTCGGGAATCCCGAAAATTTTCGGGTCCAATATACCCGAATCTGAATTTTACCGAATTTTTTTTTTTTTTGCACACCCCTACATACAAAGCATGTGGCTCAACCACTGAGCTGGGGCCCAGGTTCAGAGAGAACCACAGGGTTTCCTTAACTCTCAAGGGAGTGCATCTGAGCACTTGGGAACTGGAGGATAAAGACCAGGGCTATTTTGGGGCAGGAATGCACAGGAACGACGTCCCGGCTGGCTCCCAAGTTGGCCACACCCAGCAGGAACTCATTAGCATCACAGGCCACACCCAACAGCAGAAACTCATTAGGATTGGCTACATTAGGGGTGTGTGGCCTAACATGAAAAGAAGTTCTTGCTACAAAAAAAAAAGCCCTGGGTTTTGACAACAAACAAGGTAAACAGAATAGGAAGCAAAAGGTAGAAGTGGCTGGATGGCCACGCTTCTGGCAATATGGGGGGGTGGGGTGGCCTAATAGGCTAATGAGCTGCACTGTCAGGGGGTGTGGCCTAATATGCTAATGAGTTCCTGCTGGGCTTTTTCTACAAAAAAGGCTCTGATAAAGACGCATATTTTTGTTAGGAAAGAAGCCGGGTAGTATTGAGGCACTGGCAGCGAAGAGAAAGATGGATGGAGAGGGGGAGACACAGACAATCTTTCTGCACCCTGTAGAAAGTGAGGTTTTCACAGGAGGGAACCATCTCAAAGATGCGCCTGATACAATCCACGTGGTACCCCTGGCCCAAACACAAGCTCTTTTTCAGCACAGCAAATGGTAACCATTAACTCACCCCTCCTAATATGCAAACTGGCAGGAAATCAGGACACCAGTCTAGGAGTTTCTGCAGAGCTAGTGTGAAGCATGGTGCATACGGCATGGAGACAGCGGCATGCACGTTAACAGGCAGATGACCAGGGCTATTTTTGGGCAGGAACGCGCAGGAACGGAGTTCCGGCTGGCTCCTGAGTTGGCCATGCCCAGCAGGAACTCATTAGCATAACAGGCCACACCCAACAGCAGAGACTCATTAGGATTGGCTACCTGAGGGGTGTGTGGCCTAACATGCAAAGGAGTTCCTGCTACAAAAAAAAGCCCCGGGTTTTGACAACAAACAAGGTAAACAGAATAAGAAGCAAAAGGTGGGTGTGGCTGGATGACCACACTTCTGGTAACATGGGGGTGTGGCCTAATATACTAATGAGCTGTGCTGCTGGGAGTGTGGCCTAATAGGCTAATGAGTTTATGCTGTTGGGTGTGGCCTATTATGCTAATGAGTTCCTGCTGGGCCTTTTCTACAAAAAAAGCCCTGCAGATGACCAAGGCAGAAATCCATCAGAACTATTATTTAATGTCTGCCCTAGTATCTGAGAGCATCTGAGTTTCACAGTGTCCAGCATGAAGCAGTCTAAATGTAGGACTTTTCACTTCTCATAGGGGACAAGGGATCAGCTGAGCCTCACAATATTGACCAGTTAAGCCATTTCCCTGTTAGGAGAGGTCTTGATTCAACTCTTGATCCTTCTGAGCAGCCAGTACGATCAGGATGGGGTTTCAGGCCTTGCAGGGAGATTTTCCAGGTGGCTGCAAGCACAATCGCTCGATATCTTTGCTGTGGAAGTCAGTTTGGAGGGCCAGCACTTACTGTACCCAGGCTGGAGTCAGACGCAGGTCAACAGTGGCAAATGGGGTTCAATGAGTGGGCGTCAACGTGGCAAATGGGGTTCAATGTGGCCAAGTGCAAAGCGATGCACATTGGAGCCAAAAATCCTAAATATAAGTACACGTTGATGGGGTCTGAACTGGCAGAGACTGACCAAGAGAGAGATCTTGGAGTCGTAGTAGATAACTCAATGAAAATGTCGAGACAGTGTGCAACTGCAATAAAGAAGGCCAACGCTATGCTGGGGATTATTAGGAAGGGAACTGAAAACAAATCAGCCAGTATCATCATGCCCCTGTATAAATCATTGGTGCGACCTCATTTGGAGTACTGTGTACAGTTCTGGTTGCCACATCTCAAAAAGGATATTATAGCATTGGAAAAAGTGCAGAGAAGGGCACCTAGAATGATAAAAGGGTTGGGACACCTCCCCTATGAAGAAAGGTTAAAACACTTGGGGCTCTTTAGCTTGGAGAAACGACGGCTGAGGGGTGACATGATTGAGGTTTATAAGATTATGAATGGGATTGAGCAGGTTGAGAAAGAAGTCCTTTTCTCCCTTTCTCAGAATACAAGAACTCGTGGGCACTCTATGAAATTGCTGAGCAGTCAGGTTAGAACAGCTAAAAGGAAATACTTCTTCACCCAAAGAGTGATTAACACGTGGAATTCACTGCCACAAGAGGTGGTGGCAGCTGCAAGCATGGACAGTTTCAAGAGGGAATTAGATAAACATATGGAGCAGAAGTCCATCAGTGGCTATTAGCCACAAGGTATAGATAGGGACTCTCAGTCTGGGGCAGGTGATGCACTCTGTTCTTGGTGCGGGGGCAGGGGGGCAGCAGTGGGAGGGCTTCTGGTGCCCTGGCCCCACTGCTGGACCTCCTGGTGGCACCGGGTATTTTTGGCCGCTGTGTGACAGAGTGTTGGACTAGATGGGCCATTGGCCTGATTCAGCATTGGCTTCTCTTATGTTAACAGATCCGAGCTTGGACCGCAGTAGTCCATGATCTCAATCGTATGAAAAAAGAGATGGAAGAGCAAGGCTATGAAAGTGGCAGAAAAAAAGAGAGGGACGTGCCACCCAAAAGATACAGAGAAGCATGGCTACGAGGTACCAAACCCAGTAGTTGTGCTCTAGAGTCAGATGCCGGCCTCCGTGAGAGGCACCACTTTGAGACGAATGAGGCATGTGTGCTCTGCCTGTGCTCAGAAACATACGCTCTTCAGCCAGGCTGAAACCCAGCCAGCGTGTGACCTGGGAGGCCTTGGATACTGAAGGCCAAATGGCAGCATTTGGGGACCTGAATGTTGCATCTAATCCTTCCCTCCCCCAACTCAATGCTTTCAGAGAGCCAAAGCCGGCCTGATCCTTCCAGGCTGAGGATGGCTGCCACCTAGGACAGATGAAGTATGAGACTCAACAAAGGATTCAGCTTCAAGTGATTTCAGCTTTATTAAACAGCAAAGAAGCTCAAAGAAGAAGGGGACGGCAAAGGATGAGATGGTTAGACAGTGTCATCGATGCAACGAACATGAAATGGAGCAAACTTCGGAGGACGGCGGAAGACAGGAGGGCCTGACGTGATCTGGTCCACGGGGTCGCGAAGAGTCGGACTCGACTGTGCGACTGAACAACAACAGACAGCAACTGTAAGTCAGGAACACACGACTGAATACACACCACAAGGGGAGCACAGCTCCTTCTTTTAAACTCTCCGGGGCTGTCAAAACCACATCCATAGTCAGATAAGAACCAGTAGTAATGCTGGGATAAAGGCCAATCAGGATACAGGGATAAAGGCCAATCAGGACCGTTCCCTCTTTGCAACAATATCGCTCAGTGATTGGGTAATGACACAGGCTTCGCAGAAACCGACCAATAGCAATGCCACATCTGAAGAGCCACGTTCAGACTGAAGCTTAACATGTGAATAGATAGGAGCGAGTCACATTCAGTACATAACAAATTCCTCCCCCCTAAGATGGAGCATTACCCTGCCAAACATAATCTTTCAGGTGGTGGTGGGGGCCCACCTCGGCTTCGGTTCGACCGGCGCAGCGGTCTCTGCTCCGTTGGACTTGGAGCGGCACACTCTTCTGGAGCCCTGGTAACCTGTCTCGCAGGAGAGACGGGGAACACAAACAGAGATCACAGGCTCTGGAGTTGGGGTCTGCCCAGACTCCGAGTCCCCTTCTGCAGCACTCACCTCCTCGGCAGGAGGACCCTCCTGCTCGGAGACCAGCTCAGATTCGGGCACCGACTCGGCGCTGGAGTCTGCCCAACGCTTCCTGAGCTGGTCTATGTGGTGGCGAATCTCCCGTCCACTGGGAAGCCGGACCACATACAGCCTGGACCCTGCAACTTTGATGACTATGGCCGGTAGCCACCGATGACCTTCCCCGTAGTTCTGGGCAAAGACCTTGTCCCCACACTGGAACACTCTCCCCTGTGCTGGTTCCTCAGACCGTTGCTTGGACTGGTCCAAGTCAGGGTGCAAACGGTCGAGGAGGGTAGATAGCTTTCGGCCCATCAAGAGTTGCAATAAAGAAGGCCAACGCTATGCTGGGGATTATTAGGAAGGGAATTGAAAACAAATCAGCCAGTATCATAATGCCCCTGTATAAATAATTGGTGTGACCTCATTTGGAATACTGTGTACAGTTCTGGTCGCCACATCTCAAAAAGGATATTATAGCATTGGAAAAAGTGCAGAGAAGGGCAACTAGAATGATAAAAGTGTTGGAACACCTTCCCTATGAAGAAAGGTTAAAATGCTTGGGGCTCTTCAGCTTGGAGAAACGATGGCTGAGGGGTGACATGATCGAGGTTTATAAGATTATGAATGGGATTGAGCAGGTTGAGAAAGAAGTCCTTTTCTCCCTTTCTCACAATGCAAGAACTCGTGGGCACTCCATGAAATTGCTGAGCAGTCGGGTTAGAACAGATAAAAGGAAGTCCTTCTTCACCCAAAGAGTGATGAACACATGGACTTCACTGCCACAGGAGGTGGTGGCAGCTACAAGCATGGAAAGTTTCAAGAGGGAATTAGATAAACATATGGAGCAGAAGTCCATCAGTGGCTATTAGCCACAGGGGATAGATGGGAACTCTCAGTCTGGGGCAGGTGATGCACTCTATTCTTGGTGCTGGAGGGGGTCAACAGTGGGAGGGCTTCTGGTGTCCTTGCCCCACTGCTGGACCTCCTGATGGCACGTGGTATATTTTGGCCGCTGTGTGACAGAGTGTTGGACTAGATGGGCCATTGGCCTGATTCAACATTGGCTTCTCTTATGTTCTTTTGTTCTTAAGTGTGCCCTGCATTAGTCTCCATTTTTCCAGGCAAGCATAGTCTCCATTTTTCTCTACAGGCAAGCATAGTCTCCATTATTCCTTATGCGCAAACGTAGTCTCCAGTATTCTCTATGGGCAAGCGTGAATGCCATTATCCTCTGTGGGCAAGCGAGGACACCATTATTCTCCATGGGCTAGCATTGTCTCTATTATTCCCTATGGGCAAGGATGCTCTCCAGTATTTCCTATGGGCAAGCGTGTTCTCTCTTAATCCCTATGGCAAGCGTGGGCTACGTTTTCCCTCTGGGGAAGTGTGGTCTGTATTATTCCCTTTGGGCAAGCGTGGACCCCAATATCCTCTGTGGGCAAACGTGGTCTCCTTTATTCCCTATGGGCACGTGTGGTCTCCCTTATTGCCTCTGGACAAGCGTGGTTTCCCTTATTCCCCACGTCCACATGTGGTCTCCCTTATTCATTGTGGGAAGCGTGGACTCCATT
Source organism: Gekko gecko (assembly GCA_029375565.1). Taxonomy (NCBI): domain Eukaryota; kingdom Metazoa; phylum Chordata; class Lepidosauria; order Squamata; family Gekkonidae; genus Gekko; species Gekko gecko. The sequence goes on along the minus strand of JAPDNY010000003.1, from coordinate 240,023,246 downwards.
ATACAATATGGTCGGGTGCGCTCTGCTCTCCATTACTCCCTATGGGCAATCATGGATTCTCCGTTGGCAATTATGTCCCTATGAGCAATTATGGGTTCTCTATTGGCAGTTATGTACTCCATTATCCCCTATGGGCAAGCGTTGTCTCCCTTATTCCCTATGGGCAATCATGGATTCTCTGTTGGCAATTATGTCCCTATGGGCAATCATGGATTCTCTGCTGGCAATTGTTGTTGTTGTTGTTGTTCAGTCGCACAGTCGAGTCCGACTCTTCGCCACCCCATGGACCAGATTACGCCAGGCCCTCCTGTCTTCCGCTGTCCGCTGAAGTTTGCTCAATTTCATGTTCGTTGCATCGATGACACTGTCTAACCATCTCATCCTTTGCCGTCCCCTTCTTCTTTGACCTTCAATCTTTCCCAGCATCAGGGTCTTCTCCAGTGAATGCTCCCTTCTCATTTGGTGGCCAAAGTATTTGAGCTTCAGCTTCAGGATCTGGCCTTCCAGGGAACAATCAGGGTTGATTTCTTTTAGGATTGACTGATTAGATCTCCTTGCAGTCCAAGGGACTCTCAAGAGTCTTCTCCAGCACCATAGTTCAAAAGAATCTATTCTTCGGCGCTCGGCCTTCCTTATAGTCCAACTCTCGCAGCCATACATTACTACGGGGGATACCATTGCTTCGACCATGCGGACTTTTGTTGGCAGGGTGATGTCTCTGCTTTTTATCATGCTGCTTAGGTTTGCCATCGCTTTCCTCCCAAGGAGCAGGCGTCTTTTAATTTCATGGCTGCAGTCACCATCTGCAGTGATCTGGGATCCTAGGAACGTGAAGTCTGTCACTACTTCTACGACTTCCCCTTCTATTTGCCAAGGAATGATGGGGCCAGGTGCCATGATCTTAGTTTTTTTGATGTTGAGCTTCAAGCCCACTTTTGCGCTCTCCTCTTTCACCCTGAGCAAGAGGCTCCTGAGGTCCTCTTCACTTCCTGCTGGCAATTATGTACTCCATTATCCCCTCTGGGCGAGCGTCCTCTTCATGGATTCTCTATTGGCAGTTGTGGATTCTCTATTGGCAACTACGTACTGCACTATCCCCTCCTGGCAAGCGTCCTCTCCATTTTCCTCTACGGGCAAGTGAAGTGCCCAGTTTTATTATGGCTATTTCATCGGTGTCCCTTGCAGTCCGCCTTTCTCGCAGGGACTCGACCCGAGAGAGAGTCAGGAGGACAATCCCTTGATTTCAAGAGAGGAGAGATCCAATGAGCAAGGCAGCGGGGGGGGGGGACGGGACTCCAGGAGGGCCACCCAGGGGGGCAGGATGACCCCCGAGGAGCCCCACTGAGCCGCAATGGGGCGCCGCTGGAGGCAGCCTGGCTGGAGCCCGGTCCGTCCGCCTAGGAGCTGGGAGCGGGGAATGGGAAGGGGAGGAGAAGGAGGGAGCGCTTTGACTCCTGCCCAGCGCTGCGAGGGTTACAGGGACGCGGCTGTCTCTGCTAGAGAGGCCGGGCAAAGGCGGGGGGGGGGGGGGACAGAAAAGCTCTTCCGCCTGGGTGGGGGGGGGGGAGAGGAGAAGTTTCTAAACAGCCGAAGTGGGGAGGAGCTTCAGACGTGCAGCAGCGGGGAAAAGCCTGGCAGCCGGATCCGGGGAAGGTTTCCTCTTGCAAGTAAGTCATGGGGGGGGGATGGAATGAGGCCTTTGATCTTGGAAGAAGAAGAGAGGGAGGCGGCTGTCCCCAGCAACCCGTTTTTCTCCGGTATATAAAAATGAGTATTGGGGGGGGGGGGGGGGAGGGGGAGAATCAGCGTCTTTTAAGTCCAAGAGAATCCAGTGCATCATGAAACGGGCGTCCAGTTGCTGGTCGTTTTAATTCTGCAAACGAAGAAGCTGCTGCTGCTGCTTTCAAGCCGGAGGGTCGCCCAGTCCGCCATGGCAAAATCCTGGACAATTGGGTGGGTGGGTGGGTGGATCCTGGGGGGGGAGATGGGGGAGTTCAGTGGAGTATACTGCCGCAGAGCCTGCCCACCGAAGCAGGGATTTTTCTGGGGCGGGCCGGTCCGGGGCTGATCTCTGTACTCAGCCGGTCCGTTCTCATCCCGGGCAAAGCTTCCGTCTAAGCTGTGGAGCCTTGCGAGCAAAAATTCTACCTGGGGAGCCGCTGGCATTAAAGTTTGGCTGCTGCTTCAGTTAGCTTGCTCTGGAGCCCCATCCTTCCTGGGCGGAGACAAAAAGGTGGGAGCCGGAGGCTTAAAAAACTGCTAGCTGGCTCGCACTCAATCAGCTTAGAGGGAACACTGATCCTGGGGGGATCTCCAGGCCCCACCTGGAGGCTGGCAACCCTACTAGGCATCTGGTTTGCTCCGCTGTGTCACTGGGGGTGGGTGGGTGGGTGGGTGGATGGGATAACCAGGGTCTTTAACTGGAGTTCTGCTGCTGGTGATTTCAGTTCTGTGGGGGGAGACGGAGGGCCTTAATTTGGCCTATAAGTGAAAGAGGTGGTTGCATGGGGGTGTTTGGGGGGTAACTTCTACCCGAGTGGGAAACAGGGCCGGCTCCAGGGTTTTTTGCACACTAGGCGAGGCTACCTTCTGGCACCCCCACCCCCCCCGAAGAGAGAGGAAGAGGAAGATTTTTCTCAGTGTTTTTCTCAGTTTGGCGCCCCTAGGGCTGAGCTGCCCTAGGCAAATGCCTAGTTTGCCTAGTGAATGAGCCGGCCCTGGTGGGAAATATCAATAGGGTCAGTGTGGGGTGGGGGCTGCTAGTGGGTATCCAAGGCTCCCCAGCAGAGGAGAGAGGGGATTGGGGTTTTTTTAAAGGAAATCAGTTGCCGAGAGCCTAGCAATGCCACTCCTTTTGACCAAAACCTCTCCAGTGTCCATGAGTCCCCAGCACAAGGCAGAGACCCCTGGGACAGGCAGAGAGCTACCCCCCCCCAATACAGACTGCCCACCTCCAGAAGGCCAGGAGGGACAAAGGGCACCTGGAAACACCTCACTGTGAGGATCCTGGCCTCAGCAATCAGATCCCTGTAGTAAGACCATTAGAAGAGCCCTGCTGGGTCAGACCAATGAGAGGCCATCTAGTCCAGCATCCCATCTCCGACAGTGGCAGAACCAGTTCCTCTGGAGGGCCAACAACAGGGCAGAGAGGCCTTCCCCTGATGATGCCTCCTTGCTCTGGGGTTCAGAGGCACTAAGCTTTAGTGCCTCTGACTGTGGAGGTTCCCCTCAGTCACCATGGCTGGTAGCTGGACTTACCCTCTGGGAATTTATCCAGTCCCCTTTGAAAGCTGTTTATTCCTGTGGCCATGACTACATCCTCTGGCAGCCAACTCCACATTTTGAACACTCTCTATGTAAAGAAGTATTTCCTTTCATCTCTCCTGAACCTACTGCCCATCAGCTTCATTGGATACCCTCAAGTTCTAGTATTTTGGGAGAGGGAGAAAAATTTGTCTTTGTCCACCCTCTGTTGTGGAAGGACACCCCTGTGCAGAAGCCGTGCTGGTTTTCTCGCAACAGGCTTTGTCCTTCGATGTGCCTAACCATTCATTCTGTCTTTGATTACAGATTCTACTAATGTGCCTGGGACAGGCGTCAGGCTGACTGGCCTGTAATTTCCTGGCTCCCCTCTGCAATCCTAGCTCACAGTTTTTTAGCTTCCGGCTTGCATCGGATCAAGTATCTCACTTTCTGAAGAACTCTTGGGTGGGTGCCATCAGGACCTGGAGACTACAGTGGGCCTCCCTGGCAGATGTCTAGAATAGTTCATACCAGTCTGCGATAGTTAATTTAGCACAAGGACATGAACCCTGATCTGCAAACCATGAGAAAGACGCTCGTTCTGATTCTGCAGGGCAATCCTGGGCCGGTGATGTAGCTCCACCATCTTTAGGTTCCTTTCTGTCTTTCTGATATATTCCCCTCTCCCTCTTCATACCAAGTAAGTGGCGGCATTTTTAGCAATCAGAGGCAGCCTATAGAAAGGGTTGGAGATGGAGGAGCAGGACCCAGAAGGACCAGGAACTGGCAAGACAGCAAGGAAAGACCCCCATCCCATCCAGGTGGGGAGTGGGGCTGAACTCTGGGAAAGAGCGGTGCCAGAGGTCCTGCCTCGGGAGGCCGGGATCTCAGAGGAACATTGCCAGCATTTCCAGCAGTTCTGCTACCAGGAGGCTGCGGGGCCCCAAGAGGTTTGCAGCCAGCTCCATGGACTTTGCAAGCACTGCCTGGAGCCAGAGAGGCACTCCAAGAAGCAGATTCTAGACCTGGTGATCCTGGAGCAGTTCCTGGCCGTCCTGCCCAAGGAAATGCAGCACTGGGTCAGAGGCTGCGGGCCGGAGACCAGTTTCCAGGTGATATCCCTGGTCAAGGGTTTCCTCCTGAGTCGGGCAGAGGACAAGCGGCAGGCAGAGCAGGTGAGGGAGCTTCATGCCGCCCATTCAAGCTGTGACCTCTGACCTTAGCCTGAGGCCTCCCTAACTGATATGTGTGCCTCCAGACATTTCACCGGGGTTGATAGAAACCCCAAACCTTGATTCTTGTTGCTGTGGTTGAAGCAGCTGTGTTGATCGATGCAGGGGTGAGGATGGGCAGGGGCAAGATCTGTCTCCTTAGTCTTTCACATTCCTCCTCCTACCTGTATCCCTCCCTGCAGTTTCAGATGAGGAGGCCGTCTGTGATGATGGAAGGGAAGTTCTCTGAGGAGGAAGGGTCTCCTTTGGAGGAAGAGCAGAAGGCGCAGGCCCAGGAGTGTTCCCAAGATGCCCTCTTCCGTGGTAAGGGTGCCTGATGCCCAGATTTCGGCACATTGTGAAATTGTTGGATAGAAGGCTGAGGACAGGAGAGAAAAGAAATATTTCTGCACACCACACAGAGTGGACTGCTGAGACTCCATGTCATGGTGGCCACTGACTTGAGGAGGGAATTTTACAGACTCATGGAGGGCAAGTCCCTTCTCAGAGGAACATAGGAGAACATGAGAGAAGCCCATGTTGGATCAGGCCAGTGGCCCCTCCAATCCAAGACTCTGTGTCACACAGTGGCCCAAACCCAGGTGCCATCAAGAGGTCCACCAGCAGGGCCAGAGCTCCTTAACCCCTCCCACTGCTGCCCCACAAGCACCAAGAAGACAGGTAATCACTGCCCCACACGTAGAGTTCCATCTAGACCTTGTAGCTAAGAGCCATTCATGGACCTCTGCTCCAGATGTTTATCCAGTCCTCTTGAAGCTGTCCAGGCTTGTAGCTGCCACTACTTCCTGCGGGAGTGAATTCCACGTGTTAACTAAAATATTCGTATCTCACGCCCTGACAAGGACGGCCCAGGCAGGTCAGATCTCGGAAGCTCAGCAGGGTCAACTCTGGCAAGTACTGGGATGGGAGACCTCCTTGGAGTACCAGAGGGGGTAAGCGGGGGCAGGCTTTATTCAGCCACCTCTCTGAATATTGTCTGGGGCTCCAGTAGGGGTCAGTCTCCAGGGGTCGCCATGACTTCCAGGTACACAAGCACCCTCACATGCGTTCAGACACATACACAAAATTCCTATCTCACGTACTTTCCATTAGAGGGACTAAAGGCGGCTCAGAAAAGAAAAGTTGTCCTAGCATCCGTGGGAACTTCGGAGGCGGGGCCAGGGGTGGATGTGATGTCACAGTGTGGTCTCATCCTGCTGAATATCTAGACGGGACATCAGAGCATCAGCAGACACTCTGGAAACCGCTTGATATTACCCTGAAGTTTTCAGATGTGCTAATGTCACCTCCGGGTTTTTGGACAGATGTGATTGTGATGTATCGTTTGACCTCGTTTCTTCCCCCCCTTCTCCCGGAAGCCTGAACTCAAAAGCACATGGGAGGGCCCAGCCAGTAGGAGAATGGCGCACCTGGGCCTTTGGTCTGATTGAGCAGGGATGCTGCCACCGTTTTGAGCCGTGGAATTCACAGGATAAATATCACGTGTCAGAGAAGTCTGAAATGTGTTTGTACCCCCCCGCCCCCAGGCCCACAGGTGCTTCCCTTCCTGCTCTCCCTCAAGTTGACTCAAAATTGTTACACGTTTTGTTCAGTCTAGACAGGGAACAAGGTTTCACAGCCCAGGGAGCAGGGGTGCATGAAGCAGGATACGAACAAGCAAAGAAAATACGAAGTCTAGCCTCAGGCCCTTTCTTCCAATGTTCTCTCCCTCCCAGGCAGTGAAGAGACAGTGTTGAATCATCGTCTTTGTGGAGAAGTGGAAACGGCTGCTGCCCCTGCAGTCCAGGTAGGGGAGATGAGCAGGGGACCGCCAGAGTTCCCCCTCCTTTCTCAGGGGGGCATTTGCTCCCGCAGTGGCTTCTCAGGTGTCTGAGCAAGAGAGGCTCTGAAGGCCACGCCCTCTTCCCCTGCCAACCTCTCCATCCTCCCAGGATGCCCGTTTCCTGAGTGCAGTCTTGCCTGGCTCGATCTCTGATGAGGAAGTCTGCTTTTCTTTCAGAGTCCGTTTTCCTTTGAGGAGGTGGCCGTGTATTTCACCGTGGCCGAGTGGGCCCTGCTGGATCCGGGCCAAAGAGCGCTCTACTGGGAAGTCATGCTGGAGAACTATGCAAGCGTGGCGTTTCTGGGTAAGGATCTTTCTTAGGTGCCAAGGTATGAATTGCTGCCATTGTGATGTTGTGTGAATCAAAATATTGAAGAGCAGTATGTCACTGTGGGGCCTGGCCCTGTACTTAACACCCTCTGGATGACTCCAGGAGCTGAGGTGGCCGTGAAAGCAGCCGACACGCCTGGCTGGTCCAGGGGGAACTGCGGCCAATGGTGCGGCCAGCATGAGAGGCAGGGTGGGTGTCATGGCCTGAGCTGGAGACAGAGAAAGGCCTTGGATCACTCTTCCCCCTCTTTTCTCTCTCTCTCTCTCCCCCAAAGAAGGTACAGATGTGCGAGAGACTGCAGTGGAGACGGACGAAGGGCTGGAGAGTTTCTCAAGAGGATCTCAACAGGTTATTTCCTTCCCGAGTGAACTGGCTGCGAGTGAGTCTGCTTCATCATCATCATGTCAAGGGAATGGGCAGAGAATAGCCAGGGTGGTTTTCTGCTTCACTTCTTAGCAACTCTTGGTTGGGTTGAATGATAAAGCCCTCTGGGTAAGGAGGGAAAGGCCTTTTGGGGCCTGAGTTCTTGGGAATCCTTCCTGAGACTGAGCTCAGTTTTGGCTCTTTTAGTCCATTTAGGGGCTGCTCTGACCGGCTATTCCAGGGAAAAGTGAGGTATTTACTTGAGAGCTTTGCTGGATGAGTCAGACGTCCATCAGACGTTTTCTACTGTGGTCTGTTGAATGTCTCCAGGCCTCCCCTCCCTCCCCCAACCACTGGTATTACTTTGGGCGTTCCCTTAGAACTCTGGGGTTCGCTTGGATAAGTCCTGACTTCTCCCCTGCCCCAGCAGACACGTGTTATTGGTGTCTGAAGACCAGCTCCTCTACTCTCTCATCACACCTGGATGGAAACTCTCTGTACAATCCCAGGAAGGGCAGAGCAACAAATCTTTGGTGCCTTTTACCATAAAGTACATTTTGGGGAGTTTTGGGGAGGGGAGGGACAGACAGAATATGGAAAAAGCTCTCCTGAAAAGGCTGGCCAGTGAAAAGTTGTGACCAGCAGCTCAGGTGATAAAATGCACACTCGCTAATCAGGAATTCCTGATGGGTGGCTTGGATCCTTGTGTGAGTGGTGATTGGACCTCCCTCTTTATTCCAGCAGGAGATGTCGAGGAGTCAGTTGCGGAATTTCAGCGGTTCTCACTGGAGAAAGCCAAGAATGAAAAGGCCACAGGAAAGGTCGGGAATAGAGATGAACCAGAGAGGCACGAAGGAAGCTATGCGGTGAAGAGGCAGCTTAAGTCCATTCCTTGCGAAGAATGGGGCTGCCCTGAAATCCCAGTCCACAACAGTCTCCAATGGACTTATTCAGAAGTGAAGCCATTTATCTGCCCCAAGAGCGGAATAACGTTCTCCAATGAAAGAAAGGGTAATGTATGTTTTCCAAACCACAATATAATGAAGGCATGGAAATGCTGTTACTGTGGAAAGGACTTCAGATACAGACCACAACTTCTTGTACACCAAAAAATACACGCAGCACAGAAGCTTCTTGAACGCTCAGAGTGTGGAAAGAAATTCAGTATGAATTCCAGTCTACAAAAGCACCGAAGAAGCCACAGCGGGGAGAAACCTTTTGAATGCTCAGAGTGTGGAAAGAGATTCAGCGTGAGTTTGAGTCTTCAAGAACATAAAAGAACCCACACAGGAGAGAAGCCTTTTGAATGCACAGACTGTGGAAAGAGATTCAGTCTGAATTCCAGTCTTCAACTGCACCAAAGAATCCATACAAGGGAGAAACCTTTTGAATGCCCAGAGTGTGGAAAGAGATTCATTCAGAGTGGCAGTCTTCAAAGGCATCGAAGAATTCACACAGGGGAGAAACCTTTTGAATGCTCAGAGTGTGGAAAGAGATTCAGTGTGTTTTTCACTCTACAACAGCATCAAAGTACCCACACAGGGGAGAAACCCTTTGAATGCTCAGAATGTGGAAAGAGATTTCATCGGAGTGACAAACTTCAAGAGCATCAAAGAACCCACACTGGGGAGAAACCTTTTGAATGCTCAGAGTGTGGGAAGAGATTCAGTCACAGTGGCAATCTTCGTCATCATCAAAGAACCCACACAGGGGAGAAACCTTTTGAATGCTCAGAGTGTGGAAAGAGATTCAGTCAGAGTGGCAATCTTCAAAAACATCAAAGAATTCACACAGGGGAGAAAACTTTTGAATGCCCAGATTGTGGAAAGAGATTCAGTGTGTTTTCCACTCTGCAACAGCATCAAAGAACCCATACAGGGGAGAAACCTTTTGAATGCTCTGAGTGTGGTAAGAGATTCCGTCAGAGTGGTGGTCTTCAAAACCATAAAAGAACCCACACAGGGGAGAAACCTTTTGAATGCTCAGAGTGTGGTAAGAGATTCAGTGTGTCTTGCAGTCTTCAAAAACATCAGTCAGAGAAGCAATTTTCTATATCATCAAAGAACCCACATAGGGGAGAAACCTTTTCAGTGCTCGGAGTGTGGAAAGAGATTCAGTCAGAATTCCAATCTTCAACAGCATCAAAGAACCCACACAGGGGAGAAACCTTTTGAATGCTCAGAGTGTGGAAAGAGATTCAGTAGTAGTTCCAGTCTTCAATATCATAAAAGAACCCACACAGGGGAGAAACCTTTTGAATGCTCAGAGTGTGGAAAGAGATTTAGTCGTAGTTCCAGTCTTCTATATCATAAAAGAATGCATACAGGGGAGAAGCCTTTTGAGTGCTCAGAATGTGGAAAGAGATTCAGTAGTAGTTCCACTCTTCAAAAACATCAAAGAGCCCACAGAGGGGAGAAACCTTTTAAATGCTCAGAGTGTGGAAAGAGATTCATTCAGAGTAGCCACCTTCATCGGCACCAAAGAACACATACAGGGGATAAGCCTTTTGAGTGCTCAGAATGTGGAAAGAGATTCAGTACGAGTGGTGATCTTCAAAGCCATCAAAGAACCCACACAGGGGAGAAACCTTTTAAATGCTCAGAGTGTGGAAAGAGATTCAGTCGGAGTAGCCATCTTCATCGGCATCAAAGAATCCACAGAAAGGAGAAACCTCTTTAATGCACAGAGTGTGGAAAGAGAGTCAATAGGAGTGGCAATCTTCAACAGAATCAAAGAATCCCTAGGGGAGAAACCTTTTGAATGGTCAAGAGTGTGGAAAGAGGTTCAGTCTGATTTCCATTTTGTAACAGCATCAAAGAACCCACACAGCGGAGCAACCTTTTGAATGCTGAGACTGTGGGAAAGAGATTCAGTGAGAATTCCAGTCTTTAGAAACGTTAAAGAACCCACACAGGGGAGAAACCTTTTGAATGCTCAGAGTCTGGAAAGTGATTCCTTTGGAACGGCAGTGTTCAAAATCATCAAGGAATCCACACAGGGGAGAAACTTTTTCTGAGCCAAGGCCCAGCAGTGTGCAAGAACGCCACGCACCGCTATTTGCTTCTCAGTGGACCCAGCTCCATTCTCGCCACCCTAAGAACTACTTCACAAAGGAAACAGGAAGATGGAGAGGTAGCATGTGATAGACCAAGGAAATTTCCCTGGGTCGAAGCATTCACAGTCAAAGCACTTTTGATCAGGCAGAAACGAGAATCTACATGGCCCTTTTTGGCAAACCCCCCTCTCGCTTTCTGAGCCAGAGAAAAGGGCTGATGGGTCTTCTTTTTCATTCCTATCTGCGAACGTGAGCTTTAATGCATGAGAGGTTAAACCCTGGAAGATTTGGGTGGTTGTTTTTTTTTTTTGTAAAACTCTCTTAAAAAAGAGAGAATTTTATTCTTTTTATAAGAAAGGGGAAGGGTAGACAGATGGAGAAAGAAAAAGATGGAGTGAAATTTTTTCTGTTAGTGAGGGTTAGTTTAGGTTAATAACCAATACCAATTTTGGCATCTATCATGGTTAGAAGATCTTCTTTTTAACTATTGTAAAGTTCAAAGTCAAACTGTTAACGCAGTTAGCAAAGTCCATTGGGGTTAGTAATTGAACAGCTCCTTCCAGATGTTACATGACCAGTCCTCAAATTATCTTCTTTTTAAATCTCTTCCAGTTACGGATTAAGTCCATTTTAACTTTGAGGTCTTCCGTTCCATCACCACTTTCCCCTGGGCTGCTGTCTTCTTCACTTATCCCAATTTTGAGTGCTGCGTCTTCCTCCCTGCTGGCGTGTCTCTCCAGAAGTTTCTGTATTTTGAAGATGAAATCCGTCTTCTTTCTTTTCTCTTTTTCCTTAAACTTCTGGTCTTCAAGCTTCCAGGGCTCCATAAACTCTTCAGATGAAATTAGATCTCCAGTTTGTTGCCTGCTATGTTCGACATCCCCTTCTACTGGCAGAGTATTTTCTTTTATAAAAGTGGAGTAGGCTTTGGGAGCCTTATCCACCTCTTCTTTTAACTTTATCGCTCCACTACCAGTTAGGGGTGCCAAGACATTTGTCAAGGTAAATCCGAGATCTTCTTTCTCTTCTTCTTTAACGCCCTGAAAACCTAGAGTCAGAATCGATTTCTGTTCGAACTCCATCATCTTTCTAGTTGTTTCCGATATCTGTTTCTGTCGACTGAGGAGAACACTTTCCATTTTGAACAAAGTTTCATTGATTTTCTGTAATTGTTCCAGCAGGAGGCACAGTATCTCCTTTTCCTGTTGATTGACAGCAAGCTCTTGGGGGGGCTGTCTGGACCGGAAGTCCCTCCTCCCTTCTCTTCCGGTGTCCGCAGAACTTTTTCCATTATCGACATTTTGTTTTTTTATTTACTTTTAAGAAGTTCGTGCCGCATCCCCCAGGAAGCTAAGATGATCGTAGTCTTCCATGCCACCCCAACGGTACTATCACCAACACTCTTTTTTCTCTCTGCCCCCCTTCGCGCTCCCTTTGTAGATCTTGCTTCTCAAAGGGGGTGGAAACTCCTCCCTCCTCCCAACGTTTATACGCATGCAGGGGGGCTTCGATTTACGCTTCAAAATAGATCTTCAACTCACGATTCGATGCTATTTCTTCTTTTTATGTTAAACCATAGCGCTGTCTTCACTCCTGGAAATCGGTGGCGCCGCTAAATCCCATTACGGGCACGCCGCAGCGGGGCCGATTGGGGCGGGGAGAAAGCCTCAATTTCCCGGCTGTCTGCCGGCAAAGAGGCTACTCCCCAAGCGCCCCCGGTTCGGAGCCTTTGCCTAAGGCTCACTAGGGTCTTTCGCACATGCGAAGACCCCCCCTAACTGCGCGTGGGCTAACCGCCTCCGGGAGCGTCCCGAGAAGCGGCCGCCATTCGCGATGCCAAAACCGAAACCCCCGAAGATTTGGGTGGTTGTGAAGGAGCTACCGGACTTGAATTCTGCTCTGCTTCTACAGACTAACACAGCAATCCACCAGAGAGGCAGAGAGTGTGCCTTGCCCTTCCGGCCTCCGGAGTCCAGTAGACAGAATTGAATAGCTCCAGTAATGGAGGAAAAGCCTCAATCAAACCCACGTGCATTTGGACAAAGATACAAAAAAAAAAATGTGGAAAGGTGGTCCGTACTAAAATGATCATGGCTGGACAGAATCTGTGCAGTAAAAATGAATGTATAGAAAAAGGAGAAGAGGAGGAGGAGGAGGAGATTGGATTTATACCCTGCCCTTCGATCGGAATCTCAGAGCAGTTTACAAACTCCTTTCCCTTCCCCTTCCCCACAACAGACACCCTGTGAGGTAGGTGGGGCTGAGAGAGCTCTGACAGAAACTACTGTTTTTCAAGAACAGCTGTGCCAGAACTACAGCTTGCCCAAGGTCATCCAGCAGGTGCAAGTGGTGGAGTGGGGAATCAAACCTGGTTCTCCCAGATTAGAGTCCGCGCACTTAACCACTACACCAAACTGGCTCACATAATAAATTGTTAATATAAATAAGTAAACTGTTTTAGATTATACCAATCAATATACAGCGTCTTTGATGGACAGGCAGAAACAAATAAATACATTTATATGGAATGTCAAAAAAACAAGAATTAGATTTAAAGTGTTGCAGGATGAGAAAAAAGAGGAAGCTTAGCAGTACCTAACATTGAACTGCACCACAAAACAGCCAGTTTGGTTTGGAGTGCAGTTTGGATCCAAAATCCAAATGATAGATAAATAAAACTAGAAGCAGCAGATTTCGATGAGAGGTTGCGCTGTTACCTTTGGATTAAGAAACATACTTGGAAAAAATAAAATATAAAAGTCATATAATGAGAGAGAGTGTACTCAATACATGGGAGAGTGCAAGAAGAAGAATTTAGCCATACAATATCACCTGTAATGTCACCGATAGATGCATATTATGGGCTCAGGCAAATAAAATGAAATTCCATAGAGATAAGTGCAAAGTCCTACACCTAGGCACAAAAAATCAAAGGCACAGATATAGAATGTGAGGGACTTGACTTGAGAGCAGCATATGTGAAAGGAATCTAGGTGTTCAGATCATGGGAGGTGGTAGTTCCACTCTATTGTGCTATGGTCAGGCCTCACCTGGAGTCCTGTGTCCAGTTTTGGGCACCACAATTTAGGAAGGATGTTGACAAGCTTGAACATGTCCAGAAGAGGGCAACCAGGATGGTGAGAGGGTTGGAATCCAAGTCTTATGAGGAAAGGCTGAAAGAGTTGGGTATGTTTAGCCAGGGAAAGAGAAGACTTAGAGGGGACATGATTGCAGTCTTCAAATATGTGAAGGGCTGTCCTGTAGAAGCTGGAGCAAATATATTCTCTCTTGCTCCGGATTGCAAGACTAGATCTAATGGGTGGAAATTACAAGGGAGTTGTTACTGGCTAGATATCAGGAGAAACTTCCTAACTGTAAGAGTGGTTGAGCAGTGGAACAGCCTGCCTTGGGAGGTGGTGGATGCTCCTTCCCTGGACGTTTTCAAGCGGAGGCTGGACGACCATCTTTTGGGTATGTTGTAGGTATGTAGGGCTATCTTTTGGCTAGGCTCCTGCAGAGCACAGGGGGTTGGACTAGATGACCTGCAAGGTCCCTTCCAACTCTTAACATTCTATGATTCTATTATGATAGATATGTGAGGAAAAATAAAGACTTCATGGTCTTTAACGGTATGATAAATCCATAAGGAGAAGTCAAATCCCAGCCAACAATCAAGGAATCATAAAATCATAGAGTCGGAAGGGATCTCTAGGGTCATCTAGTCCAACCCTCTGCACAATGCCAGAGATTCATAAATACCTCCCCCCCCCGCACCCCCAGTGACCTGTGTTCCATGCCCAGAGGATGGCAGAAACCCTCTAAGATCCCTGGCAAAACTGGCCTGGAGAAAAATTGTTTCCTGACCCCAAAGTGACAATCAGCATTTCCCTGGGCGTGTAAGAAAGGGCCCCGAGAACTAAGCCCTGAGGCAGCCCTTCCTGCCCTCCCTCTCATGGTTTCCCTAAGTTCACAGAATCAGCATGGCTGTCAGATGGCCCTCTAGCCTCTGTTTAAACCCTCCAAAGAAGGAGAGCCCACCACCTCCCAAGGAAGCCTGTTCCACTGAGGAACCGCTCTGTCAGGAATATTTAGCTGAAAACCCTGTTGATTTAATTCCAGTTCGTTGGTTCTGATCGAACCAGACCTTCTGGGGCAACAGAAAACAACTTCAAACCATCCTCTACATGACAGCACTTCAAGTACTTGAAGATGGTTATCATATCACCTCTCAGTCGTCGGCTTTCCAAGCTTAACATACCCAGCTCCTTCAACCTTTCCTCATAGGATTTGGTCTCCAGACCCCTCAGCATCTTAAGAACATAAGAGAAGCCAATGTTGAATCAGGCCAATGGCCCATCCAGTTCAACACTCTGTGTCACACAGGGGCCAAAGATACCAGGTGCCATCAGGAGGTCCAGCAGTGGGGCCAGGACACTAGAAGTCCTCCCACTGCTGCCCCCCCCAGCACCAAGAATAGAGTGCATCACCTGCCCCAGACTGAGAGTTCCTATCTAGATCTTGTGGCTAATAGCCACTGATGGACTTCTTTCTGCTCCATATGTTTATCTAATTCCCTCTTGAAACTGTCCATGCTTGTAGCTGCCACCACCTCCTGTGGCGGTGAATTCCATCTGTTGCCCTCCTCTGGACATGTTCCAGCTCATCTATATCCTTCTTAAATTGTGATGCCCCAAACTGAACACAATACTCTATGTGAGGTCTAATCAGAGCAGAGTGAAGCAATACCATCACTTTGTGTGATCTGCACCCTATACTTCTGTTGATACAACCCCAAATCGCATTTGTTTTTTTAGCTACCGCATCACACTGCTGACTCACGTTCATTTTATTGTCTGCTAAGACCCCTTTTTGCACATACTGCTGCCAAGACAAGTCTCCCCCATCCTATAATTATATGCATTAGATTTTTCCTACCTAAATGCAGAATTGACATTTATCCCCATTCCCAGTTTTCCAGCCTGTCCAGATCATCCGGTATCCTGACTCTGTTTTCTACTGTATTTGCAGTGGGAAATGATACAATGGCTAGTCTATTTTCAACTAATTTCCAGACTTAATAAAGATGTTCCCACAGAAAAAGGGGGAATAAGGGATGTGACTGAATTTGAAAAAAATAGTTATACAACAAAAAGATCACCTACTAGGAAGAATTTATAAAGCATTACTTCAGTTTGATAGAGACAAAGAACAAGTCAAAACGTGTGTGATAAAATGGATGCAGAATTTTGGTGAAGATGTATCTTTTCAACAATGGGAAAGTTTATGGAGAAAAGATATAAAGTTCACAGCTTGTCAAGCATTAAGAGAAAATCGGTAGAAGATGTTTTATCATTGGCACCTTACCCCAAAAGACATTGAAATGATGGATAAGAATTACTAAGGGATTCGCTGGAAATAGGTAGATGGGACTTTTTACCACATGTGGTGGACTTGCAGAAAGAGGAGATACTGGAATGAAATTCATGCAGAAATTCAGAAAATCTTACAAATTAAATTTCCTTTGAAATCAGAGACTGCGTTATTGGAACTATACCAGACAACACTGAAAAAAAAATCTCACAAGACTTATTTAAATACATGCTTACTTCAACTAGAGTAATATTAGCAACAAAATGTGAAACAGAAGAGTGTCCTTCTGTAGAGATTTGGAGAGAGAAATTAGCAGAATATGCTGTAATGGCAAAACTAACCAGCCAAGTAAATAAAAGACCAAGTAAAACATTTCAACAGCAATGGAAGGCTTACTGCTCATATGATGGGTAAAGACTGAGAAGAATATATATAATTTACTGAAGATGCTATGGTTAAATCAGACTCATTAGATATAGTTAAACAAGTAGGAAAGCCTGAGAGAATATATTCAATTTTTAGTATATATTTAACTTTTTTCTTTTTTTATTTGACTAATATTGACATATTTTTTCCTGTGATATAAGTCACTGCTAAATCGAGATTAACTAATAAGAATTGAAGATTGTTTTATCATCAGTTCTAATGTACTATTATCTTATTATATACATGGTAGAATAGACTTAAAATTTATTTTATGCTAGTTTAAATGTTCTTTTGTCTTCCTCTCTGACGTTGTAGCAATCATAATAGCAATGTTAAAAGTTATAACAATGGAGTTATAACAACAATATTCTTGATTTATGCATTATACAAAATGTGAATGTCCTTTTCATATGTAAATATTTTGATGTTTAATTTTATACCCCGCTTCCCTTTTTTCTTCCGTACCCCCTTTAATTCCTTTTAAAAAATTAATTAAAAAAACCCAAACTGAAGTGCGTCACCCTGAGCTCCTTGGAAGAAGGCTGGAATAGAAATGGGGCTATTTCCCTCCACCAGATGGGATTCTGAGGCAGTCCTTAGACAGGGAGGAAAAACTCCCCTATTGAACCCGTTTATACACTGTGGGTCGCAGGAGTGAGTGTGAAACCACAATTCTCCATGTGAGGAAGGAAGGCAGAGGAGCCCTGCTGGATCGGACCAATAGTCCTTCTAATCTAGCATCCTGTCTCACACAGTGGCCAATCAGGGCCTAGAGAGTGAGGCCTTCCCCTGAGGTTGCCTCTTGGCTCTGGGATTCAGAGGATTTGTACCTCTGCATGTGGAGGTACCCCAATTGTCACCATGGCTAGTAGCCATTTATAGAGTTATCCTCCATGAATCTATCTAATCCCCTTTTAAAACGATTTATTCGTGTGTCCAACTCTGGCTGCATATTCCACATTTTAATCACTCTATATAAAGTAGTATTTCCTTTTGTCCATCTTGAACCTACTGCCCATCAGCTCCATTGGAGGCCCTCGAGTTCTAGTATTTTGGGAGAGGGAGAAAAATTTCTCATTGCTCACTCTCTCCACCCCAGGCACTATTTTGTAAACCTCTACCAGGTCCCCTGCCTTAGTCGTCTCTTCTCTCAAGTACGAAGTCCCAGACATTTCAGCCGTTCCTCCTAGGTAAGGTGCTCCAACCCCCTCATCCTCTTCGTTGCCCTCCTCTGTGTTTTTTCCTGCTCTGCAATGCCCTTTTGGAGATTTGGTGACCAGAACTGTCCACAGTGTTCGAAATGAGGCCACCCCAGAGGTCTATACAGGGCCGTTACAATATAGGCCGTTTCATCCTCAGTCCCTTTCCTGAGAATCCCTAAGACAGGTATGCCTTTTTCACTGCTGCACCACGCTGCGTCGACCCTTTCATCGAACTATCCACAATGACCTTTTCCCCTCTCACCCTCAGCAAGTTCAGACCCCAGGAGCCTCTACTTGGAGTTGGGATTTTATTCTTTTGGCCCCAGTTGGCATCCCACTCCAAATAGTAGTTTCCAGGTTGCCTGGCATCAACCGGACACTCCGTGGTGGCTCCAGCTCTGTGGGCGGGGCTTCCTGAAGAGGTGAGGAGGGCCCTTCTTGGAGATCTTTGGGAGACCCCGCAAGGCCTGCCTGTTTGCCAGGACTTTGGGGGGGTGGGGGGGTGGAATGAGCACAATACCGTGTACGAAATAAGAACTAGTACAAGTAAAGATTTTGCAAAGATGGTGCGTAAATATTGTACCAAATAAAGTACATACTAGGTCTATGTCTCTGTATTGCAATATGAACGGGAACAAATCCATGACGCTCTTACTGCTTTGGACAAACAATCCAACACAGGAAGAAGCCCGTCTCCAACGACACCTCTGCTGCTGCTCCACACTCCTTTCTCGTCACTACCCTGTCCTGATGCAGATCAGAGATTCCAACAACAGTTCCTCCCCCCCCCTAAGTTGAAGGGAAGGGGGGGGGCACGCATCTCCTGGGTGTTTTATGATTTGACCCTTCCTGTCTGAGAGAGGGGCCCACCACCTGGAGCGGGCAGGAAGGGACATGGATGGGGTCCCAAGCCTAGAGGGTTGCCAACTCTGGGCTGGAAACTTTCTGGAAACTTGGGAGGGTGGGACCCGAGGAGGGCGGGGTTTGGACAGGGGAGGGACCTCCGCAGGGTATAAGGCCAGGGCTATTTTTGGGCAGGAACGCACAGGAACGGAGTTCGTTGGCTCCCCAGTTGGCCACGCCCAGCAGGAACTCATTAGCATAATAGGCCACACCCAACAGCAGAAACTCATCAGGACTGGCTACATTAGGGGTGTGTGGCCTAACATGCAAAGGAGTTCCTGCCACAAAAAAAGCCCTGGGTTAGGACAACAAAGAACCTAAACAGAGTGAGAAGCAAAAGGAGGGTGTGGCTGGATGACCAGGCTTCTGGTAACATGGGGGTGTGTGGCCTAATGTGCTAATGAGTTTCTGCTGTTGGGTGTGGCCGATTATGTGAATGATTTCCTGCTGGGCTTTTTCTACAAAGAAAGCCCTGTATAAGGCCATGGAGTCCACCCTCCAAAGCAGGCATTGTCTCATGGGGAAATGATCTCTCTAGTCTGGAGAGGAGTTCTAATTCTGAGGAATCCCCACCAGGAGCTGGCAACCCAATCCTGAGGGCCTCTGCCTTGGCTTCCCTCTCTCAACAGGGCCTTTTAAGTTCTCCGTCTCCAGTGCCTCAGCTGGGAATGGCGCAATGGCTGGTTTCCTCCTCCCCCTCCCCCCCATAGCTTTTTCCCTGCCCTTCAAGAGAAAAGGCTGCTGCTAGGAGTCCCACATCCACCCTCTGCACTGTCTGCTGTTATAAGGCTTGTTGAAGACACTGCCCGGGGCAATTCTGGAGCTGCAAGTGAATCTCCAGCCAGAGGGTGGTGTCCCCTGGAAGACCTGGGCAGCCTCAGTCACACTGCTGAAGGGAAGAGAGCTCCGAGCCTTGTGAGCTTGAAAAGAACAGTGTAGTTAAGAATCATGCCCTGAGGAATATCCTTGCCAAGGCTGACTACCTCCTTTCCCCTTCATCCTCCTTGCTCATCCTTTCAACTGCCCCAGTCCTGCTTTAGACCATGGTGGTCATGGTGACACTTTCCAAAGCATGCCCCATGAGCCTTTGCAAAACATGCCAATTAAAGGCAGCCTGTGTGTGCTCATCAGATATCTGTGAGTCCGGTCTGGCCTGTGGTCTGTCGAACTGTCTGCAGTCTTGAAAAGTACTGAGACTGACGAGTGATTTCAGCTCTCGCATACTTTATTAGTTCAAGAACAAGGCAACTTTACCTGGCTCGCAGGCCGGTTTACATCCCCTGAAAAACCCCACACCCCACTCAAGACATTGGCTATTTACAGTGGCTGAGAGTTCTACAGGCTCTGGGCCAGGAGGCTAATCCTCTGATTGGAGCGGGTTAGGATCTGCTGAGTCCTTTGTTCAGGTGAGCAAAGCTTGGACGTTTTTGCCTGACCGCATGGCTCCCTTGCCTCGCATGTGGTCAGGTCTGATTGCATTATGTTTGAGTACATTAGGTAAAGGTAAAGGTAAAGGTTCCCTTGCTCGAAAGCCAGTCGAATCCGACTCTAGGGTTGCGGTGCTCATCTCCGTTTCAAAGCCGAAGAGCCAGCGCTGTCCGGAGACGTTTCCGTGGTCATGTGGCCGGCATGACTAAACACCAAGGCGCAGGGAACGCTGTTACCTTTCCACCGAAGTGGTACCTATTTATCTACTTGCAATTTCTTGCTTTTGAACGGCTAGGTTGGCAGGAGCTGGAACTAGAGATGAGAGCACTCCCCGGTCTCGAACTGCTGAACTACTGCCTGCAGTTCAGTGTCTTAACCACTTGAGCCACCGCACTTGAGACATTAAAGGTAAAGGTTCCCTTGCTCGAAAGCCAGTCGAATCCGACTCTAGGGTTGCGGTGCTCATCTCCATTTCAAAGCCGAAGAGCCAGCGCTGTCTGAAGACGTTTCCGTGGTCATGTGGCCGGCATGACTAAACACCAAGGTGCACGGAACGCTGTTACCTTCCCACCAAAGTGGTACCTATTTATCTACTTGCAGTTTCTTGCTTGGTTGGCAGGAGCTGGGACTAGAGACAGGAGCTCACCCCGTCATGCGGCACTCTCGGGTCTCGAACTGCTGAACTACTGACCTTCCACTGCCTGCAGTTCAGTGTCTTAACCACTTGAGCCACCGCAGCTCCTCTTGAGACATTACAAGTCTACTAATGAGGCCTAGGCTCAAATCAGTGTTCCTTCTAAGCTGAGTTAAAATGTGGAGTTTTAGCTTCAGGCTCGCAGATTTTTGTCTGAGCTCAGGAAGGGAGAGCTCCGCAAACTAACTGATGCAGCAGCCAAATCGCTCACTCACGACTTTAATGCCAGTAGTAGCTCACCAAGTAGGATTTTTTGCTCACAAGACTCCGCAGCTTAGAGGGAGCAACGGCGGAGGAGAGTACCCAGCTTTATTAGGGGCGTTTCATGGGCGTTCCTTGTAGTCCGCCTTTCTCGCCGGGACTCAGCCCGAGGCGGGTGATGCAGAGCGAGTCAGGAGGACAATCCCCTGATCCCAAGAGAGGAGGCATCCAATGAGCAAGGCGGGGGGGGGGACTGCTGGAGGGCCGCCCAGGGGGCAGGGTTACTCCCGAGGAGCCCCACCGAGCCGCAGAGAGCGTCGCTGGAGGAGGCAGCCTGGCTGGAGCCCGGTGGGTCCGCCTGGGTCTGGGAGCGGGGAAGAGGAGGAGGAGGAGGGAGATTTGATTCTTCTCCAGCACTGTGAGGGTTACAGGGAGGGGGCTGCCTGCTAGAGAGGCGGAGCAAGGCACTGGGGGGGGAGACAGAAAGGCTCTTCTGCTGGAGGGGGGAGAGGAGAAGTTTCTGAGCGGCCGAGGAGAGGAGGAGCTGCAGACGTGCAGCAGCAGCAGCCGGGAAAAGCCTCGCAGCCGGATCCGGGGAAGGTCTACTCGCGAGTAAGTCATGCGGGCAGGGGGGTTGAGTTCTTGGATCTTGGAAGAAGAGGGGAACGCGGCTGCCCCAGCCTCGGGTTTTCCCCACGATGCGAAGGAGGGTTTTTTTTTGGGGGGGGGGTGTGTGGAAGGGGGCTAATCAGCGTCTTTAAGTCCAAGAAAGTTCAGTGCATCATGAAAGGGGCGCTCAGTTGCTGGTCGTTTTAATTCTGCAAAAAAAGAAAAGCTGCTGCTGCTGCTGCTTTCAAGCCGGAGGGTCGCCCAGTCCGCCATCCTGCACAATTGAGTGGGTGGGTGGATCCTGGGGGTGGGGTGGGGGGAGTTCAGTGGAGTATAATGCCGCAGAGCCTCCCCTCCGAAGCAGGCATTTTTCTGGGGCGGGCCGGTCCGGGGCTGATCTCTGTACTCAGCCAGTCCCTTCCAATCCCGGGCGATGCTCCCTCTGAGCTGTGGAGTCTTGCGAGCAAAAATTCTACCTGGCGAGCCGCTGGCATTAAAGTTGTGAGCGAGCCGTTTGGCTGCTGCTTCAATTAGTCGGCTCTGGAGCCCCTCCCTCCCTGAGCGGAGACAGAAAGGTGTGAGCTGGAGGCTTAAAAAGTATGAGCTAACTCGCACTCGCTCAGCTTCGGGGGAACACTGATCCTGGGGGATCTCCAGGCCCCACCTGGAGGCTGGCAACCCTACTAGGCATCCGTTTTGCCCCGCTGTGTCACTGGGGGTGGGTGGTGGCTGGGAGGGAGGGGTAATCAGGGGTCTTTAACTGGAGTTCTACTGCTGGTGCTTCCAGTTCTGTGGGTTGGGGGAGATGGAGGGCCTTGATTTGGCCTGTAAGTGAAAGAGGTCCTTGCAGGTGTGTGTGTGTGTAACTTCTACCCCAGTGGGAAATATCAACAGGGTCAGTGTGGGGCCGGGGCTGCTAGCGGGTATCCAAGGCCCCCCAGCAGAGGAGAGAGGGGATTGTTTTTTAAAAAGAAACCAGTTGCCCAGGCGCAGAGAGCCTAGCAATGAGCCTAGCAAAACCCCTCCAGTGCCCATGAGTCCCTGGCACCAGGCAACTCCCCCTGACAGGCAGAGCAAGGGGGTAGACTTTCCAATTTCGGGGGGGGGGGGCTGGGCCAGAGGCATTGCTATGCTAGGTCCTGAAAAGAACTGAGGCCCAGTGACATCACTCCCACAGGAGCTGGTGTGGCTGCCACAGGAGGTGGTGGCAGCTACAGGCATGGGCAGTTTCAAGAGGGAATTAGATAAGCATATGGAGCAGAAGTCCATCAGGGCTATTAGCCACAAGGTATAGACAGGAACTCTCAGTCTGGGGCAGGTGATGCATTCTATTCTTGGTGCTGGGGGGGGGGATCAACAGTGGGAGGGCTTCTAGTGTCCTGGCCCCACTGCTGGACCTCCTGACGGCACCTGGTATTTTTGGCCACTGTGTGAGTCTGACAGAGTGTTGGACTAGGTGGGCCATTGGCCTGATTCAACATTGGCTTCTCTCATGTTCTTATGTTCTTATGATACTCTGCATTGCGTTCTGTATCTCCTACGAGATACATATCATGGGGAGCACCCAACTTTGCTTTCAACGTATGAGTGCGACTGAACACCTACTTATAAAAATATTTTTTAATCCAAGAACTTTTCGTTCAATAGCAAGTAGTCATGGCATCCGGTTGGTACTCAACAAGCTATTTATCTCTTACGCGCCTGATGAAGGATATCTGCACTTGACATCTTTCTGTGATGGAATAACAGCACTTGGTATTTATATTTCCTATTCATTCATCTGGGTATGAATACCCTGTTTTTATGAAGCACCTATCAAATCTATTAAAATATTTATATCTGTTAAGTATGAGACTTAAGGCAGCAGCTCTTGAACAATGATTCAGCTTTGTTAACAAGGTAAGGAACCACAACAAAACTGGAGGGCAACAGGCCCTCTTTTAAACTATCCGGGCTGGCAAAGCCACACCCTTTGTTGCTAAAGGAACCAATCATAAGAACATAAGAGAAGCCAATGTTGAATCAGGCCAATGGTCCATCTAGTCCAACACTCTCTCTGTCACACAGTGGCCAAAAATACCAGGGGCCATCAGGAGGTCCAGCAGTGGGGCCAGGACACTGAGCCCTCCCACTGCTGCCCCCCAGCACCAAGAATAGAGTGCATCACCTGCCCCAGACTGAGAGTTCCATCTATACCCTGTGGCTGATAGCCACTGATGGACTTCTGCTCCATATGTTTATCTAATTCCCTCTTGAAACTGTCCATGCTTGTAGCTGCCACCACCTCCTGTGGCAGTGAATTGTTAATCACCCCAAAGAGTGATTAAAATGTGGAATTCACTGCCACAGGAGGTGGTGGCAGCTACAAGCATGGACAGTTTCAAGAGGGAATTAGATAAACATATGGAGCAGAAGTCCATCAGTGGCTATTAGCCACAGGGTATAGATGGGAATTCTCAGTCTGGGGCAGGTGATGCACTCTATTCGTGGTGCTGGAGGGGCAGCAGTGGGAGGGATTCTAGTGTTCTGGCCCCACTGCTGGACCTCCTGATGGCACCTGGTATATTTTGGCCGCTGTGTGACAGAGTGTTGGACTAGATGGGCCGTTGGCCTGATTCAACATTGGCTTCTCTCTCTTATGTTCTTATGAATTCCATATGTTAATCACTCTTTGGGTGAAGAAGGACTTCCTTTTATCTGTTCTAACCCAACTGCTCAGCAATTCCATGGAGTGCCCACGAGTTCTTGTATTGTGAGAAAGGGAGAAAAGTACTTCTTTCTCAACCTGCTCAGTCCCATTCATAATCTTATAAACCTTGATCGTGTCACCCCTCAGCCGTCGTTTCTCCAAGCTAAAGAGCCCCAAGCGTTTTAACCTTTCTTCATAGGGAAGGTGTTCCAACCCTTTTATCATTCTATCAATCAAAACAGTAACATAACAGCCAATAATATCGTCTCCTTCCAGAACCTTACTAGTATCCTGATTGGCCTGCTTCGCGGAGTAGCCAATCAGAGTTTTCCCTTTTCAATACCAGGCTTAGATAGGAGGGAGATTCTAGCTCAGCCATTTATGTATGCGCGATACATAACAATATCCCTTTCTTCTCCAGAGAGTCAAAGTAATTAACAATATGGCAGAAAGAATATAATCAAAAAAACATAAACCAACATCAGTACAGGTATAGCCAGCCAACGATAGGTTCATTTTCTTTATAATGCAGCCCCTCAACATCAGACACAAAGACGAGTCAAAAGATGGCCTTGCACATCATCCTAAAAATAGGTAAGGAGGGTATCTGCTGAATGTCCTCTAGAAGGCCAGGCCAGGAAATTGGCCCCATGACCAAGAAAGCCAGTCGAATCCGACTCTAGGGTTGCGGTGCTCATCTCCATTTCAAAGCCGAAGAGCCAGCGCTGTCCGAAGACGTTTCCGTGGTCATGTGGCCGGCATGACTAAACACCAAGGTGCACGGAACGCTGTTACCTTTCCACCAAAGCGGTACCTATTTATCTACTTGCAATTTCTTGCTTTCGAACTGCTAGGTTGGCAGGAGCTAGAACTAGAGGCGGGAGCTCACTCCATCTTGTGGCACCCGGGTCTTGAACTGCTGAACTACTGACCTTCCACAGCCTGCAGTTCAGCGTCTTAAACACTTGAGCCACCACAGCTCCGATATTATTTTATACATACAAATAAATATATAGTCTAGTCAAAGGATGCTGTTTTCCAATGTCTTACAAGTCAAGCCTCATGACAGGAGAGCTAAGAGTCTAATCTAAAAAGTCTAAAGAGGGATACTTTCCATTACATGCTGTCGGTACAGTATGTCTATAATACCTTTTGAGATTGCTAAATGAGGTGAAGAGTATTTATTACATCGGGTATTGTTCCTTCAGTGGTTAGATGTGCTAATATGGGAGACCATAAACTTGTAATATCATCGTGTTCACCTTTAGATTTGTTTTGTTTCAGAATGTCTGAGTTTTTTTCCATAATGTATATGTTCCAAAGTTTCTTATACCAGAGGATGATGTTTAGATTGTTTGTGGATTTCCATGTAGATGCTATTGTGGTTTTGGCTGCAAATAGTAATAAGCTGTTTCTTTTCCTTTGTGTAGTGGATAGGGAGGTTTCCCCTCTGAGGTTTAGAAGTAGTGCTTCCGGAGATTTATCTACCTTATGTTTAGTTATGATCCTTATTCCTTCTACTATTTTGTCCCAGAAGGATGCTACTACCGGGCAATCATACCAGCAGTGTATGTAATTGCCTATTTCTTTGCATCCTCTCCAGCAAAGGGGTAAAACTTTGTTGGTCTTAAAGGTGTCACTCCATGGTCTCTCATTCCAGTCCCAGAACTAGGCTTTAGTGCCTCTGAATGTGGAGGTTCCCCTCAGTCACCATGGCTAGTAGCTAGACTTACCCTCCGTGAGTCTATCTAGTCCCCTTTGAAAGCTGTTTATTCCTGTGGTCATGACTGCGTCCTCCAGCAGTGAACTCCACATTTTAAACACTCTCTGTGTACAGAAGTATTTCCTTTTGTCTCTCCTGAGCCTACTGCCCATCAGCTTCATTGGATACCCTCAAGTTCTAGTATTTTGGGACAGGGAGAAAAATTTGTCTTTGTCCACCCTCTGTTGTGGCAGGACACCCCTGTGCAGAAGCCGTGCTGGTTTTCTCTCAACAAGCTTTGTCCTTCGATGTGCCTAACCATTGATTCTGTCTTTGATTGCAGATTCTACTAATATGCCTGGGACAGATGTCAGGCTGACTGGTCTGTAATTTCCTGGTTCCCCTCTGGAATCCTAGCTCACTGCTTTTTAGCTTCCGGCTCACACCGGATCAAGTATCTCACTTCCTGAAGAACTCTTGGGTGGGTGCCATCAGGGCCTGGAGACTACAGTGGGCCTCCCTGGCAGATGTCTAGAATAGTTCATACCAGTCTGCGATAGTGAATTTAGCACAAGGACATGAACCCTGATCTGCAAACCATGAGAAAGACGCTTGTTCTGATTCTGCAGGGCAATCCTGGGCCGGTGATGTAACTCCACCTTCTTTCGGTTCCTTTCTGTCTTTCTGATGTATTCCCCTCTCCCTCTTCATACCAAGTCAGTGGCAGCATTTTTTAACAGTCGGAGGCAGCCTATAGAAAGGGTTGGAGATGGAGGAGCAGGACCCAGAAGGACCAGGAACTGGCAAGAAAGCACGGAAAGACCCCCATCCCATCCAGGCGGGGAGTGGGGCTGAGCTCTGGGGAAGAGCGGTGCCAGAGGTCCTGCCTCGGGAGACCGGGATCTCAGAGGAGCATCGCCAGCATTTCCAGCAGTTCTGCTACCAGGAGGCTGCGGGGCCCCGAGAGGTTTGCAGCCAGCTCCATGGACTTCGCAAGCGCTGGCTGGAGCCGGAGAGGCGCTCCAAGAAGCAGATCCTGGACCTGGTGATCCTGGAGCAGTTCCTGACTCTCCTGCCCAAAGAAATGCAGAGCTGGGTTAGAGGCTGTGGGCCGGAGACAAGTTCCCAGGTGGTATCCCTGGTCGAGAGTTTCCTCCTGAGTCGGGCAGAGGACAAGCGGCAGGCAGGGCAGGTGAGGGAGCTTCATGCCGTCCATTCAAGCGGTGACCTTCGACCTTAGCTTAAGGCCTCCCTGCCCGATATGTGTCCCTCCAGGCACTTCACCGGGGCTGATAGAAACCCACAACCCTGATTCTTGCTGCTGTGGTTGAAGCAGCTCTGATGATCGATGCAGGGGTGAGGACGGGCAGGGGCAAGATCCGTCTCCTTGGTCTTTCGCATTCCTCCTCTTCCCTGTATCCCTTCCTGCAGTTTCAGATGTGGGGACGGTCTGTGAAGATGGAAGTGAAGTTCTCTGAGGAGGAAGAGTCTCCTTTGGGGGAAGAGCAGAAGGCGCAGGCCCAGGAGTGTTCCCAAGATGCCCTCTCACGTGGTAAGGGTGCCTTGGGCTCAGATTTGGGCACATGGTGAAGTTGTGGGATAGAAGGTTCAGGACAGGAGGAAAAAGAAATATTTCTGCACACCACACAGAGTGGACTGCGGAGACTCAGTGCCATGAGATGGAATGGTGGCCACTGACTTGAGGGGTGAATTATACAGACTCATGGAGGGCGATTCCCTTCTCATAGAAACACAGGAGAACATGAGAGAAGCCATGTGGGATCAGGCCAGTGGCCCATCCGATCCAAGATTCTGTGTCACACAGTGGCCCAAACCCAGGTGCCATCAAGAGGTCCACCAGCAGGGCCAGAGCTCCTAAACTAAGCACCAAGAATACAGGGAATCACTGCCCTACACATAAAGTTCCATCTGTACCTTGTAGCTAAGAGCCACTTCTGGACCTTTGCTCCAGATGTTTATTCAGTCCTCTTGAAGCTGTCTAGGCTTGGAACCGCCATTACTTCCTCCAGGAGTGAATTCCACGTGTTAACTAAAATATTCCTACCTCACTCCCTGACCTGGACAGCCCCAGCAAGTCAGATCTCGGAAGCTGAGCAGGGTCAACTCTGGCAAGTACTTGGATGGGAGACCTCCTTGGAAAACCAGCAGTTGGGAGGCGGGGGAAGGCTTTCTTCAGCCACCTCTCTAAGTATCCTCCAGGCCCCCAGTAGGGGTCAGTCACCAGAGGTCGCCATGACTTCCAGGTGAACACACACACATATTAAAAATACACAAAAAAAAGAATGATAATTCCTATCTCATGTACCTTCTGTTAGAGGGACGCAAGGCGGCTCAAAAAAGAAAAGTTGTCCTAGCACCCATGGGAGCTTTCAAGGTGGGTCCAGGGATGGATGTGATGTCTCATCCTGCTGAAAATCTAGATGGGACATCAGAGCATCAGCAGACACTCTAGAAACCGCTTGATATTACCCTCGAGTTCTCAGGTGTGCTAATGTCACATCTGGGTTTTTGCATAGCTGTGATTGTGATGTCTCTTTCGACCTCATTTCTTCGCCCCTGAACCCTTCTCCTGGAAGCCTGAACTCAAAGGCACATGGGAGGGCCCAGCCAGTGGGAGAATGGCGCACCTGGGCCTTTGGTCTGATCGAGCAGGGATGCTGACACCATTTTGAGCTGTGGAATTCACAGGATAAATGTCACATGTCGGAGAACTCTGAAATATGTTGGCAGTGTTTGTAAAACAACAACAACCCAGTAACATTTTGTTGAGTGTAGACGGGGCAAGGTTTCACAGCCCTGGGAGCAGGGGTGCATGAAGCAGGATCTGCAGGAGCAACGGAAATGTGAAGTCCAGGCTCAGACCCTTTCTTCCAATGTTCTCTCCCTCACAGGCAGTGAAGAGACGGTGTTGAGTCGTCATCTTTGTGGAGGAGTGAAAACGGCTGCTGCCCCTGCAGTCCAGGTAGGGGAGGTGAGCAGGGGACCGCCTGAGTTTTGCATGGAGTGTCACATGTATGACTATCTGCCCACTGGTCAGAAGTCTTGGGTGTGTGCTCGGTGCAAGGAGCTCCTGGTTCTCAGGAAGCGAGTTTGCTCCCTTGAGGCCAAGGTGGCTGACCTGGAGAAGCAGAGAAGTTAGGTGCACGGACAGGCCCGTAGCTAACAACCTTTTGCTCAGGGGGCCCATGTTTTTTTCAGGGGGCCCACCACCAATGTTCCCTCTAAGCTGTGGAGGGGGAGATGAAGGCTTTGCAGGGCCGCGCTTCAGCGCGGCCCTGCAAAGACTGGGGCCGGGCCGGGGGCCCTCTCTCTGCCCTCCGACTGGCCGCTCTGTAGCCACCACCACCCCCGCACCCGCCCGCGCCAGGCTTGCGAGGACTCCGGGGTCCCTCCCTCCCTCCCTCCCGGTGTAGCTCTGACTCGGGAGGGAGAGCCTCGGCCGGCAGGAAGGTAGGATGTCTCCTCTCGAAGGTGCCCGGGCGGGGACGGAAGGGCAGAATCCTGGCGAGGGGAGGGAGGCAGGTTAGGCGAGACGGCGGTACTCCGCCCTGCACTCCGGGACTCGAGAGGCCGCCAAACGCTCTCAGGTGACAACCGGAGGAGGAGCGGGACGGAAGCGCTGGGGAGAGGGCTTCGATCCCCCGCCAGCTTGCCGCACGGGACAGGAGAGCTTCCTTCCTCAGTGCCAGGGCGGGTTGGAGCAAGGGGGGGCCAGTCTTCCTCGCCCCTCCTGCAGCCACTCACCCCCCCCGACAGGATCCGCCCAGCAGCAGCAGCCTCCCCTCTGGCCCCCGTGCCCCCCTGGCCCAGGCCATTGGCTCAGGTGCTGCCTGGTCCTCCGCCTCTCATGGGCAGCAGCTCCCCCCCAGGCTCCCCCCGGGGGGGGAGAAGAAGGCTTTGCAGGGCTGCGCTTCAGCGCGACCCTGCAAAGACTGGGGACGGGAGGGGGGAGAACTCCGAGTGCTCCGAGGAGGGGGGAGGGGGCTGGGGGGAGGAGGGGGGAGCAGAGGATGGGGAAGGGCCCCCGCAAAACCCATGGGGGGGGCCCAGGGCCCCACGCAGGCTACGGGCCTGTGCACGGAGAAGACTCTCGGGGACTTGTTAGATATGTCCCACTCTGGATCTGGCAACCCAGCTGCTGCCAGGGAGCATGAGGGTCAAGGGGCAACGGGGCACCATGCTGAGGATAAGGGGAATGTGCCCTCAGAAGGGACCTCTTCTTCAGCTGGTGAACGGGTATCCTTTCGTACCAAGGAACTGTCCCTGGGAAGGGGGGGGGCTCTTGGTAGTTGGTGATTCGATCCTTAGGCAGGTAGACAGCTGGGTGGCGAACCCGCGTACTGACCGTATGGTGACTTGCCTGCCTGGTGCGAAGGCAGCGGACATTACGCGTGTTTTAGATAGGCTGGTAGATAGTGCTGGGGAGGAGCCAGTGGTCATGGTGCACACCGGCACCAACAATGTGGGGAAATGCAGTCATGAGGTCCTGGAGGAGAAATTTAGGCTGCTGGGTAGGAAACTCAAGGCCAGGACCTCCAAGGTAGCCTTCTCAGAAGTGCTACCTGTTCCATGCGCAGGGCCGGAGAGACAGGCACAGATCAGGAGTCTCAATGCGTGGGTGAGACGATGGTGTAGGGGAGAAGGGTTCAAGTTTGTTAGGCACTGGGATGCTTTTTGGGACAAGAGGGAGCTGTACAAAAGGGACGGTCTCCACTTGTCCCAAGAAGGAACCAGGCTGCCGGCGCTCAAAATCAAAAAGGTGGCAGAGCAGTTTTTAAACTGAATAATGGGGGAAAGCCGACAGGAGATGAAAAGTCTCTGGTTCGGGATGGCTCATCTCAAAGAGATGAAGGGGTAGCTGTTAAGTTTGTACAGGGAAAGGAATTAAAGTTGTCCATTGAGACTGTGGCTAATGATAGGAACTGCATGGCAAGGTCTCGAAGCAGCAAGAGGAAGGTTGTGGGCTTAACAAGCATGGGAAACTATACACAAATGCTAGAAGTCTCCAAGGTAAAATCAGGGAGTTGGAATGCTTGGTGTTGGGGGGGAAATAGACATTGTGGGTATTTCAGAAACTTGGTGGGATGAGGAAAATCAGTGGGATACGGTGATTCCTGGTTATAAATTATATCGGAAGGATGGGGGGAAGGGTTGGAGGTGGGGTGGCTCTGTATGTCAGAGAGGGTATACTGTCCAGTAAGATTGAGAGGGTAAGAAAATTGGATTTGCTTCTGGAAATGCTATGGGTTGAAATAGTGGGTCCAAAAGGAGGCTTAACAGTGGGAGTTTGTTATCACCCACCAGATCAAAAGGTAGAGGAGGATTATAAAATGATGAATGAATTAAAGATAGCGGCTAGATGAAATAACTGTGTCGTAATAGGCGACTGTAACTACCCACACATTGATTGGGTCAATATGAGTTCTAGTCGGGAAAAAGAGATTGAGTTTTTAGACACTCTCAATGACTGTGCTATGGAACAGATGGTCACAGATCCTACCAGGGGAGAGGCGATCCTGGATTTGGTCCTAAGTAACACCCAAGACCTGGTGAGAGATGTAAAAGTGATTGCACCGCTTGGGAACAGTGACCATAATGTCATTGAGTTTAACATTTGTACAGATAGGGAGTTGCCCAAAAAGACAGACGCAACCACTTTTAACTTTAAAAGGGGTAACTTCTCTGGTATGAGGGGACATGTGAGGAAGAAATTGAAAGGAAGAGTGGAGAAGGTCAAAACCATTGGGGAAGCTTGGAGACTATTTAAAAAGACAATCCTAGAAGCTCAGAAAAAATATATACCGCAGGTTAGGAAAGATACAAATAGGTATAGAAAAAAGCCTGCATGGTTAACAAATAAAGTAATGGAAGCTGTACGAGGTAAGAAGGATTCCTTTAAGCGGTGGAAAGCTAGTCTCAGTGAGGTTGATAAAAGGGAACATAGACTGTGGCAAATAAAATGCAAGTCTGTGATCAGGCAAGCAAAAAGGGAATATGAGGAGCATATTGCAAAAAACATAAAGGCCAACAATAAAACTTTCTTCAAATACATTAGAGGTAGGAAGCCAGCCAGGGAGGCAGTGGGGCCCTTGGATGACCAAGGGGTAAAAGGAGTAGTGAAAGATGATAGGGAAATGGCTGAGAAGCTGAATGCATTTTTTGCCTCTGTCTTCACTGTGGAAGAGGAGAAGTGCTTGCCCACTCCAGAAGCACTGGTTTCGGGAGGGGGTTTGAAAGACCTGAATCAGATTGAGGTGACAAGAGAGGAAGTCCTCCGACTGATGGACAATTTAAAACCTAATAAATCACCAGGCCCGGATGGCATTCATCCGAGAGTTCTGAAAGAACTCAAATATGAACTCGTGGATCTCCTTACAAAAATATGTAATCTTTCTTTAAAATCTGCCTCCATTCCTGAGGACTGGAAGGTAGCTAATGTCACTCCTATCTTTAAAAAGGGCTCCAGGGGAGATCCGGGAAATTACAGGCCAGTCAGTCTGACGTCGATACCGGGTAAGTTGGTGGAAACTGTTATTAAGGAAAGAATTAGTAGGCACATTGATGAACAAAAATGATTGAGGCAGACTCAGCATGAGTTCTGTAAGGGAAGATCTTGTTTCACTAACCTTTTAGTGTTTTTTGAGGGAGTGAACAAACATGTGGACAAGGGGGACCCAATAGATATTATTTACCTTGACTTCCGGAAAGCTTTTGATAAAGTTCCTCATCAAAGGCTCCTAAGTAAGCTCAATAGTCATGGGATAAAAGGACAAGTCCTCTTGTGGATCAAAAACTGGCTTATCAATAGGAAACAGAGAGTGAGTATAAATGGGAAACTTTCTCAGTGGAAGGTGGTAAGCAGTGGGGTACCACAGGGATCAGTACTTGGTCCGATGCTTTTTAACTTGTTTATTAACGATTTGGAATTGGGAGTAAGCAGTGAAATGGCTAAATTTGCAGATGACACGAAGTTGTTCAGGGTGGTGAAAACCAGGGAGGATTGTGAGGCACTCCAAAGGGATCTGTCGAGGATGGGTGAGTGGGCATCAACGTGGCAAATGGGGTTCAATATGGCCAAGTGCAAAGTGATGCACACTGGAGCCAAAAATCCGTAATATAAATACACGTTGATGGGGTCTGAACTGGCAGAGACTGACCCAGAGAGAGATCTTGGAGTCATAGTAGATAACTCAATGACAATGTCTAGACAGTGTGTAACTGCAATAAAGAAGGCGAACGCTATGCTGGGTATTATTAGGAAGGGAACTGAAAACAAATCAGCCAGTATCGTAATGCCCCTGTATAAATTATTGGTGCGACCTCATTTGGAATCCTGTGTACAGTTCTGGTCGCCACATCTCAAAAAGGATATTATAGCATTGGAAAAAGTGCAGAGAAGGGCAACTAGAATGACAAAAGGGTTGGAACACCTTCCCTATGAAGAAAGGTTAAAACGCTTGGGGCTCTTTAGCTTGGAGAAACGACGGCTGAGGGGTGACATGATTGAGGTTTATAAGATTATGCATGGGATTGAGCAAGTTAAGAAAGAAGTATTTTTCTCCCTTTCTCACAATACAAGAACTCGTGGGCACTCCCGTGAAATTGCTGAGCAGTCGGGTTAGAACGGATAAAAGGAAGTCCTTCTTCATCCAAAGAGTGATTAACACATGGAATTCACTGCCACAGGAGGTGGTGGCAGCTACAGGCATGGACAGTTTCAAGAGGGAATTAGATAAACATATGGAGCAGAAGTCCATTAGTGGCTATTAGCCACAAGGTATAGATAGGAAATCTCAGTCTGGGGCAGGTGATGCACTCTATTCTTCAAGCTGGGGGGGGGGAGCACTGGGAGGGCTTCTAGGGTCCTGGCCCCACTGCTGGACCTCCTGATGGCACCTGGTATTTTTGGCCGCTGTGTGACAGAGTGTTGGACTAGATGGGCCATTGGCCTGATTCAACACTGGCTTCTCTTATGTTCTTATGAGTTCCCCCTCCTTTGCTCCCGCAGTGGCTTTTCAGGTGTCCGAGCAAGAGAGCTTCTGAAGGCCACGCCCTTGACCCCTGCCCAAGCTCTCCATCCTCCACCCTCCCAGGATGCCGGTTTCCTGAGTGCAGTCTTGCCAGGCTCAATCTCTGATGAGGAAGTCTGCTTTTTCTTTCAGTGTCCTTTTTCCTTTGAGGAGGTGGCCGTGTATTTCACCGTGGCCGAGTGGGCCCTGCTGGATCCGGGCCAAAGAGCGCTCTACTGGGAAGTCATGCTGGAGAACTACCGGAGCGTGGCCTCTCTGGGTAAGGATCCTTCTTAGGTGCCAAAGGTGTGAATTGCTGCCGTTGTGATGATGTGTGAATCAAAATATTGAAGAGCAGTATGTCATTATGTGGGGCCAGGCCCTGTATTTCACACCCTCTGGACGACTCCTGGAGCTGAGGTGGCAGGGAAAGCAGCCAACAGACGTGGCTGGTCCAGGGGCAACTGCAGCCAGTGGTGTGGCCAGCATGAAATGCAGGGTGGGTGTCACAGCCTGAGGTGGAGACAGACTCCTCGTTTTTCTCTCTCTGTCTCTCCCAAAGAAGGCACGGATGTGCGAGAGACTGCAGTGGAGACAGACGAAGGGCTGGAGAGTTTCTCGAGAGGATCTCAACAGAATATTTCCTTCCCGAGTGAACTGGCTGCACGTGAGTCTGCTTCATCATCGTTATGTCAAGGGAATGGGCAAAGAATAGCCGTGGCAGATTCCTGCTTCACTTCTTAGGAATTCTTGGTTGCATTGAATGGTAAAGCTCTCTGGGTAAGGAGGGAGGCCTTTTGGGGCCTGAGTTCTTGGGAGTTCTTCCTGGAGCTGAGCTCAGTTGTGGCTCTTTTAGTCCCTTTAGGGGCTGCACTGTCCTTAAAATACTGGATATTCCAGGGAAAAGTTAAGTATTTACTTAAGAAAAGCGTTGCTGGATGAGTCAGACGCCCATCAGCCTTTTCCTACCCTGGTCAGTTGAATGTCTCCAGGCCTCCCCTCCCTCCCCCAACAACTGGTATTCCTTTGGGAGTTCCTTTAGAACTGGGGGGTTCTCTTGCGGAGGTCCTGACTTCTCCCCTGCCCCAGCAGACATGTGTTCTTGGAGTCTGAAGACCAGCTCCTCTTCTGTCTCATCACACCAGGACGGAAACTCTCTGTACAGGACTAGAAATCACGATCACTTTTTGTATTTCATCATTGAAGGACCTTCATGGCAAGGCAAATGGGAAGGGAAGAGGAACAGATCTTTGCCACCTTTTCCCTTAAAGTACAGTTTGGGCGTTTTGGGGAGGGAGAGACAGAATATAGAAAAAGTTCTCCTGGAAAGGCTGGCCAGTGAAAAGTTGTGACCAGTTGCTCAGGAGGTAAAATGCATACTCATTAATCAGTTCCTGATCGGTGGCTTGGCCCCTTGTGTGAGTGGTTATTTGACCTCCCTCTTTATTCCAGCAGGAGATGTCGAGGAGTCAGTTGGGAAATTTCAGTGGTTCTTTCTGGAAAAATCCCGGAATGACAAGGCCAGAGGAAACTTTGGGAATAGAGATGGATTACAGAGGCAGGAAGGAAGCCGTACGATGAAGAGGCGGCGAAAGGCCATTCCTGGCCAAGAAGGGGGCTCCTATGAAAACCCAGTCTGCAGCCGTTTCCAATGGACTCATTCAGGAGTGAAGCCATTTATCTGCTCCAAGAGTGGAATGACGTTATCCAATGGAAGAAAGGGTAATATATGTTTTCCAAACCGCATTATAATGAAGGCATGTAAATGCTGTGACTGTGGATACAGACCACAGCTTCTTGTACACCAAAAAATACATGTAGCAGAGAAACTTTTTGAATGCTCAGAGTGTGGAAAGAGATTTAGTCGGAGTGGCCATCTTCAAAGGCATCAAAGAACCCACACAGGGGCGAAATCTTTTGAATGCTCAGAGAGTGGAAAGAAATTCAATCATAGTGGCAATCTTCAAAAGCATCAAATAATCCACACAAGGGGGAAAAGTTTTGAATGCCCAGAGTGTGGAAAGAGATTCAGTTGCAATTCCAATCTTCAACTGCACCAAACAACCCACACAGGGGAGAAACCCTTTGAATGCTCAGAGTGCGGAAAGAGCTTTGGTCGGAGTGACAGACTTCAAGAGCATCAAAGAACCCACACCGGTGAGAAACCTTTTGAATGCTCAGAGTGTGGGAAGAGATTCAGTCTCAGTGGCAATCTTCAAGCGCATCAAAGAACCCACACAGGGGAGAAACCTTTTAAATGCTCAGAGTGTGGAAAGCGATTCAGTCAGAGTGGCAATCTTAAAAAGCATCAAAGAACCCACACAGGGGAGAAACCCTTTGTATGCTCAGAGTGTGGAAAGAGATTCAGTGTGTTTTCTACTCTGCAAAATCATCAAAGAACCCACACAGGGGAGAAACCTTTTGAATGCTCAGTGTGTGGAAAGAGATTCAGTCAGAGTGACGGTCTTCAAAATCATCAAAGAACCCACACAGGGGAGAAACCTTTTGAATGCTTAGAGTGTGGTAAGAGATTCAGTATGTCTTGCAGTCTTCAAAAACATCAAAGAACCCACACAGGAGAGAAGCCTTTTGAGTGTGCAGAGTGTGGAAAGAGATTCAGTAGTAGTTTCACTCTTCAATGCCATCAAAGAACCCACACAGGGGAGAAACCCTTTGAATGCTCAGAGTGTGGAAAGAGATTCAGTAGTAGTGGCGGTCTTCAATATCATAAGAGAACCCACACAGGGGAGAAACCTTTTGAGTGCTCAGAGTGTGGAAAGAAATTCAATCGTAGTTCCAGTCTTCTATTTCATAAAAGAACCCACACAGGGGAGAAGCCTTTTGAGTGCTCAGAGTGTGGAAAGAGATTCAGTAGGAGTAGCAATCTTTATCACCATCAAAGAACCCACACAGGGGAGAAACCCTTTGAATGCTCAGAGTGTGGAAAGAGATTCAGTAGTAGTGGCGGTCTTCAATATCATAAAAAAACCCACACAGGGGAGAAACCTCTTGAGTGCTTGGAGTGTGGAAAAAGATTCAGTAGTAGTTCCACTCTTCAGTGCCATCAAAGAACCCACACAGGGGAGAAACCCTTTGAATGCTCAGAGTGTGGAAAGAGATTCAGTAGTAGTGGTGGTCTTCAATATCATAAAAAAACCCACACAGGGGAGAAACCTCTTGAGTGCTCGGAGTGTGGAAAGAGATTCAGTAGTAGTTCCACTCTTCAGTGCCATCAAAGAACCCACACAGGGGAGAAACCTTTTGAGTGCTTGGACTGTGGAAGGAGATTCAGTAGTAGGTTCACTCTTCAATGCCATCGAAGAACCCACACAGGGGAGAAACCTTTTGAGTGCTTGGAGTGTGGAAAGAGATTCAGTAGTAGTTCAACTCTTCAAAGCCATCGAAGAACCCATACAGGGGAGAAGCCTTTTGAGTGCTCAGAGTGTGGAAAGAGATTCAGTAGTAGTTCCACTCTTCAAAAGCATCACAGAACCCACACAGGGGAGAAACCCTTTGAATGCTCAGAGTGTGGAAAGAGATTCAGTAGTAGTGGCGGTCTTCAATATCATAAAAAAACCCACACAGGGGAGAAACCTCTTGAGTGCTTGGAGTGTGGAAAGAGATTCAGTAGTAGTTCAACTCTTCAAAGCCATCGAAGAACCCATACAGGGGAGAAGCCTTTTGAGTGCTCAGAGTGTGGAAAGAGATTCAGTAGTAGTTCCACTCTTCAAAAGCATCACAGAACCCACACAGGGGAGAAACCCTTTGAATGCTCAGAGTGTGGAAAGAGATTCAGTAGTAGTGGCGGTCTTCAATATCATAAAAAAACCCACACAGGGGAGAAACCTCTTGAGTGCTTGGAGTGTGGAAAGAGATTCAGTAGTAGTTCCACTCTTCAGTGCCATCAAAGAACCCACACAGGGGAGAAACCTTTTAAATGCTCAGAGTGTGGAAAGAGATTCAGTTGGAGTGACAGTCTTCGAAAGCATCAAAAAACCCACACAGGGGAGAAACCTTTTAAATGCTCAGAGTGTGGAAAGAGATTCAGTTGGAGTAACTATCTTCATCGGCATCAAAGAATCCACAGAAGGGGGAAACCTCTTTAATGCGCAGAGTGTGGAAAGAGATTCAGTAGGAGTGATAATCCTCAACAGCATCAAATAATTGAGGCAGAGGAGAAACCTTTTGAATTCTCAGCGTGTGGAAAGCGATTCATTTCGAGTGGCAGTCTTCAAAAGCATCAGAGAAACTACAGAGCAGAGGAATCTTTTGAATTCTG
Source organism: Gekko gecko (assembly GCA_029375565.1). Classification (NCBI taxonomy): domain Eukaryota; kingdom Metazoa; phylum Chordata; class Lepidosauria; order Squamata; family Gekkonidae; genus Gekko; species Gekko gecko. Next base: position 239,985,667 of record JAPDNY010000003.1, on the reverse strand, counting down.
TCAGAATGGCACTGTTCCGGAGCATCAAAGAATCCACGTAGGGGAAGAAACCTTTTGAATGCTCAGACTGTGGAACGAGATTCATTCTGAATTCCAGTCTTCAGAACCCACCCAGGGGAGAAACCTTCTGAATGCTCAGAGTCTGGAAAACGATTCATTTGGAATGGCAGTGTTCAAAGTCATCAAGGAATCCACATAGGGAAGAAACTTTTTGAATGCTCTGAGCCAAGGCCCAGCAGAGTGCAAGAAGGCCATGCACCTCTATTTGCTTCCTAGTGGACCCGGCTCCATTCTCACCACCCTAAGAAGTACTTCACAAAGGAAACAGAAAGGTGGAGAGGTAGCATCTGAATGACCAAGGAAATTTCCCTGGGTAGAAGCTTTCACAGCCAAAGCACCTTTGATCAGGCAGAAATGGGAAGGAAGATCCATCAGACCTCTGAATGTACATGGCCTTTTTTGGCAACCCCTCTCTCGCTTTCTGAGCCAGAGAAAAGGGCTGATGGGTCTTCTATCTCATTCCTATCTGTGAACGTGAGTTTTAAGTCATGAGAGGTTAAACCCTGGAAGATTTGGGTGGTTGTGAAGGAGCTACCGGACTTGAATTCTGCTCTGCTTCTACAGACTAACACAGCAACCCACCAAAGTGGCAGGGAGCATGCCTTGCCTTTCCGGCCTCCGGAGTCCAACAGAGAGAACTGAATAGCTCCAATAATGGAGGAAAAGCCTCAATCAAACCCACGTGCATTTGGAGAAAGATACAAAAAAAATTGGAAAGGTGGTCCATACTAAAATGATCATGGCTGGGAAGATGATCGAAACTAAAACGATCATGGCTGGGCAGAATCTGTGCAATAAAAATGAATTTATAGAAGAAGGAGAAGACGAGGAGGAGGAGGAGATTGGATTTATACCCCGCCCTTCACTTGGAGTCTCAGAGCGGCTTACAAACTCCTTTCTCTCCCCCTCCCAACAACAGACACCTGTGAGGTAAGTGGGGCTGAGAGAACTCTGACAGAAACTGCCCTTTTTCAAGAACAGCTGTGCCAGAACTACGGCTTGCCCAAGGTCATCCAGCAGCTGCAAGGGGAGGAGTGGGGAATCAAACCCGGTTCTCCCAGATTAGAGTCCGGGCACTTAATCAGTACACCAAACCGGCTCACATAATAAACTGTTAATATAAATAAATAAATAGTTTTAGATTATACCAATCAATTCGATGGACAGGCAGAAACAAATAAATGCATTTATATGGAATGTCAAAAAAAACAAAAATTAGATTTAGAGTATTACAGGATGAGAAAAAAGAGGAAGCTTAGCAGTACCTAACATTGAACTGTACCATAAAGCAGCCAGTTTGGTTTGGAGTGCAGATTGGATCCAAAATCCAAATGATAGATTAATAAAACTAGAAGCAGCAGATTTGGATGAGGGATTGCGCTGTTACCTTTGGATTAAGAAACAAACTTGGAAAAAATAAAAGATAAAATATAATCAGGGACAGTGTACTCAATACATGGGAGAGTACAAGAAGAAGAATTTAGCCCTACAATATCACTTGTAATGCCCATATTATGATAGATATGAGAGGAAAAATAAAGACTTCATAATCTTTAATGGTATGATTAATTCACAAGGAGAAATCAAATTCCAGCCAACAATCTAAGAATCATAAGATCATGGAGTTGGAAGGGACCTCTAGGGTCATCTAGTCCAACCCTCTGCACAATGCCAGAGATTCATAAATACTTCCCCCCCCACACTCCAAGTGACTCCTGTTCCATGCCCAGAAAATGGCAAAAAACTTCAAAGATCCCTGGCAAAGCTGGCCTGGAGAAAAATGGTTTCCTGACAATCAGCATTTCCCTGGGTGTGTAAGAACGGTTCCCGAGAACTAAGCCCTGAGGCAACCCTTCCTGCCCTCCCTCTCATAATCTGCCTAAGTTCACAGAATCAGCATGGCTGTCAGATAGCCATCTAGCCTCTGTTTAAAGCCTCCAAAGAAGGAGAGCCCACCACCTCCTGAGGAAGCCTGTTCCACTGATAAACTGCTCTGTCAGGGAGTTTTTCCTAATGTTTAGCCGAAAACCCTGTTGATTTAATTCCAATTCGTTGGTTCTGGTCGAACCGGACCTTCTGGGGGCAACATAAAACAACTTCGAACCATCCTCTATATGACAGCCCTTCCAGTACTTGAAGATGGTTCTCATATCACCTCTCAGTCGTCGCCTTTCCAGGCTAAACATACCCAGCTCCTTCAGCCTTTCCTCATAGGACTTGGTCTCCACACCCCTCAGCATCTTTGTTGCCCTCCTCTGGACACGTTCCAGCTTATCTATATTCTTCTTAAATTGTGATGCCCCAAACCGAACACAATACTCTATGTGAGGTCTAACCAGAGCAGAATGAAGCAATACCATCACTTTGCGTGATCTGTACCCTATACTTCTTTTGATACAACCCCAAATCGCATTTGGCTTTTTAGCTACTGCTGACTCACATTCATTTTATCATCTGCTAAGACCCCTATGTCCTTTTTGTGCATACTGCTAACAAGACAAGTCTCCCCCATCCTATAATTATGCATGTAATTTTTCCTACCTACATGCAGAACTTTACATTCATCACCATTCCCAGTTTTCCAGCCTGTCTAGATCATCCTGTATCTTGACTCTGTTTTCTACTGTATTTGCAGTGGAAAACGATACAATGGCTAGTCTATTTTCAACTAAGTTCCAGACTGAATAAAGATGTTCACACAGGAAAAGGTGGAATAAGGGATCTGACTGAATTTGAAAAGATTATTATACAACAAAAAGATCACCTTCTAGGAAAAAGTATAAAGCATTACTCCAGTTTGATACAGAGAAAGAACAAGTCAAAACGTGCATGATAAAATGGATGCAGAATTTTGGTGAAGAGATATCTTTTCAACAATAGGAAAATTTATGGACGAAAGATATAAAGTTCAGAGCTTGTCGAGCATTAAGAGAAAATCGGGAGAAGATGTTTCATCATTGGTACATTGCCCCATGTTTTATCATTGGTACATTATCCCAAAAGACATTAAAAAGATGGATAAGAATCACAAAGGGATAGCTGGAAATATAAATAGATAGATGGTACTTTTTACCATATGTGGTGGACTTGTACAAAGACGAGGAGATACTGGAATGAATACCAGACGTCGAAAAAAACTCACAAGACTTATTTAAATACATGCTTACCTCAACTACAGTAATATTAGCAGCAAAATGTAAAAAAGAAGAGTATCCTGTAGAGATTTGAAGATGTCAGGTAGTCCTGCCATGATGGATGGAGGAGGGTGGGAGGATGGGCTTTGTGCTGTGTAGGGCGGGAGGTTGGGATCGTGGGGTGTTGATTTATGCACCTGGAGTGTTCGAATGGAATGTGAAGGGCCAGGCTGTGCAGGCTCTATCTCGAGTAGACTTAACATGCTGACCTTGGAGGAGACAGGCTGTGAGCTCCCTATCGCTTTCAAAGCTACAGCCTTGGCTGGGAAAATGGGGGCGGTGGGAACTTCATTAATTATTCTAATCTTCAGTTCCCGCGCACATACTATGTCTTCATTGGAGGAAAGGGGGGGTCCCCATTCACCCCCTTCCTGGTATAACTGCTTGCTTCTTGTAACCACGTTATTCTGAACAATGTATCTGTTCCAGTAACCTACTCTTGCAGCTCTATAAAAATAAACACTATTCTTGCTTCAATGAACAAGGCCTGGTGTTTGGCTGACTAAGCTAGGGACTCTGACAGTTTGTTCAGAATCCCTCATTTTCGGGACTGGTCGGAAACCCGCGGCTCCAACATGAGTGACGGTGAGGAAGACACTCTCCCGATTGAAGACGAAAAGGAGGACAAGAAAACTCCTGTGACGACCGTACCCACAGAAGCCCCTGGCACATACGTGCTGGTGATACGGGGGCAGGAGTACGACTTCGGAGGACCCTACGGAGATCCGTATGGGGCAGCCTATGGAGGGGTAACTACCCGACCTCAGAAAAAACGAGACTGGGTGAAACCCCTGGCCGAAACCCATGAGACGTGGTTTACGACTCCGCGGGCTTCGGTGCGAATGAGCCACACCGAAAGGTCGGTCCGCCGACTGACCACGGCTGAGGGGCTGGAAGACACCGGCCGAGACTCAGGGGACCTGGAAGGTGCCGTGGCAAGACGGAGGTGGAGCGGGGAGCCGAGCCAAGATCGTCTGGTTCGCATCCTAGATGAGTCCCTCGCCTGCATCCCCCAGATGATCGCGGAGGGCATATGAGAGGAGCGAGAATGGCAGCGGCGGGAGGAACCACCCGACCAGCCCCCTCGAGACCAGCGACAGGCGCCGGCCCCCGACCAACAACAGGTACCGGTCCAACCCCCTGCCCAACCAGCGGGGCCGGGACCGCAGGGGCCGCCGGGGCAGGCACCCCCCAGACCATGGGGTTTTCTGCCACCAAAACCAGCGGAACTCCTCGATGCGGACTTTGATGGGAATTCGGAGAAGTTCCCCTTTTTCTTGGTGAGGGCTGAAAAATTAATCGAGACCTGGGGACACCTGTTCCAACGGGAAGACCGTATGGTAGATGTCATAGCCTCGCACCTGAAGGATGCAGCGGCTGACTGGTATGTGGGTCTCCATCAGGCCGACGGGCGTGAGCTGAGAGAAATCGATGCTTTCATGTGGGCCATGAAGGAGCAATTTGAAGATGTAAACGCAAATAAGACGGCCAGGGCGGCCATACGCGCCCTCAAGCAAGGCGGCAAGTCGGTGAGAGACTACACTGCTGAATTCCGCCGGTGCGCGGCCAAAATGAAAGGGAAGTCGCCGGACTGCACACGACCTGGGGCGAAATTAGACTGGTCTCCGGAATGCCAACGTGCGTTTGACCGGCTAAAAGCCCTTTTCACGTCGGAGCCTGTGTTGGCTCACCCAAATGAACTTAAGAAATTTGTAGTGCAAGTAGACGCTTCTGACGTTGCTATGGGAGGGGCGATCCTCCAAGAGGGGGACGATGGTAAATTTCACCCCCTCGCCTATGTTTCCAGAAAGTTTAATGACACTGAACGGAATTGGTCGGTGTGGGAGAAAGAAGCGGGATCGATCCGCTTAGCGTTGGCGACCTGGCGTCATTGGCTTGAGGGGGCACGAGTCCCGTTTGAAGTATGGACTGATCATAAAAACCTCGAGCTTCTCCGCTCCCCTCGTTCCTTGAATGCCAAACAGCTGCGCTGGGCTGATTTCTTCTCTAAGTTCAATTTAGAAATTAGCAGAATATGCTGTAATGGCAAAACTAACCAGCCAAGTAAATAAAAGACCAAGTAAAATATTTCAACAGCAATGGAAGTCTTACTGCTCATATTATGGGTAAAGACTGAGGAGAATATATATAATTTACTGAAGATGCTATGGTTAAATCAGACTCATTAGATATAGTTAAACAAGTAGGAAAGCCTGAGAGAATATGTTCAATTTTTAGTATATATTTAACTTCTGTTGTTTTTTTATTTAAACACCTATCATTTGACTAATATTGACATATTTTTTCCTGTGATATAAGTCACTGCTAAATTGAGATCAACTAATAAGAATTGAGGGTCCCAGTCACACGAGCGAGATAATCCGGGGGCGAAGTGAGTCTTTTTGCTTTGGAGCAAAATGAAGCGCGTTAGCGTGATCAGACGTTTCCCTAAGGCTCCGTGCTCAGGCCGTCAGCCGCGATCATATGTTGATGGGGAAGTGTAGCAAAGGGGAGGGGAGAAGCATTTGTGCGCATGTGCAGGTCCCCATTTGACCGCATATCATGGAGGCTTTTTTTTTTAAAAAAAAAATCCGGTGTGAGATGGGACGTAAATGGGTGCCGGATGCGACGGGATGCCTGCGCTTCCGCGATCCGATGCCTGCCTGTACCCCACATTTTCCGGGAAATATTGCACTTTCCCAGGTATCTTTTTACTCCGCTTATTTGGCCGAATGATACGGGTTGCGGGCGGGTGCGGAACACTTGCCAGATGTTTCCGTGTGATCGCGCCCTTAAAATCCAGACACGATTCGTGCCTCTCCCATGGCTAACTGTCCGTGTGACCGGGGCCGAGGTTTGTTTTATCATCAGTTCTAATGTACTATTATCTTATTATATATGTGGTGGAATAGACTTAAAATTTATTTCATTCTCGTTTAAATGTTCTTTGGTCATCCTCTCTGATGTAGTAGCAATCGTAACAGCTATGTTAAAAATTACAATGGAGCTGAAAAATGAAGCCTTATGGAACATTTTATTCTTGATTTATGCATTATACAAAATGTGAATGTTCTTTTTAAATGTAAACATTTTGATATGTTCAGTTTTATAACCCACTTCACTTTTTTCTTCTGTACCCCCTTTAATTCCCTTAAAAAAATTAATTAAAAACCCCAAACCGAAGTGCGTCAATCTGAGCTGCTTGGAAGATGGCTGGAACAGAAGTGTTATTCTGAGGCAGTACTTAGGGAGGGAAAGCTCCCCTCTTGAACCCGTTCATACACTGTGGGTGGCTGGAGTGAGTGTGAAACCATGATTCTCCATGTGAGGAAGGAAGGCAGAGGATTTCCGCTGGATCAGACCAATAGTCCTTCTAATCTAGCATCCTGTCTCACACAGTGGCCAATCAGGGCCTAGAGAGCAAGGCCTTCCCTTGAGGTTGCCTCCTGGCTCTGGGATTCACAGGATTAGTGCCTCTGAATGTGGAGGTACCCCAATTGTCACCATGACTAGCAGCCATTTATAGAGTTATCCTCCATGAATCTATCTAATCCCCTTTTAAAACGGTTTATTCGTGTGGCCAACAGTACATCCTCTGGCTGCGTATTCCACATTTTAATCACTCTGTACAAAGTAGTATTTCCTTTTGTCTGTCCAGAACCTACTGCCCATCAGCTCCATTGGAGGTCCTCGAGGTCTAGTATTTTGGGAGAGGGAGAAAAAATTCTCATTGCCCACTCCCTCCACCCCAGGCACCATTTTGTAAACCTCTACCAGGTCCCCCGCCTTAGTCGTCTCTTCTCTGAAGTACGAAGTCCCAGACATTTCAGCCGTTCCTCCTAGGTAAGGTGCTCCAACCCCCTCATCCTCTTCGTTGCCCTCCTCTGTACCGAATAAAGTACATACTAGGTCGACGTCTCTGTATTGCAATACGAATCCGAACAAATCGACGACACTCTTACTGCTTCAGACAAACAGGGGGGGGGACACGCATCTCATGGGTGTTTTATGACTTGACCGAGCCTTTCACCCTGGGCCGCGCCCCCTCCAGACAGAAACTCACCCAAGGGAAGGCCCGTTCCTGTTCTTGGGGCCAGGCAAAGCAACCCGTTCCCTGCAGTGAGCAAAAAGAGACGCCTCTCTAGGGTTGCCAGGTCTGGGTTGGAAAAAACCTGGAGACTTTGGGGGGTGGAGCCTGGAGAGGGTGGGGTTTGGGGAGGGGAGGGGCCTCGGCGGGGTATGACGCCATAAAGAGTCCACCCTCCAAATCAGCCATTTTCTCCAGGGGAGCTGACCTCTGTCAGCTGGAGATCAGTTGTAAAAGTGGGGGATCCCCAGGCCCCACCTGGAGGCTGGCAACCCTATACCTCTTGCCTGCTGCTTTGATTCGGGGGGGGGATTCATCACATCCAGGCAGCGGGAGGGGGAGGGGAGATCATTCCACCTGTGCTGGGCTCCTGGCTGGTTGCAGTCAAGGGAATGCCCTGTCTGGCCTTTGGGCTGGCACTGGCCCACCCCTGTTGCCCTGGCACCTTCGCTACCAGCCGGCCACGGAGGGCACCCAGCAAGATCGGCCTCAGAGTCCACGGCAACAACGGATGGAGGGTGGACTCGTCTCCATGGCATATCCCATCGCTGGGGTCCTTCCTTTCCTTTCCTTTCCTTTCCTTTCCTTTCCTTTCCTTTCCTTTCCTTTCCTTTCCTTTCCTTTCCTTTCCTTTCCTTTCCTTTCCTTTCCTCTCTCCAACCTCCCAAGACTCCTGGAAGAATTCCCGAGCTGGAGGAGGAAACCCTACAATCAGCCCGGAAGGATTTACCTCCTAATGCACCTGGTGAAGTGCCCTCTGACGTCACGGTGTCAAGAAAGGTGTTGTCTGGCAGCTGGCCCGTAGCTAACATGGGGCCCATGGGGCCTGGCCCCCTAGTGTTTCTTCTGGGCCCCCTCCCTCCCGGGCTGCCTCCGAAGTGCTCCAACTTACCACCTGCACTGTACTTTCATTTAATTAGCTGGCGGGCCCCCTGAGGCCCCCTCCCAAAGAATTCCCTAGCTATGGGGCTGGCAGGCGCCATGGTGCCCATGGGCGGGCTCCATGTTGGGATGGGGTCCCTGATCTGGAACCGTGCAGCCCACCCGCCCCTTATTCAGGCCTGTCAAGTTGCCTCACTCCAATCCATCTAATGTTACGGACACTAGCCAGTAGGTGCCCATCGTACCCAGAGCCCCACTTCAGAGCCCCACGCTAAGGGGGGGGCAGCCACAGCGACAGCTGCAGTTCCTCGAGAAGACATGATCACCATATAAACCCACCGCCCAATCCCTGCATCCGCCCCGCAGCAAACGCCACAGCCCAGGTGATCTCCTGGAGGGCTGCGAAATCTGATGCCGCAGAGATTTCCCCGGAGAGCCGGATGAGAGAGCCTCTTCTGAAGGGTCTACCTGGAGAAGAAGAAGAGATTGGGTTTATACCCCGCCCTTCACTACCCAAAGGTGTCTCAGAGCAGCTCAGAAACTCCTTTTCCTTCCCCTCCCCCTGTGAGGTATGTGGGGCTGAGAGAGCTCTGGCAGAAACAGCTCTTTTTTAAGAACAGCTCTTATCAGAACTATGTCTTACCCAAGGTCATCCAGCCAGATGCAAGTGGAGGAGTGGGGGAATCAAGCCCGGTTCTCCCAGATTAGAGGCCGCACACTTCACCACTACACCAAACTGGCTCTCAACTATCAAACTGGCTGGAAAAGAGGAGACCTTTCCTGTCTGAGAGAGGCCCACCATATGGAGCCGGCAGAAAGGGACATGGAGGGGGTCCCGAGCCTAGAGGGTTGCCAACTCTGGGCTGGAAACTTTCTGGAGACTTGGAGGGTGGGACCCGAGGAGGGCGGGGTTTGGACAGGGGAGGGGCCTCCGCAGGGTATAATGCCACCGAGTCCACCCTCCAAAGCAGCCATTGTCTCTTGGGAAAATGATCTCTGTAGTCTGGAGAGGAGTTCTAATTCTGGGAGATCTCCACCTGGAATTGGCAACCCAATCCTGAGGGCCTCTGGCTTGGCTTCCCTCTCTCAGCAGGACCTTTTAAGTTTTCCATCTCTAGTGCCTTGGCTGGGAATGGTGCAAAGGCTGATCTCCCCCCCCATAGCTTTTTCCCTGCCCTTCAAGAGGCAGGGCTGCTGCTAGGAGCCCCACATCTATCCTCTGGACTGCCTGCATCACAAGGCCTGAAATTTATTCTTGGAGGGAGGCCCCGGAGGCCACCTAGATGTTCCCGTCGGCCTGGACTGTTGTCTGCTCCGAGCCGTTTCCCACGAAGCCCTCCCGGCTTGGCTTGCAGATTTGTTTCCTGCTTCCAGGTGCTGGTTCCGACCTTGAGAAGCCGTTCCCGAGCTGCAAGACACAATATTTGCAGCACTCAGCGCATGGATTTTAAGAGATGGAGCCTTTTTAAACCTCACCATCTCCCTCCCACACACAGATGCCACCCCAGCCTGCCTGGCTGCCACTGGAGAGGAGAGGGAAGGGAAAGGGGGCGATGACGACCCAACCCCCCCCCATTGCTTTCCCCACCATGTGGGCACCGCAGAGCTCCCTCCTCTTCTCTGGCCTCCTTGTGCCTGTGACGGGGGGGGGGGGACTACACTGCAAACTACGGTAAGAATGAAGCACTTATTTCCCTTGGAGGGGAAAGCTTTTGGGGGTTTTTTTTGAAAGAAAGAGAGTTTTAGGGATGCCGGCCTCCAGGCGGGACCTGGGGATCCCCGGGAATTACAGCTTCGGTCCAGACCATTGAGGCCAGTTCCCCTGGAGAAAAGGGCTGCTTTGGGAAGGGGGTGGACTCTCGGGCAGTGTGCCCTGCGGAGGCCCCTCCCCTCCCCTCCCCACCCAAACCCCACCCTCCGCCCCCCATATCTCCGTATTTCCCCACCTAGAGCTGGCAACCCAAGGCAGAGACGGGTTGTCCGCTGTTTCTTGTCGTCCCCCCCATGCTTATGCGATGGGAATCTCCGCCGTTCTTGCTGGTGGCAGACGAAATGGAGGGCGACTTCCGCCGCTTCTCTTTTAGGGTTGCCAGCCTCCAGGTGGGGCCTGGAGATCGCCCGCTTTTACAACCGGTCTCCAGCTGAGAGAGATCGGCTCCCCAGGAGAAAATGGCTGCTTTGGAGGTTGGACTCCATGCCATGGGACCCTGCAGAGGCCCCTCCCCTCCCCAAACCCCGCCCTCTCCTGGATCCAAAGTCTCCAGGCATTTTCCAACCCAGACCTGGCAACCTTGTTCTCTCTTGCTGTTGCAAGGGTGGCTTCATTTGGAATACTGTGTACAGTTCTGGTCACCACATCTCAAAAAGGATATTTTAGCATTGGAAAAAGTGCAGAGAAGGGCAACTAGAATGATAAAAGGGTTGGAACACCTTCCCTATGAAGAAAGGTTAAAATGCTTGGGGCTCTTTAGCTTGGAGAAACAACAGCTGAGGGGTGACATGATCGAGGTTTATAAGATTATCAATGGGATTGAGCAGGTTGAGAAAGAAGTACTTTTCTCCCTTTCTCACAATACAAGAACTCGTGGGCACTCCATGAAATTGCTGAGCAGTTGGGTTAGAACAGATAAAAGAAAGTCCTTCTTCACCCAAAGAGTGATTAACATATGGAATTCACTGCCACAGGAGGTCGTGGCAGCTGCAAGCATGGACAGTTTCAAGAGGGAATTAGATAAACATATGGAGCAGAAGTCCACCAGTGGCTATTAGCCACAGGGTACAGATGGGAACTCTCAGTCTGGGGCAGGTGATGCACTCTATTCTTGGTGCTGGAGGGGGCAGCAGTGGGAGGGGGCTTCTGGTGTCCTGGCCCCACTGCTGGACCTCCTGATGGCCCCTGGTATATTTTGGCCGCTGTGTGACAGAGTGTTGGACTAGATGGACCATTGGCCTGATTCAACATTGGCTTCTCTTCTGTTCTCTTCTGTTCTTATGTTCTCCTCTTGGCCCCCCTTCAGTCTCCCTCCCTCCCTGCAGTGTGGGCTTTTTCGCCCCGCCTCAGGGGAAGGGTGGGATCGGAAGAGACTGTTTGTTCGACTTTGGGTCATCGGGATAGGTCATAACATCTGTCACGACCCTGGGCTTCTATTGGTGCAGCCTGCAGGCTCCAGGGAGGCCTAGTGGCTGCAGGGAAGCCTGCCTTGGAGTAGCCGTCAGGCCCTGCGTTTCCCAGGTTCCCTCCGGACCCTGTGATTGGCCACGGCATACATTCGTTTGCTCTGGAGCCATCCTTCCTGAGCAAAGACAAGAATGTGTGAGCTGGCGGCTAAAAATCTCTGAGCTAGCTCACACTTAACTTAGCTTAGAGGGAACCCTGGTCTCACGAACCTGGGCCGATAGCGGTGCGGCCTGCAGGCTCTCAAGAGGCCTAGTGGCTGCAGGGAAGCCTGTCTTGGAGTAGCGGTCAGGGACTGCATTTCCCAGAGGATCCCTCTGGACCCTCTGATTGGCTAACTGGGGATTTGGAGGGAAGACTTGCACCAGTAGGGGAGTAGGGGGCGGAGCCTGGGAAGGAGGGATAAAAGACCTTGCCCCAGGGTGGGTGGGGGGTTCACTCCCAGGGAGCGGGGCTGGGGGGGGGGCTGCTGCAAAGGGGGGGTCCCTCCTACTCAATGTTCCCTCTAAGCCGTGAAGTCTTGTGAGCAAAAATTCTACTTTGTGAGCCACTGGCATTAAAGTTATGAGCGAGCGATTTGGCTGTAGCATAAATTAGTTTGCTCTGGAGCCATCCCTTCCTGAGCTAAGACAAAATGTGAGCCGGAGGCTAAAAAACTGTGAGCTAGCTCACACTAACTCAGCTTAGAGGGAACAATGCTCCTCCTCCTCCTCCTCCAGAAGGGGCGAGTCAATCTGAGCCCAGATGCCCAGGGAAGGCCAGGGACAGGAGAGGCAGGTGCCCCAGGTAGGGTTGCCAGCCTCCAGGTGGGGCCTGGCAGTCTCCCGCTTTCCCAACTGGTCTCCAGCTGACAGAGATCGCCTCCCCTGGAGAAAATGGCTGCTTTGGAGGGTGGACTCCATCACATTGTACCCCTCCCCAAACCCTGCCCTCCCCTAGATCCACCCCTCCAAAGTCTCCAGGAATTTTCCAGCTCAGACCAGGCAACCCTACCGTTGGGGTCTATCGTTTTGCTGGTTTCCCTACCTTTGTTATGCCAATTTCCCCTTCCTGTTTTTGAACGGCAGTTGTTGTCCTACTGATGTTTTATTGTCTGCTGCTGTATCTGAAATATGCAATACATCCAGTAATACAGCTGATATTACTTCTTGTATGTAACAGTTCATAATAGATGACAAACCTGATGAATCTCTGGTTCCCCCCCACCTTTTCTTCCCTTCGGTATCCCCACCTTTTAAAAAAAGAAAAGAATTTTTAAAAGAATCTGAAAGGAGCCGAATCCCGCGGCTTTCCCCTGCCCCTCCTGAAAGCCCCCTTTCACCTGGTTGGTTAATTGGGGATTCGCACACGAGGCCCGTTCGGCTGAGGCCACTCCTGCGTGCAGAATGATGGCCAAATAGTACGTCCTGAAAAGGGGATGAAATGTATGAATCAAACCTTCTGATGCTGGTCATTTTAATGTGCAGAACACACACGCAAAACTCTGCCCCTTTTTTTTTGGTTGGATGATTAAAGAAGGGGGCACGGGGGAAGGGATCTCTTGCCTGCACTGGGATCACCCGCAGCCCCATTCTAAGACCCTGATGTGGGCCCAGTGTGGGGCCAGGCCTCCCAGCTGGTGTCCCAGGCCCGCCCAGTAGAGGAGTGGGAAATTGGGAAAACTCTTGTGCCAAGGTGCAGACAGCACAGCAATGCCAGGGAAGGTCATGGAAACACCCCTTGTGCCCACCAAGCACACCACCAGGCGACTCCCCTCTTACTGGCAGAGAGGGGCGGAGCATGCTGATATGGCCACACCCCCTGGTCTCAGCCTTCCACAGACACCGGCCAGGAGGAACCAACGGCACATGGGCATACAACCACCGCAAGGTCTGTGGCATGAGCGATGTGAGAGCTAGTGAGAGCCAGTTTGCTGTAGTGGTTAAGAACGGCAGGCTCTAATCTGGAGAACCGGCTTTGATTCCCCACTCCTCCTCCACATGCAGCTGCTGGGTGACCTCGGGTCAGTCACAAGTTCTCTCAGAGCTGTTCTCGAGAGAGCAGTTCTCGAGAGAGCTCTCTCAGCCCCACCTACCTGCCAGGATATCTGTTGTGGGAAGGGAAAGGAGATTGTGAACCGCTCTGAGACTCTTGAGTGAAGGGCGGGTTGTGAATTCAATCTCCTCTTCTTCTAAACACACCAGAGAGTGCCACAGAGGTCTGAGTAACCAGCCTGCATCAGTGCTTTGCAGACTGAACGCACAGGGAGGGAGCACGGCTGTTCCAACCGCATCATCGCCCCTTCCTCCTCACTCCACAGCTCATTTGGCAGAGGCTGCCAGATTCTCCTTCCTCTTGCACTGGAGTTTGGGTGGAAGGACTTGCACCCCTTTGCCAGGCGAGAGAGGTACAGACCCCCCTCGGGCATCACAACAGGGAGAAACAGAAGGTCATAGACCCAGGAGACACGGGTTCAAGTCTTGCAAAGGGGGATGCCAGCAAGAATACGAAACTCGCCTTTTGGTGGCCAGGAGGCCCAGATGGGATCAAGTGGGATGACATGTCCATGCTGATTGAATGGCTGGAATGCCAAGCATTTGACTGGTCCTCCCCCCCCACCATCTCCCTGATGTCGGGTTGCCAATGTCCAGGTCAGTCCTGGAGATCCCCCTGGAATTCCAGGCTGGTCTCCAGACTCCAGAGATCAATTTGAGGACAGAAAGTGGCAGCTTTGGAGGGTGGATCCTGTGCCATCACACCCTGCCCTCCCCAGGTTCCACCCCCAAATGTCGAGGCATTTCCCAACCCGGAGCTGGCAACCTTGTGCGTTTGGCAGAGTTTCTTGCCTCCAGCGCTTCTTTATCCCAGCAGCCCTGGTGCCCTAAGTTGGGCCACTGGCCTGATCCAACATTGGCTTCTGGACGTTTTCAAGAGGAGACTGGACAACCATCTTTTGGGCATGTTGTAGGTATGTAGGGGCTTTGGCTGTGTTCCTGCAGAGTGCAGGGGGTTGGACTAGATGGCCTGCAAGGTCCCTTCCAACTCTAACATTCTATGATTCTATGATTCTCTTATGTTCTTATCCCGCTCCGTTCTTGGCAAAGGGAAAGCTGCGTGGCGGCAAAGGGGACCGGGGGGGGGGGTCGAAGGGAAGGAGGCAGAGGGGCAGGAGGCAACATAACTTAAGAGAAGCCAATGTTGGATCAGGCCAATGGCCCATCTAGTCCAACACTCTGTGTCACCCAGTGGCCAAAAATACCAGGGGCCATCAGGAGGTCCAGCAGTGGGGCCAGGACACCAGAAGCCCTCCCACTATTGCCTCCCCCAAGCACCAAGAATACAGAGCATCCCTTGCCCCAGACATAAGAACATAAGAGAAGCCAATGCTGGATCAGGCCAATGGCCCATCCAGTCCAACACTCGGTCACACAGGGGCCAAAAATACCAGGTGCCATCAGGAGGTCCAGCAGTGGGGCCAGGACACTAGAAGCCCTCCTACTGTTGACCCCCCCAAGCACCAAGAATACAGAGCATCACTTATCCCAGACATAAGACCATAAGAGAAGCCAATGTTGGATCAGGCCAATGGCCCCTCCTGTCCAACACTCTGTGTCACCCAGTGGCCAAAAATACCAGGGGCCATCAGGAGGTCCAGCAGTGGGGCCAGGACACCAGAAGCCCTCCCACTATTGCCTCCCCCAAGCACCAAGAATACAGAGCATCCCTTGCCCCAGACATAAGAACATAAGAGAAGCCAATGTTGGATCAGGCCAATTGGCCCATTCAGTTCAACACTCGGTCACACAGGGGCCAAAAACACCAGGTGCCATCAGGAGGTCCAGCAGTGGGGCCATCAGTGTCCAGGCCTGGATTGCTAGCTCTGGGTTGGAAAATTCCTGGAGGGTTTTTTTTTTTTTGCGGGGGGGGGGGGAATGGAGCCATTCTTTAAAAAGCCAGATTTATGAAGCTAAATGTATTACACTTACTTCCAAAAAGAAGTCAAAAGACACAAGAAAAATATTTCATGTGTGAGGCCTCCCAGGATCCAGCCTTCTGTGTCAAATGGACCAAGAGTCGGGGGATGTAGCTCTTGTGACTCTGACGGGGGAATGATGATTGGATTGACATATGAACTCGATTATATTTCAGGTCCTGACATGCTTTTACGGGTTTGGATATTCAGAGCCTCTTTCCTGTTTTTCTCTTCTTCTCCGGTTACCATGTAAGCCAGATAAGGAAACATTCTTCTCTTATCTCTGCCGTTGTCTGGAGCACCTGCCTGGCGTTGGAGATGGACCTTGAGTCTGGTGTTAATAGGCGCGGGAGGATGGCTCTGAAAACGAACAGACCTCTGTCGCTTCTTGTCTTACGCCTGGTGAAAAGCTCATATGTTCATAAATCTAATAGTAAATATGTTCTGCCCGTGTTTTGACACATGGTTCCTAAGCGTCTGGGTGAGGGGGTAGTTCTTACTTCCTTTCCTGCCATCCCAGGGTATTTGGGGAAAGCCTGCCCTGCACACGGAAACTCCTACCTTGAATCAACCTTTGTTGGTCTTAAAGGTGCCCCCCTGGACTCTAGTTCTGATTGGTTTAGCATAGGAAAGGAGTACGACAAGGATGTATATTGTCACCTTGCTTATTTAATTTGTATGCCGAGTACATCATGCGAAATGCTGGCCTGGATGAATCACAAGCTGGAGTTAAGATTGCTGCGGAAAAAGATCAATAACCTCAGATATGCAGACGATACCACTCTGATGGCAGAAAGTGAAGAGGACCTAAAGAGCCTCTTGCTCAGAGTGAAAGAGGAGAGTGCAAAAGTGGGCTTGAAGCTCAACATCAAAAAAACTAAGATCATGGCATCCGGCCCCATCACTCCTTGGCAAATAGAAGGGGAAGTCGTAGAAGTAGTGACAGAGTTCACGTTCCTGGGATCCCAGATCACTGCAGATGGTGACTGCAGCCATGAAATTAAAAGACGCCTGCTCCTTGGGAGGAAAGCGATGGCAAACCTAAACAGCATGATAAAAAGTAGAGACATCACCTTGCCAACAAAAGTCCGCATGGTCGAAGCAATGGTATTCCCCGTAGTAATGTATGGCTGCGAGAGTTGGACTATAAGGAAGGCCGAGCGCCAAAGAATATATTCTTTTGAACTATGGTGCTGGAGAAGACTCTTGAGAGTCCCTTGGACTGCAAGGAGATCAAATCATTCAGTCCTAAAAGAAATCAACCCTGACTGTTCCCTGGAAGGCCAGATCCTGAAGCTGAAGCTCAAAGACTTTGGCCACCAAATGAGAAGGGAGCATTCACTGGAGAAGACCCTGATGCTGGGAAAGATTGAAGGTCAAAGAAGAAGGGGACGGCAAAGGATGAGATGGTTAGACAGTGTCATCGATGCAACGAACATGAAATTGAACAAACTTCAGCGGACAGCGGAAGACAGGAGGGCGTAATCTGGTCCATGGGGTCGTGAAGAGTCGGACTCGACTGTGCGACTGAACAACAAGCCAATGCTCCCTCTAACCTGTGGAGTCTTGCTTGTGAGCAAAAATTCTAAGCTTGTGAGCAAAAATTCTACTTTGTGACCTACTGGCATTAGAGCTGTGTGAGAGCAATTCAGTTGCTGCATAAATTAGTTGGTTCTGGAGCCATCCTCCCTGAGCCGAGACAAAAGTGTGTGAGCCGGAGGCTAAAAAACTGTGAGCTGGCTCACACTAACTCAGCTTAGAGGGAACACTGGATGTAGCTGTACCCCACAGTGGAATTAACCAATGAATGTACGCCAACTGAAATGATGCACTTTTACCTTTATTCCTGAGTATTCCTATATGCGATTACCTATGCTTATGTCGTTTTGGGTATAGAATGGTATGTTCTTCCTCATAAAAATCAGAAAGCAGCCGGATCTAACGGGCAATTGATTGCTTAGTACTGTTTCCCTGTTTATTGCGATAAATATATAAATAATTCCTTCTCCACTGAGACTTTCCCCCGTGTTGTTCTTAACCGGGCCTGGGGACACACGAGCCATGATTTTGTGGAACAGTATTGCGTGCCTGATATTAACCTGTGCCTGGAGGAAGGGAAGGGACTCCGTGGGACATATTCCCCTCGAGTCCGCTCTCCCAAGCAGCTGTTTTCGGCAGGGGAGCTGATCTCTGTTCCCCGGAGATCGGCTGTGATTTTGGGAGGTCTCCTGGCCTCACCTGGAGGTTGGCACCCCTGATCTAAGTGGAGAATAGAGGGAGAGGGTAGCTACTGATCCAGCAGGGGAGGTCGGAGGGCTGCATCCCCCCCCCCACCACGTGTGCAGTTCCGAGTATCTCTTAGGGTTGCCAATGGAGAAAAATGTCCTTTCTCCCTTTCAGGAGAGGTCAGCAGTGTGAGAATCGGCGAGCGAAGGTTTTCCATGGCAGGGGCAAGCTCTGTTGATGGCTGCAGTGTCTGCCAGGGTGGGGGAAGAAATCCTTGGTTCTTTGAAACCCCTTTTTGCTTTTGGAGTGGCCTGGGGGTCTCCGGTTTGGGACCAGAGGGTCCAAAGGGATGATGGTTGCATAAAACACTCGGGAGAAGATTAAAATGTGGAGTTTGCTTCCAGAGGATATACTGATGGGCACAGGCGTAGACAGCTATCAAAGGGGATTGGATAGATAAAGGTAAAGGTAAAGGTTCCCTTGCTTGAAAGCCAGTCGGATCCGACTCTAGGGTTGCGGTGCTCATCTCCGTTTCAAAGCCAACTAGCCAGCGCTGTCCGAAGACGTTTCCGTGGTCATGTGGCCGGCATGACTAAACACCAAGGCGCACGGAACGCTGTTACCTTCCCACCGAAGCGGTACCTATTTATCTACTTGCAATTTCTTGCTTTCGAACTGCTAGGTTGGCAGGTCCTCCCCCATCTCTTATTATATGGAGTCGAAGTTTAGGGCTGGAAGGAGGATATTTTGGCTAACTTGGAGGGAATCCAAAACCAATTTATAAGGCGAATTTTAGCTTTGCCCAGAGGCACTTTGCATCTTTGATGAGAGCTGAATGGGGACTCCCGTCTCTTAAGGCCCCGGGCACACCTGGCTGTCATAAAATACTGGGAAAAGAACACATCTCTGAGCTCCCACTCTATGAGGCTCCGATCAGACAACCTCCATTTCGATAAAGACCCTACCCGTTCTAACTGTCTTAATACCATTATCCAAAGATACACCATCCCAGGTGACCTTCTCAGGGCCTCAGCTGAGAATTCACAACTTAGGGACTGGATATACGAGGCTGATGCACTGACTGGTTGTTCTTAAATTCTGAAATCTAAAGTGGCTCCCTGGTATAAATATTGCAGATTTGACCACTGCCAGTCGAGTTACCCAGTCAATATCTCTACCCAGGGCTTTTTTTGTAGAAAAAGCCCAGCAGGAACTCATTAGCATAATAGGCCACACTAAACAGCAGTAACGTATTAGCATATTAGGCCACATCCCTGACAGCATAGCTCATTAGCATATTAGGTCACGCCTCCAAGTTACCAGAAGTGTGGTCATCCAGCCACACCCACCTTTTGTTTCTTATTCTGTTTACCTTGTTTGTTGTCAAAACCCAGGGCTTCTTTTGTAGCAGCAATGCCTTTGCATGTTAGGCCACACAGCCCTAATGTAGCCAATCCTAATGAGTTTCTGCTGTTGGGTGTGGCCTATTATGCTAATAAGTTCCTGCTGGGCGTGGCCAGCTCAGGAGCCAGCCGGAACTCCGTTCCTGTGCGTTCCTGCCCCCAAATAGCCCTGTCTCTACCTATAACCTCAGAGTGCCCTTTACAGCTTTACATTTCCAAACTATGCAAACAGCTCTTCTGGCTGACTGTTGTTCACGTACTCCAAAAGAGCAATGTCTCTGCATTTGTGGTTTGCCAGAGGTGGGTGACCTTCCTCACTACCTGCTCTACTGTCCGCTATACAGCACTCCAAGAGAGACATTTTTAGCAGGAATCCTATCGGTTATGCAAGCATACCCAGAAACTGAGAAGATTGCATTCCTGCTGTCAGATAATGATGCTTATCTATCCTATAGAATTTCCCTGTTTGCTTTAGCAGCATCTAAGATTAGATTAGAGCGGTGGCTCAAGTGGTTAAAGACGCTGAACTGCAGGCTGTGGAAGGTCGGTAGTTCAGCAGTTCGAGACCCGAGAGTGCCGCCTGACGGAGTGAGCTCCTGTCTCTAGTTCCAGCTCCTGCCAACCTAGCAGTTCGAAAGCAAGAAATTGCAAGTAGATAAATAGGTACCACTTTGGTGGGAAGGTAACAGCGTTCCGTGCGCCTTTGTGTTTAGTCATGCCAGCCACATGACCACGGGAACGTCTTCGGACAGTGCTGGCTCTTCGGCTTTGAAACGGAGATGAGCACCGCAACCCTAGAGTCGGATTCGACTGGCTTTTGAGCAAGGGAACCTTTACCTTTACTTAAGATTAGATCTAAGGGGCAGGTTACCTGACGGTGATTACACCTATTCTGTCTTTCTTTTTATTGCTGACTAGTAGTTAATTTTAACCCGGCTATTAACAGTGCCTTTAATTTTTTAATGATTGCTCTGCTGTGTTCTGTATTTTGTAATGGCCAATGGCTTAATACAATAAACCTATTGAATTCTGAAGTCTGGTGACCAGGGCTATTTTTGGGCAGGAACGCGCAGGAACGGAGTTCCGGCTGACTCCTGAGCTGGCCACGCCCAGCAGGAACTCATTAGCATAACAGGCCACACCGAACAGCGGAAACTCATTACAATTGGCTACATTAGGGGTGTGTGGCCTAACATGCAAAGGAGTTCCTGCTACCCAAAAAGCCCTGAGTTTTGACAACAGACAAGGTAAACAGAATAAGAAGCAAAAGGTGGGTGTGGCTGGATGACCACACGTCTGGGAACATGGGGTGTGGCCTAATATGCTAATGAGCTGTGTTGTCAGCAGTGTGGCCTAATATGCTAATATCTTTCTGCTGTTGGGTGTGGCCTATTATGCTAATGAGTTCCTGCTGGGCTTTTTCTAAAAAAATAAAGCCCTGCTGGTGACTGATGAGAACCTCCACATTCAGAGGCACTGATCTTCTGAATCCCAGGAGGCAACCTCAGGGGAAGGTCTTATTGATTGATTGATTGATTGGATTTATATCCCGCCCTTCCAATGTGGGCTCTGGGCGGTAAACAAGAGGCAAGATGCCATAACAACATTAAAACATAGAGGCAAAAGCCAGAATAAATACTAAAACCATAAATACTCCATTACAATTAAAACAATAAAACAGTGGTCAACAGCACAGAATTGGCTCTCTGCCCTCTTGTTGGCCCTCCAGAGGAACTGGTTGGCTACTATGTGAAAGCAAATGTAGGGCCAAAAGCCAAAGTGAAATATGAACTAATTGTACGTAAAAATAGATGCATTTCTTACAAAGACATTAGAAGCATGTCACGCCCCAGACAAGCCTCATAATACAGTATAAAGTTACAAATGTCCAAGATAAAACAGTAGTGATCTAATGTGTTTTGACCCAATTGGGCCTTCTTTAGAGGGGCCACGGGGGGGGGGACTAGATGACCCTGGAGGTCCCTTCCAACTCTCTGATTCTAAGGTACCAATGGGCTCCCTATTACAATCAAAAGACAACACATAGGGACCAAAACAGGAGTGCTGTTAAGACAGAAAAAATACTATTTCAATAACAATTTAAAATGCTGTGTCTAATAATGATCGATATTATTGAAAAAGCCGAATTTATCAAGCCAAATCCATTGCACTTACTTCAAAAAAGGAACCAAAAGACACGAGAAAAATATTTCATGTGAGGCCTCCCCGGATACAGCCTTGTGTGTCAAATGGAGATGCCCACGAGTTGAATGAGGTTGCTTTTGTGTGCCTAGGAATGAACAAGGGGGGAAAGGTTTCTAATATTGACTTGTGCCACAAGGTAAAATGCGGATGACACCCAGCTTTATCTGCTGTTGGGTGGCCGGTCCTGACTCCAACCTGGAAGTTCTAGACCGGGAGTTACAAGCTGCAACTGGTTGGCTTAGGCTGAGCCAGACGAAATTGAATCCAACGAAGATGGAGGTCCTGTGCCTGAGCCGCGGCGGTCCGGGGGTAGGGATCCCACTCCTGACCTTCGATGGGGCGCCACTGGTGCCAGCGCCGGAGGTTAGGAGCCTGGGGGTGCTCCTGAACGCCTCCTTAACAATGGAGGCCCAGGTAGCAGCCACTGCCAAGTCGGCCTTTTACCATCTTCGGCGGATCCCTTCCTCGAACGCTGCGACTTGGCAACAGCGATCCATGCGATGGTCACCTCAAGACTGGATTACTGTAATGCCCTCTACATGGGGCTGCCCTTGTTGCAAATCCGGAAGCTGCAGCTGATGCAAAATGCCGCGAGGCTAGGCTGTTGATGGGACTCTCAGTTCGGGAGCACGTCCAGCCTGTGCTAAAGGCGCTGCACTGGCTGCCTATAGCATACCGGATTCGCTTCAAGGTGCTGGTACTTACTTTTAAAGCCCCTTATGGCCAGAGTCTGGCATATGTGAGGGACCACCTTTCCCCATATATGCCCTGGAGAGCACTGCGTTTAGGGACCCAGAACCGACTGGCTCTCCCGAGTGTCAAGGAGGCCAGGCTGGCAACAACTAGGGTCAGGGCCTTTTGGGGGGTGGCTCCACTCTGGTGGAATGAGCTCCCAGAGGCCTGCAAAATGGAGCTCTCCTGCCCGGCTTTTGGAGCCGCCACCACCACCACTACCGGCACAACTATTGGTGTCACAATCAGTAACAACAATTGACAACCATCGTGGAAGCCCTGAGCCGCTGGTGCTTTGTTTTTTTTTTTAAAGGCCTAAAGGCCACTTTTTATTTATTTATACACACAGAATATACACTACACACAACCTACAATACATCCACATACAAATAACACAACACAACAACAAACATCCTAATCTATCATTTAACATTTACAGAGGGGCTTTATACACCTCGATTAATTCTTGCATTTGCTTCTACCAGCCTTCTTTACTGTTAAGTACGGAGCTGCGGTGGCTCAAGTGGTTAAGACACTGAACTGCAGGCTGTGGAAGGTCAGTAGTTCAGCAGTTCGAGACCCGGGTGCCGCAAGATGGAGTGAGCTCCCATCTCTAGTTCCAGCTCCTGCCAACCTAGCAGTTCGAAAGCAAGAAATTGCAAGTAGATAAATAGGTACCACTTCGGTGGGAAGGTAACAGCGTTCTGTGCGCCTTGGTGTTTAGTCATGCCGGCCACATGACCACGGAAACGTCTTCGGACAGCGCTGGCTCTTCGGCTTGGAAACGGAGATGAGCACCGCAACCCTAGAGTCGGATTCGACTGGCTTTCGAGCAAGGGAACCTTTACCTTTACCTTTATGGAACTCAACAACGAAATGATTTCAGCAAGTGATTTCAGTGTATTCGTAACAGCAACTCCAACTCAGAACACCACAACAACACACCACAAAACAGTGGAGCACAGCTCCTTCTTTTAAACTCTCCCGGGCTGTCAAAGCCACTCCCAAATAAGTTAAGGACCAATAGAATTACAGAGATAAGGTCCAATCACAATTGTTCCCGCTTTGATACATATTTACAAGATGATTGGTTCTGTACAGAGGTTTCTCAGAAACCAGCCAATAGTAATGCGACAGCTGAAGAGCCACATTTGAAATCAAGCTTAACATAGGAACGTATAGCCTCGATTCACATTCCAATACACAACATTTACCATATCTAAAAGCTTTCTTCATACCAAACGTAATTTAAAGCGATCTTATTATCTCTAACACCATTCTGCTACTTCTACTTAATTGTCTTATACCAATCATAAAAATGACCCCATGTATTCAAAAAAGTATCTTCTGGTTGACCTCTTAAAATTAATGTCAATTTATCCATCTCGGCTGCTTCCAAAATCTTTGCAATATATTCTTCCCTCCTTGGTGTTTGAGGAGATCTCCAATAACGTGCATATACAATCCTCGCCGCCGTAGTTAAATATATCAACAAATAACGATCTTCCCAGGTCAAGTCTTTCAGTAATATACCCAATAGCAAAACTTCTGGTTTAAAGGGGATTACCTTCCCTTAATTTTTTTTAATTAATTCATGAACCCAAATCCAATACTTTTTACTGATATCGCAACTCCATCACATATAATAGAAGGAGCCCGCCTTATTTTCACATTTCCAACACTGATTAGAACAATTCTTATCGTATTTTCCTGGTGCTTTGTGACTACTGCCCATCCTAGCCCCCCCCGCCAACTGAAGCAGACCAATAGAATCAAAGCAAAAAAATATGGAATTTGCTAGCACTTTAATACCCTGTCGGATTTTAACGTTGTTTTTATACTGTTGTATTATTATTGATGAGAAATTGTATTCATATAATCACTTTGGATAGTACCAGCAGAAGTGATTAATCCATATTCAAGAAATCAAGGGTTAGATTGGCTACCTTATAAAAGTCTTTTAAAATTAGAAGGGAAAAACTTTGTGTTAAAAGACAGATTTGATGTGGAATTTGAATATGATTGGTTGAAGTATAGACAGATTTATGATTTATTTAAGACCGATAAAAGAGAACATGGTTTTAGAGAAAATAATATGGAAATTGAAACTGTATGGCTTGAAAAGGGGAAAAAAATGATTTCTAAACTGTACAAGGTTTTATTGAAATGGTATACTGAGGACGAAATTGTAAAAGAGCAAATGATAAAATGGGCGGTAAATGTTAATAATGAGATATTAATGACATCTTGGGAATATTTGTGGAAAAAGTCAATGAAAATTTCAACTTGTGTAAATGTTAAAGAGAATTGCTATAAAATGATGTACAGATGGTATATGACGCCTAAAAAAATTGCTATTATAAATGAAAGTATGTCTAACAAATGTTGGAAATGTAAGAAACATGAAGGGTCTTTTTACCATATGTGGTGGACATGTGATAAAGCAGTATGTTATTGGACTAAGATCCACAATGAGATACAAAAAATTCTGAAATGTACTTTTAAGAAAGACCCACAGATGTTATTGCTAGGTCTTAAAATGGAAGAAATAAATGTAGCCAAGAGAACATTATTATGGTACTTGATTACAGCAGCTAGACTGACTTTTGCTCAATGTTGGAAACAAGATAAAGTACCTGAAACATGGGAATGGATTAAAAAGACGTTGTTTATGGCAGAAATGGACAAACTAACAAGAAAGCTAAACAACGAAGAAGATGAAACTTTTTTTGAAGACTGGAAAGACTTTCAAGAATACCTGTTGAAAAACTGGGATGTTAAACGTGGTTTGATTTGTTTTGATAGTTATTAAGAAGAAAATGAAAGAGAGTTAGACTTTTGAATTGTTACCGTTAGTAAGAGAAAATAAGTTTAGAAGTAATTGTAATAGAATAAGAGAGACATTAATGGGGTTGGAGCAGTGCGGGAAGCCTTGTTTGGGGGGGAGAGGGAGAAAGAAAAATGGATATGTAGTGGTTTGTTTAAATTGTATGAACATGTGATATATCCAATAAAAACTGTATTTACAAAAAAAAAAAGAAATTGTATTCATATAATGAATCATGTTTTATGTATTATGCGAACTTTTATTCTGCTGTAAGCGCCCTAAGCCAGCCTGACGGGATAAAAAAATCAATAAAATAAATAAACTCACCTCAGCAGAGTATAATTCGATATAAAGAAAATGTTCCAATTTCGGTCACCTCTGAATGCCTCTGGTCTTGAAAACTCTGGGGTGGCCATGGGGCAGCTGCGACTGGATGGCCCCTTCTACCCCCACCCCCCAATATGGGGAGCAAAGGAGAGAGAAGAGCGGGATTTCAAGTGGAGACTTTGCGCTTCCTTTATGTGCTTTGGGAAGTCTTGTGGCAGGAGGGAAAGTGTGTGTGGATTCTCAGGTTGCTCCGTCTCTCCAGCAAAAGGGCCACATATCCTGGACTTGGACCTTCCTTGGGGTGGTGCTGAAACAGCCGCAGTGCTCCGGTCAGGGGAGGATCCCCCTCAGGGAGGGAGGCAGGGAGGAACTCAGGAGGCCTCGGCTTTGTGTGGGGTTGCCAACTCCAGGTTGGGAAATTCCTGGGAATTTGGGGAGGGAAGCTGGGTTTTGGGAAGGGAAAGGTCCCCTGTGTGGGGTATAATGCCAGGGAGTCAACTCCCCAAAGCTGCCACTTTCTCCAGGAGAATAGATCTCTGTAGTCTGGAGATCCGGTTGCCATTCCAGGAGACCCCACCTGGAAGTTTGCAGTTCTCTCTTCATGGCTTTCTCTGGCGCGGAAAGACATCCCGGCTGGCCCCTTGGAAGGCTGCGAAGCCCATACTGGTCTCCCGCCGTGCAAAGGAGGTCTCTGTTGCACTGAGGTTGACTGACCGGTTCCTGATCCGAAGGGAGCCACTGTGGGCAGCTTGAAAGTGCCGATCTTTATTACTGGTATTTCACGGGCGTTCCTTGCAGTCCGCCTTTCTCGCAGGGACTCAGCCCAAGGCGGGTGCTGCAGAGCGAGTCAGGACAATTCCCTGATTTCAAGAGAGGAGAGGTTCAATGAATGAGTCAGCAGGGGGGGACTCCGCAGCCCCGTAAATAAAAGCTTTTTGCTGGGGGGGGGCGTAATATTTTTCTCAGGGGGCCTGTTGTTGTGTGTGTTTCTTTAAGAGGACTGTATATGAGCTGCGGTGGCTCAAGTGGTTAAGAGGCTGAACTGCAGGCTGCGGAAGGTCAGTAGTTCAAGACCCGAGAGTGCCGCATGACGGGGTGAGCTCCCGTCTCTGGTTCCAGCTCCTGCCAACCGAGCAGTTCGAAAGCAAGAAATTGCAAGTAGATAAATAGGTACCACTTCGGTGGGAAGGTAACAGCGTTCCGTGCGCCTTGGTGTTTAGTCATGCCGGCCACATGACCATGGAAACATCTTTGGACAGCGCTGGCTCTTCGGCTTGGAAACAGAGATGAGCACCGCAACCCTAGAGTCGGATTCGACTGGCTTTCGAGCAAGGGAACCTTTACCTTTACCTATATAAGTCAGGAGTAGGACGTGGGAGTGATTGCAAGTTGCAGGTGTGTTTCGTATGACTGAGAATAGTAATCAAGCTAACTTGGAGACTGAAAAGGGAGCGTTTTATTGCGATATAAGACACCTGTCTGTGTGGTACTGCCATGATGCCATGCTCAGAGAGAGTCAGCCGGACAATCCCCTGATTCCAAGAGAGGAGAGAGTCAATGAGCAAGGCAGGGCGGGGGGAGTACTCCGGGAGAGGGCCACCCAGGGAGGCAGGTTTACTCCCGAGGAGCCCCACTGAGCCGCAATGAGGCGTCGCTGGAGGAGGCAGCCTGGCTGGAGCCCGGTCCGCCCGCCTGGGTCTGGGAGCGGGGAAGAGGAGGAGGAGGAGGGAGCGCTTTGATTTCTCTCCAGCACCGCGAGGGTTACAGGGACGGGGCTGCCTGCTAGAGAGGCCGGGCAAAGGCACGGGGGGGGACAGAAAGGCTCTTCCGCCTGGATTGGGGGGGGGAATGTTTCTAAACAGCCAAAGAGAGGAAGCGCTTCAGACGTGCAGCAGCCGCCGGGAAAGGGCTTGCAACCAGATCCGGGGAAGGTCTACTTTTTGCAAGTAAGTCATGCGGGGGGGGGGGGGAATGAGTCCTTTGATCTCGGAAGAAGGGAGGAATGCGGCTGCCCCGGCCTCGGGTTTTCTCCAGGACTTAAAAGAGGGTTGGGGGGAGGAGGAGGAGGGGGGGGGGAATCATTGTATTTAAGTCCAAGAAAGGTCAATGGATGAAAGGGGCGTTCAATGGCTGGTCGTTTTAGTTCTGCAAAACAAAAGACGCTGCTGCTGCTGCTATCAAGACGGAGGAGTCGTCCAGTCCGCGATGGCGAATTCCTGGACAACTGGGGAGGGGGCGGGTGGAGCCTGTGTTGGGGGGAGCCCGGCGGGGTCTAATACCGCAGAGCCTCCCCTCCAAAGCAGGCATTTCCCCCCGGGGGGGGGGGGACGGGGACTGAACTCTGTTCTCGGATTTTCAGTTATAATCCTGGGACGTCTCCAGGCCCCACCTGGAGGCTGGCAACCCAGTTAGGCATCGGTTTTGCTCCGCTATGTAACCGGGATGGGGCGGGTGGGAGGGATCATAAGTGTCTTTAAGTACAGGGAAAAATGTCTGAAACCGGAGTTCTGTTGCTGGTGGTTTTAATTCTGGGGGGAGGCGAAGAGCCCCGATTTGGTCTGTAAGTGAAAAGGGTCTTTGCAGGGGTGTGGTTGGGGGGGCGTAACTCCTACCTGAGTGGGGATCAACCGCAGCCCCATCCTTAGACCCTGGGGCAGGGCCAGTGTGGGGCCGGGGCTGCTAGTGGGTCTCCAAGGCCCCCCAGCAGAGGAGAGGGGATTTTTATTTTATAAAATGAGTTGTCCAGGCGCAGAGAATCTAGCAAAGCCAGGAGTGTCGATGGAAATACCACCAGTGCCCAGGGCCGGTGCCAGGGTTTTTTCTGGTCCCCACCCCACCCCGCACCCACCAATTTTCAAACATAAATGCATTTTAGGAAGAATGAAAAACACAACATTTGAAATTGCTTTTTTAAAAAAAAATTGTGAGAACAAGTAATACAATCTCTGGTTTTCCCTCTCAAACAGGAAAACACAAATAACAAAGCATTTTGAAAAATCCTGTTCATTGTGATGTTGAAATTCGATTCTCTTTAATGTTTCCATTGCAGGCACATCAGAATCTCATTTTGCGTGCCTTTTCTTTAGCAAAATTTGTCACCAGTTCCTCCAGGTCAAGCGCCAAGGCTTCAGCAAGTTCAGTTGAAATAGCTGTCAAACCAAGTAGTCTCTTTTGCAGCATTCCTACCACTTAAACATGATCTCAATGTACCTAACTTTGAGCTCCTTTTATCTGAGAACCCCTCTCACTCCCACCGATTCTCTATACAGCAGAAATTAATCCAATTCAAGTAGACACAAACAAGAGCCAGTTTGGTGTAGTGGTGAAGTGCGCGGACTCTTATCTGGGAGAACCGGGTTTGATTCCCCCACTTCTCCACTTGCAGCTGCTGATGTGACCTTGGGTCAGTCACAAGCTCTGGCACAGCTGTTCTCTCAAGGACAGTTTCTCTCAAGAGGTCTCTCAGCCCCACCTATCTCACAGGGTGTCTGTTGTGGGGAGAGGAAGGGAAAGGAGTTTGTAAGCCACTCTGAGACTCCCTTGGGTAGTGAAGGGTGGGGTATAAATCCAACCTCTTCTTCTTCTGCCTCCCAGGGTGTCTGTTGTGGGGAGGGGAAGGGAAAGGGGTTTGTAAGCCGCTCTGAGACTCCCTTGGGTAGTGAAGAGTGGGGTATAAATCCAACCTTTCTTCTTCTTCTGCCTCCCAGGGTGTCTGTTGTGGGGAGGGGAAGGGAAAGGAGTTTGTAAGCCGCTCTGACACTCCCTTGGGTAGTTAAGGGTGGAGTATAAATCCAACCTCTTCTTCTTCTTCTGCCTCCCAGGGTCTCTGTTGTGGGGAGGGGAAGGGAAAGGAGTTTGTAAGCCGCTCTGACACTCCCTTGGGTAGTTAAGGGTGGAGTATAAATCCAACCTCTTCTTCTTCTTCTGCCTCCCAGGGTGTCTGTTGTGGGGAGGGGAAGGGAAAGGAGTTTGTAAGCCGCTCTGAGACTCCCTTGGGTAGTGAAGAGTGGGGTATAAATCCAACCTTTCTTCTTCTTCTGCCTCCCAGGGTGTCTGTTGTGGGGAGGGGAAGGGAAAGGAGTTTGTAAGCCGCTCTGACACTCCCTTGGGTAGTTAAGGGTGGAGTATAAATCCAACCTCTTCTTCTTCTTCTGCCTCCCAGGGTCTCTGTTGTGGGGAGGGGAAGGGAAAGGAGTTTGTAAGATGCTCTGAGACTCCCTTGGGTAGTGAAGGGTGGGGTATAAATCCAACCTTTCTTCTTCTGCCTCCCAGGGTGTCTGTTGTGGGGAGGGGAAGGGAAAGGAGTTTGTAAGCCGTTCTGAGACTCCCTTGGGTAGTGAAAGGCGGGGTTATAAATCCAATTTCTTCTCTTCTTCTACCTCACAGGGTGTCTGTTGTGGGGAGGGGAAGGGAAAGGAGTTTGTAAGCCGCTCTGAGACTCCCTTGGGTAGTGAAGGGTGGGGGTATAAATCCAATCTCTTCTCTTCTTCTACCTCACAGGGTTTCTGTTGTGGGGAGGGGAAGGGAAAGGAGTTTGTAAGCCACTCTGAGACTCCTTTGGGTAGTGAAGGGCGGTGTATAAATCCAATATCTTCTCTTCTTCTACCTCACAGGGTGTCTGTTGTGGGGAAGGGAAGGGAAAGGAGTTTGTAAGCCGCTCTGAGACTCCCTTGGGTAGTGAAGGGCGGGGGTATAAATCCAACCTCTTCTTCTACTAAGGGTTTTTTTCTCTTCAGCACTCCTCTATATTTCACAGAAGAGAGGGCAAAGTTCAACTAAAGTCACCTCTAGATATCAATTATCTCATTACACAAGCCAGCGTCCTGAGTTGTAATTCTGAAATTCATTTGCCCTTTAGCAGCTATTTCCTACATCTGTTTAGAAAGGGACGATCCCATGCTTTAAAAGATAAAAAATAACGAGAGTAACCAGCACCGTTGGGGGCAAGAGGTTCCTCTCTAGACAAGTGACTGAGACTTTTTTTTCTTGACAGAGGTGCTTCTAGGAGCAAACGAGAGGAATATGTTTACATTTTCAAGTCTCCAAAATGGGTGAGATGTGAAAATGGGAACAGAGCACGACGCCTTCCCCCTTCCCTTTTAAAACAAGACCTGAAATCATACCCCACAAATTTATGTAAGGCAGAGGGATAGAGAAAATGTCTAGTCCAGCCTGTCTGTTTGCAAGAGGGTTTCTTGCATGTCTTGCCTGCCACTTCAGCTGAGGATTCTCTCAGAATTCTTTCTTTTTGCTCGTATGTGGGGAGAGGGGGAAATCACAGCTTGGGCTGGTGACTTGAAGCTCTTAGGCTTAGGCAGGGGTCATTTGGAGCCGGAGCGCGCAGGAGCAGAGCTCCGGCAGCTAGAATTACAGGTGGCGGCAAGCCCCACCCCCAGCTCCCAGCAGGAGCACAAAGCAGCACGTGTAGCGTTCCTCCTGGGCCCAGATAGGCTGCTCTGGGACTGGAATGACAGCCCCCAGAGTGGAAAGACACTCCCTAGGGGTGGAGCTTGAGCGGTGGGAGTTGCCTTCTGACACACTTCCGGTGATGTCAGGGGTGTAGCATATGCAAGTGAGTTATGCTAATGAGTTATGCTAATGAGCTCCTGCACCTCTTTTTCTACAGAATGACCCCTGGGCTTAGGACTCCTGTAGCTATTAGAGACTACATACATACTTGAGGACCTGAAAGCCAATGGAGCTTGTTTATGGGGGAACTTTAAGGAGCAGGCAGGGAGAGTTAGGGGTCTCTGCTCAGCGTCAAAACTGCTCTCAGCTCTAGACAAAGCAAGGCTACCCCGGGGCTGCCAGTGAAGGCGGCTTGTCAGTTTCATCACCGTGGGATGCACAGCTGAAGGAGTAGCCACAACACTGCCCGCCCCCCCAACACTGCAAGCCAAGCCACAGCGCAACAGGTTGAAAACTGGTCTTCGCGGGAGGGGATTCGTCGCCTTCTTCCCTACGTGCCCGGAGACGGAGAAGAGCCTGGCCAGCTGGAGGAAGAGGAAGACCGCAGGGAGAAAGAGAGAGAGAAAGAGAGAGCAGCGCCCGGTGGGTTAGCTCCTGCTCTGGTTCCCGTGCGGTCCCGGCTCTCCCCTTCCCCTAACCTGAGTGACCAAGCCTAGCCCGATCTAGCTACATCTTGGGTTAAATGTAAAAAAAAGAAAGTATCATTTGCCTTGGAAGCACAGAAACGTTTCTCGGTATCCCTGATTCTCCACATTTCCCAGTTAAGGGGGGAAATGCTATACAGACAAATGACAAAGATGGCCTGACTCCAATGGTAACAAGAGAAAGAAATTTTTTATTCACAAAAATAGGAGCACGTCTCACTTGACGTATTCATAACAGGTACATTTAACTGATGGTGAACAGATTTACTTCAAAAAGGGTTAATCTGCCACAGTTCCATGCCCAAGGAAGAGAGGGAAGAAAAGATGTCCTACATAAGATGAAATACAGGAGGCAAGCAACAGCCAAAGAGGCTCGGCATCCAGCCGATAAGAGGGTGGGGGCCAGCTGCCAAGGGGTCCCCGGTGGAAGGAAAGGCAAGCAGGGCGGGTCCTGGCTAGTATTTGGAGGGGGTGGTCACCGAGGAAGTCCAGGGTTTGCTGTGCAGAAGCAGGTAACGGGAAACTACCCCTGAAGGTCTCCTGCTTTGAAAACCTGCAATTTGAGGGCCAGGGTTAGGAATGGCTCGCTAGCTGAGAAATGACGGGAGGCACCTCTGCATCTACAAGTCTTTTGTTGGCTTTGCCCCAGGGCAGTCCGAGACAAGAGAGAGAGAGGGGGGGAGGGGGAGAGAGGGAGGGAGAGGGGGGCAGAGGGGGAGAGGGAGGGAGAGAGGGAGAGGGCAGGTTGGTTCAGGGGCTGAACCCCTCCCCCAGCCACACAACCCCTGCTCACCTGGGCTGAGGGGGAGCTGGAGGGGGCGGGGCCAGAGGGCACTCCTGGGAGGGGAGCGGGAGGCTGGAAAGGAGCTCCTGACACCTGGGGTGGGGGCTGTGCTCGCTGGAGAGGGAGGAGGAAGTGGGTGGTCTCCACGGCCTCCCCTCCCCTCCCGAGGTCTGCGAAGCGCCCTGCACAGTGGCTGTACAGGGGCCCCGAGGGTGGTGGCAGCGCCGCCCGGGTCAGGGGGAGGGGGTTCTGCCTCACTGCAGCCAGTGCCCAGGCGTGCGCGGGCTCTCGGGCTTCGGCACCAGGCGAGGTCAAAAACGCCAGCCTTCCCTGGGACTCACTTCCCCCCATTCACCTCCGTCCAGGCTGGGGACACAACAGCAACACCTGCTCCAGCTGCCTCATGCGAGGGTTCGCGGTTGACCCCGCGGGGGCAGGGGGCATCCACCAGGAGCTCCAACTTGGCCTCGGGGAGGTGAGGTCATGAAAGGTGGGTGGCGGCAGCTGTGGGTGGGTGGCGGCGTGGGGCTGTCTCGTGGAGCCAGGAGAGACGGGCAGTGCCTTCGGGCCTGGTCTCTGCTGAATCTTTCACTCCTGCCGTGACTCTTGGTAGGAGAGGGGGCAGGGCGGCAGGCCTGCGTGGCGCCCTTCTCGGCTGGCGCCCATAGGCCATTGCCTAACCCCGCCTTATGGAAGCTCTGGCCCTGCCAGTGCCCATGAGTCCACAGCACAAGGCAACTACCCCGGGACAGGCAGAGAGCCGTGTGCCGCCCCCCAATATTAGCCTGCACCTGGAAACTCATCACTTTGAGGATGATGGCCTCATTGACAGGATCCCTGTAATCAGAACATCAGAAGAGCCCTGCTGGGTCAGAGCAATAGTCCATCTAGTCCAGCATCCCGTCTCCCACAGTGGCCAAACCAGTTCCTCTGGAGGGCCAACAACAGGGCAGAGAGGCCTTCCCCTGAGGTTGCCTCCTGGCACAGGGATTCAGAGGCTTAGTGCCTCTGGATGTGGAGGTTCTCCTCAGTCACCAGGGCTGGTAGCGGGACTTACCCGCCATGAGTCTATCTAGACCCCTTTGAAAGCTGTTTATTGCTGTGGCCATGACTACATCCTCTGGAAGCAGACTCCACATTTTAAACACTCTCTATGTACAGAAGTATTTCCTTTTGTCTATCCTGAATCTACTGCCCATCAGCGTCATTGGATACCCTCAAGTTCTAGTATTTTGGGAGAGGGAGAAAAATTTGTCAATGTCCACCCTCTATTGTGGCAAGACACCCCTGTGCAGAAGCCGTGCTGGTTTTCTCAGAACAAGCTTTGTCCTTCGATGTGCCTAATCATTGATTCTGTCTTTGATTACAGATTCTGCTAATATGCCTGGGACAGACGTTTGGCTGACTGGCCCGTAATTTCCTGGTTCCCCTCTGGATCCCTTTTTAAAAACTGCTGTAACAATTTCTACCCTGCAGTCTTGTGGTACGGTGGCTGAATTTCGTGACAGGTTACATCTATGGGGTAGTAGATAGACTATCTCACATCCTCCTGAACTCTTGGGTGGGTGCCATCAGGACCTGGAGACTACGGTGGGCCTCCTTGGCAGATGTCTGCAGTAGTTCATACCAGTCTATGATAGTGAATTTAGCACAAGGACATGAACCCTGATCTGCAAACCATGAGAAAGATGCTCCTTCCGATTCTGCAGGGTGATCCTGGATCGGTGATGTAGCTCCACCTTCTTTAGGTTCCTTTCTGTCTTTCTGATATCTTCCCCTCTCCCTCTTCATACCAAGTAAGTGAAGGCATCTTTTTGCAATCAGAGGTGGCCCAATAGAAGGGGAAGGAGATGGAAGAGCAGGACCCAGAAGGACCAGGAACTGCCAAGACAGCAAGGAAAGACCCCCATCCCATCCAGGCGGGGAGTGGTGTTTTTCCCAGAGCGGTGCCAGAGGTCCTGCCTCAGGAGACCGGGATCTCAGATGAACATGGCCAGCATTTATGGAAGTTCTGCTACCAGGAGGCTGCGGGGCCCCGGGAGGTTTGCAGCCAGCTCCATGGACTTTGCAAGCGCTGGCTGGAGCCGGAGAGGCGCTCCAAGAAGCAGATCCTGGACCAGGTGATCCTGGAGCAGTTCCTGGCCATCCTGCCCGAGGAAATGCAGCGCTGGGTCAGAGTATGTGGACCGGAGACCAGTTCCCAGGTGATATCCCTGATCGAGGGTTTCCTCCTGAGTCGGGCGGAGGACAAGCGGCTGGCAGAGCAGGTGAGGGAGCTTCATGCCGTCCATTCTAGCTGTGACCTTCGACCTTAGCCTAAGGCCTCCCTGCCCGATATCTGTTCCTCCAGACACTTCACCGGGGCTGATAGAGAACCACAACCTTGATTCTTGCTGTTGTGGTTGAAGCAGCTCTGTCGATTGACGCGGGGTGAGGATGGGCAGGGGCAAGATCCGTCTCCTTGGTCTTTCGCATTCCTCCTCTTCCCTGTATCCCTTCCTGCAGTTTCAGATGTGGGGGCCGTCTGTGAAGATGGAAGTGAAGTTCTCTGAGGAGGAAGGGTCTCCTTTGCGGGAAGAGCAGAAGGCCCAGGCCCAGGAGTGTTCCCAAGATGCCCTCTCCCGTGGTAAGGGTGCCTTGTGCCCAGATTTGGGCACATTGTGAAGTTGTGGGATAGAAGGTTTAGGACAGGAGAGAAAAGAAATATTTCTGCACACCACACAGAGTGGACTGCTGAGACTCAGTGCCACGGGATGTCATGGTGGCCACTCCCTTGAAGGGGGAATTATACAGACTCATGGTGGGCAATTCCCTTCTCACAGGAACACAGGAGGATATAAGAGAAGCCATGTTGGATCAGGCCAATGGCCCCTCCGATCCAAGACTCTGTGTCACGCAGTGGCCCAAACCCAGGTGCCATCAAGTGGTCCAACAGCAGCGCCAGAGCTCCTGAACCCCTCCTGCTGTTGCCCCACAAGCACTGAAAATACAGAGAATCACTGCCCCACACATAGAGTTCCATCCAGGGCTATTTCTGGGCAGGAACGCACAGGAACGGAGTTCCGGCTGGCTCCCAAGTTGGCCACGCCCAGCAGGGACTCATTAGCATAATAGGCCATACCCACAGGCAGAAACTCATTAGGACTGGCTACATTAGGGGTATGTGGCCTAACATGCAAAGGAGTTCCTGCTCCAAAAAAAGCCCTGGGTTTTGACAACAAACAAGGCAAACAGAATAAGAAGCAAAACATGGGTGTGGCTGGATGACCACACTTCTGGTAACACGGGGTGTGTGGCCTAATATGCTAATGAGCTGTGCTGTCAGGGGTGTGGCATAATAGGCTAATGAGTTTCTGCTGTTGGGTGTGGCCTGTTATGCTAATGAGTTCCTGCTGGGCTTTTTCTACAAAAAAAGCCCTGGTTCCATCTGTCCCTTGTAGCTAAGAGCCACTTGCGGACCTCTGCTCCAGATGTTTATCCAGTCCTCTGGAAGCTGTCTAGGCCTGTAGCTGCCACTACTTCCTGCAGGAGCGAATTCCACGTGTTAACTAAAATATTCGTATCTCAAGCCGTGACCTGGATAGCCCAGGCAAGTTAGATCTTGGAAGCTAAGCAGGGTCAACCCTGGCCAGTACTTGGATGGGAGGCCTCCTTGGAGTACCAGAGGGGGTAAGTGGGGGCAGGCTTTATTCCGCCACCACTCTGAATATTCTCCAGGCCCCCAGTAGGGGTGAGTCACTAGAGGTCTCCATGACTTCCAGGTACACATACACAAATAAGTTATTAAAAATACCAAATAATTATAATAATTCGTATCTCATGTACCTTCTGTTCGAGGGACTCAAGGCAGCTCAAAAAAGAAAAGTTGACCTGGTACCCCTGGGATCTTTGGAGGTGGGGCCAGGAGTGGATGTGATGTCACAGTGAGGTCTCATCCTGCTGAAAATCTAGACGTGACATCAGAGCATCAGCAGACACTCTAGAAACCGCTTGATATTACCCTCGAGTTCTCAACTGTGCTAATGTCACCTCTGGGTTTTTGGACAGGTGTGATTGTGATGTATCGTCTGACTTCATTTCTTCCTCCGGCCCCTTCTTCCAGAAGCCTGAACTCAAAGGCACATGGGAGGGCCCAGCCAGCGGGAGAATGGCACTCCTGGGCCTTTGGCCTGATCGAGCAGGGATGCTGTCACAGTTTTGAGCTTTGGAGTTCACAGGATAGATTTCCAATGTCACAGAAGTCTGAAATGTGTTGGCAGTTGTCATGATCTGTGTCGGGCTGGGAGACAAGGCCTAGAGGCCTAGGCCCAGGGGAGACCTGTGTAGGAGTGGAAAGCCGACACAGCCTACAATCCCCATAATGCTTAGCAACGGTTGTAGCCAATCAGTGCCCAAGGATTGTGTGAGGCGAGGTAACTTAAGCTTTGTGGGCCATGAAACTGTGTTCTTTTCTCTTCCGCAGTCTTGCTTCTCACAGAGTTAAACTGAGGGACAGTCTGGGTCTGAGACAAAGATCCCTCACTTGAGACAGAGTGAGTACAGGGACAGGCCTGGTATAAGAGGCTTTAGGCCTTAAGTAGTAACCAGTTTAGAAGAAATAGAGTAGTCACATTAGATTTGTTTATTTTGCCTTTAGACACTGTTATATATTTTGAAGCACCTTGTCTGGTTTTCCTTGCCCCATTACTGTATTAATAAACCATTTGTTTAATGTTCTCTGCCTGGTCATCATGCCTGTGTTTCTCGGCTTAAAAGGGGCATTTTGGTTAGGCTTGGGAGGGTACTCTGGGCCTTCCCAAGGGGACCCTAAGTCCAGAGTGGTGGCAGCTGAAGGTGGCAACCCGCTGGGGTCATGACACCCACTCCCACCAAGGCTCATAGGAACCTGGTGCTTCCCTTCCCACTCTCCCTCAAGTTGACTCAAAATTGTTACACATTTTGTTGAGTGTAGACAGGGGGCAAGGTTTCACAGCCCTGGGAAGAGGGGTGCATGAAGCAGGATACGCACAAGCAAAGAAAATACGAAGTCGAGGCTCAGACCCTTTCTTCCAATGTTCTCTCCCTCCCAGGCAGTGAAGAGACGGTGTTGAGTCGTCGCCTTTGTGGAGGAGTGGAAACGGCTGCTGCCCCTGCAGTCCAGGTAGGGGAGATGAGCAGGGGACCGCCTGAGTTCCCCCTCCTTTCTCGGGGGCTTTTGCTCCCCCAGTGGCTTCTCAGATGTCCGAGCAAGAGAGGCTGTGAACGCCACGCCCTTGATCCCCCGCCAACCTCTCCATCCTCCACCCTCTCAGGATGCCGGTTTCCTGAGAGCACTCTTGCCTGGCTCGATCTCTGCTGAGGAAGTCTGCTTTTTCTTTCAGTGTCCATTTTCCTTTGAGGAGGTGGCCGTATATTTCACCGTGGCCGAGTGGGCCCTGCTGGATCCGGGCCAAAGAGCGCTCTACTGGGAAGTCATGCTGGAGAACTATGGGAACGTGGCCTCTCTGGGTAAGGATCTATCTTAGGTGCCAAAGGTCTGAATGTCTGCCATTGCGATGATGTGTGAATCAAAATATCGAACTGCAGTATGTCATTGTGGACTGGAGCTGCGGTGGCTCAAGTGGTTAAGATGCTGAACTACAGGCTTGGAAGGTCGGTAGTTCAGCAGTTCGAGACCCGAGAGTGCCGCATGACGGAGTGAGCTCCCGTCTCTGGTTCCAGCTCCTGCCAACCTAGCAGTTCGAAAGCAAGAAATTGCAAGTAGATAAATAGGTACCGCTTCGGTGGGAAGGTAACAGCATTCTGTGCACCTCGGTATCTAGTCACGCCAGCTACATGACCACAGAAATGTCTTTGGACAGCGCTGGCTCTTCGGCTTGGAAACAGAGATGAGCACCACAACTAGAATCGGATTCAACTGGCTTTTGAGCAAGGGAACCTTTACCTTTACCTTTTTATGTCATTGCGGGGCCTGGCCCTGTACTTAACACCCTCTGGATGATTCCAGGAGCTGAGGTGGCCGTGAAAGCAGCCAACACACCTGGCTGGTCCAGGGGCAACTGTGGCCAGTGCCGTGGCCAGCGTGAGAGGCAGGGTGGGTGTCACGGCCTGAGGTGGAGGCAGACAAAGGCCTTGGGTCACTCTTCCTCCTCTTTTCTCTCTCTCTCTCTCTCTCTCCCCCCAAGAAGGCGCGGATGTGCGAGAGACTGCAGTGGAGACAGACGAAGGGCTGGAGAGTTTCTCAAGAGGATCTCAACAGAATATTTCCTTCCCGAGTGAACTGGCTGCGAGTGAGTCTGCTTCATCATCATTATGTCAAGGGAATGGGCAGAGAATAGCCATGGCGGATTCCTGCTTCACTTCTTAGCAACTCTTGGTTGGGTAGAGTGATAAATCCCTTTGGGTAAGGAGGGATTTATACCCCATCTTCAAAGGCACCCAAGGGAGTCTCAGAGTGGCTTACATTCTCCTTTCCCTCCCCCCCCCACAACAAACACCCTGCGACATGGGTGGGGCTGAGAGAGCTCTTTCAAGGACTGCTCTTGAGAGAACAGCTCTGAAAGAATGTATGACTGACCCAAGCACATACCAGCAGCTGCATGTAGCGGAGTGGGGAATCAAACCCAGTTCTCCCAGATTAGAGTCTGCGCAGGGCCGGCATCCTCACTAGGCAAGCTAGGTGCTCGCCTAGGGCGTGCCAGCCCTCAGGGGCACCAAATGGCACCCCCGAAAAGCTCCCCTGCCACCCTAACCAGGCGCCCACTGCTGCCCGCCTCCCTGCCACTGCCGCCAAGAGCGCCTGACTGGGGCACAGGAGGCGGCGGTGCGGCTCGCCTGCCCACACGCCGGCCCTGGGGGGGGAAGGCAGCCTTGGTGGGGGGGGAAGAGGCGGGGCGGCATGGTGGCAGCCAGTGGGAACTCTCCCTGCCACTGCCACCAATCCTGAGTGCCCCCCCCAGCCATGGGGAAATGCTGTCCAGAGAGCTGGCGTTTCCCCGCTCACCCGAACGCCAGCTCCGTTTAAGTGCAGGCAGCCTTCCCCGCATGCTCAGTCTTGAGCGGAGATTGGGCTTGCAGGGAAACGCCAGATTCCTGCACTGCCCCTTTAAGAGCAGGAAGCTGTAGGCACGCCTGATCTCCGCTCGAGATGGAGCGCGTGGGGAAGGCCGCCTGCACTTAAACGGAGCTGGCGTTCGGGTGAGCGGGGAACCGCCAGCTCTCTGCATAATTTAAAGGGAGCCCTTCAACTTCAAGGGAGAGGGGTGGCTGTCGGTGTTGGGGCTTGGGCTTCCCCACCAGCCATTTGGCCGGTGGTGGATAGAAGACCCCCCCCAAAAAAACGGGGGACCCCTGGCAACCCTAGGAGGCATGGCGGAGGCCAGCGGGGACTCCCCGCCACTGGTCCTGAGCGCAGGAGGTGCCCTGGAGGGGGAAGAGGTGGGGGCGGCATGGCGGGGTCTCCAGGCCCCACCGGGAGGTTGGCATCTGCACCCGCCTAGGGAGCAGAACCACCTCAAGCCGGCCCTGAGTCTGCATTCCTAAGCACTACACGAAACTGGTCCCTTTAGGGGCTGCACTGTCTTTAAATACCAGATATTCCAGGGAAAGATGGGGTATTTACTTAAGAACAGTTTTGCTGGACGACTCAGACGCCCACCAGCCTTTTCCTACCCTGGTCTGTTGAATGTCTCCAGGCCTCCCCTCCCTCCCCTAACCACTGGTATTCCTTTGGGAGTTCCTCTAGAATTGTGGGGGTTCGCTTGCTGAGGTCCTGACTTCTCCCCTGCCCCAGCGGACACGTGTTATTGGTGTCTGAAGACCAGCTCCTCTTCTGCCTCATCACACCTGGAAGGAGACTCTCTGTACAATCTCAGGACTAGGAATTAGAATCACTTGTTGTATTTCATCATGAAAAGACATGCATGGCAAGGCAAATGGGAAGGGCAAGGGCAACAGATCTTTGCCACCTTTTCCCTTGAAGTACATTTGGGGAGTTTTGGGGAGGGGAGGGAGAGTCAGAACACAGAAGAGGCTCTACTGGAGGGCTGGCCAGGGAAACGTGGTGACCGGCAGCTCAGGAGATAAAATGCGCACTTGTAATCAGGAGTTGCTGATGGGTGGCTTGGCTCGTTGTGTGAGTGGTGATGTGACCTCCCTCTTTATTCCAGCAGGAGACGTCGAGGAGTCCGTTGGGAAATTTCAGGGGTTCTTCCTGGAAAAATCCCAGAACGAACAAGCCGAAGGAAACTTCGGGAACAGAGATGGACCAGAAAGGCAGGAAGGAAGCTGTACGGTAAAGAGGCGGCAAAAGGCCATTCCTGGCCAAGAACAGGGCTTCCATGAAATCCCAGTCCACAGCCGTCTCCAGTCGACTCATTCAGGAGTGAAGCCACTTGTCCACCCCAAGAGTGGAATGACATTCTCCAGTGGAAGAAAGGGTAATGTATGTTTTCCAAACCACATTACACTGAAGGCATGGAAATATTGTTACTCTGGAAAGTACTTCAAATACAGACCACAGTTTCTTGTACACCAAAAAATACATGCAGCACAGAAGCTTTTTGAATGCTCAGAGTGTGGAAAGAAATTCAGGATGAATTCCAGTCTACAAAAGCACCGAAGAAGCCACTCAGGGGAGAAATCTTTTGAATGCTCAGAGTGTGGAAAGAGATTTAGTCGGAGTGGCATTCTTCAACAGCATGAAAGAATTCACACAGGAGAGAAACCTTTTGAATGCTCGGAGTGTGGAAGGAGATTTAGTCGGAGAGGCAGTCTTCAAGAGCATCAAAGAACTCACAGAGGGGAGAAACCATTTGAATGCTCGGGGTGTGGAAAGAGATTCATTCAGAGCGGCCATCTTCAAAGGCACCAAAGAACCCACACAGGGGAGAAACCATTTGAATGCTCAGTGTGTGGAAAGGGATTCAGTCAGAGTGGCAGTCTTCAAGACCATCAAAGAACCCACACAGGAGAGAAACCTTTTGAATGTTCGGAGTGTGGAAGGAGATTTGGCCGGAGTGACAGTCTTCAACAGCATCAAAGAATCCACAGAGGGGAGAAAAATTTTGAATGCTCAGTGTGTGGAAAGCGATTCAGACATAGTGGCAGTCTTCAAAAGCATCAAAGAACCCACACAGGGGAGAAACCTTTTAAGTGCTCAGAGTGTGGAAAGACATTCATTCAGAGTGGCAATCTTGAAGAGCATCAAAGAACCCACACAGGGGAGAAACCTTTTGAATGCTCAGAGTGTGGAAAGAAATTCAGTAGGAATGGCAGTCTTCAACAGCATCAAAGAATCCACACAGGGGAGAAACCATTTGAATGCTCAGAGTGTGGGAAGAGATTCATTCAGAGTGGCAGTCTTCAAGAGCATCAAAGAACCCACACAGGGGAGAAACCTTTTGAATGCACAGAGTGTGGAACACGATTTAGTCATAGCGGCAGTCTTCAAAAGCATCAACGAACACACAGAGGGGAGAAACCTTTTGAATGCTCAGAGTGTGGAAAGAGATTCATTAGCAGTTACAATCTTCAAGAGCATCAAAGAACTCACACAGGGGAGAAACCATTTGAATGCTCAGAGTGTGGAAAGAGATTCCATCAGTATGGCCGTCTTCAATATCATCAAAGAACCCACACAGGGGAGAAACCTTTTGAATGCTCAGACTGTGGAAAGAGATTCATTCGGAATGCCACTCTTCAACAGCACCAAAGAACCCACAGAGGGGAGAAACCTTTTGAATGCTCAGAGTGTGGAAAGAGATTCAGTCAGAATTCCAGTCTTCAACTGCACCAAAGAACCCACACAGGGGAGAAACCTTTTGAATGCTCAGAGTGTGGAAAGAGATTCAGTCGGAGTTCCAGTCTTCAACTGCACCAAAGAACCCACACAGGGGAGAAACCCTTTGAATGCTCAGTGTGTGAAAAGAGATTCAGTCAGAATTCCAGTCTTCAAAAGCATCAAAGAACCCATACAGGGGAGAAACCTTTTGGATGCTCAGAGTGTGGAAAGAGATTCCATCGGAGTTCCAGTCTTCAGCTACATCAAAGAACCCACACAGGGGAGAAACCTTTTGAATGTTCAGAGTGTGGAAAGAGATTCAGTAGCAGTTACAATCTTCAAGGGCATCAAAGAACCCACACAGGGGAGAAGCCTTTTGAATGCTCAGAGTGTGGAAAGAGATTCCATCTTTATGGCAGTCTTGAATATCATCAAAGAACACACACAGGGGAGAAACCTTTTGAATGCTCATTGTGTGGAAAGAGATTCATTCGGAATACCACTCTTCAGCAGCACCAAAGAACCCACACAGGGGAGAAAGCTTTTGAATGCTCAGAGTGTGGAAAGAGATTCAGTCAGAATTCCAGTCTTCAAAAGCATCAAAGAACTCACACAGGGGAGAAACCGCTTGAATGCTCAGAGCCAGGGCCCAGCAGAGTGAAAGAAGGTCACATCCCCCTGTTTGCTTCCAAGCAGACCCAGTTCCATTCTCACCACCCTAATAAGGCAAAAGGACTTCCGAAAGGAAATAGGAAGGTGGAGAGGTAGCATCTGAAAGTCCAAGGAAATTTCCCAGAGTAGAAGCTTTCACAGGTCATAAGTCATTTGGTCAGGCAGATATGAGAACGAAGATCCATCAGACCGTATGGTACCTCTCCATCCTGACTCCATATGGCCCTTTTTGGCAACCCCCTTTCTGCCTTCTGAGTCACAGAGAAAGGCCTTTCTGAGATAGTGAGCTTTAACTCATGACAACTTAAACCCTGCAAAATTTGTGCGGTCTTGAATGACCTCCTGGACTTGAATTCTGCTCTGCTTCTACAGACTAACAGGACAACCCCCCAGAAGAAGAAGAAGAAGAGTTTGGATTTATACTCCGCCCTTCACTGCCCAAAGGCGTCTCAGAGCGGCTTACAAACTCCTTTCCCTTCCCCTCCCCACAACAAACACCCTGTGAGGGAGGTGGGGCTGAGAGAACTCTAACACAAACTGTCCTTGAGAGAAAGGCTGTGCCAGAGCTTGTGACTGACCCAAGATCACATCAGCAGGTGCAAGTGGAGGAGTGGGGAATCAAACCCGGTTCTCCCAGATAAGAGTCCGCGCACTTAACCACTACACCAAACTGCCTCGCCCTTCTGCCCTTCAGACTCCAACAGATAAGCCTGAATAGCTCCATTAATAGAGGAAAAGCCTCAATCAAACCCCCGTTTGTTTGGATAAAGATACAAAAAGATTTGGAAAGATGGTCCAGACTAAAATGATCGTGGCTGAAAAGAATCTCTGCAGGAAAAATGAATGGTTTGCCATTATAAATTTTCTGTTTCAGTTGATACCGTTTAATATACGAAAACTCTAATGGACTGGCAGAAACAAATAAATACATTTTTATGGAATGGCAAACAACTAAGAATTAGATTTAAAGTATTACAGGATGAGAAAAAAGAGGAGGCTTAGCAGTACCTAACATTAAAGTATACCACCAAGCAACTAGTTTGGTTACGATTGGATCAATCCCGTTCAACTTTGAGATATCTTTAGACATCTTCAGTTTTATGATGACTGTCATGTTTTCTGGAGTTCCGTGATATATGTTTTATTGTAAACATTTTTCCTATAGATTGTATCTCTACAAGTGATATTGTGAGGTATGCTTTGGTAGACATTATCTATCGGGTGATTCTGTATATGCCTGTGTGTATATAAAATGGTGTGCGTCCCTTTGAGAGAGACTTCTTCTGTGTTGGTTTATTGGATACAGCTGTGGAATTGAGGACTATTTCTGAGAATTCGTAGAGTAATCTAGTAAGAACACTATACCCACATGAGAGACGCATGATTGAGGAGGTGAAAGGAGGATCCTTTTGGAGAAGTTTGGAGCTTAATGAACTTTGTACTAATGGATTATCCTCCTTTGGATATCAGAATAATTATGGAAGACTTTGTGTTTGAATCTTTTCGATGGACTTATTTCTGTGTTGAATTGTTTGTATGAAGTATTAGAGCGGGGGTGTCAAATCTAAGGCCTGCAGGCCAGAAGCGGCCTGCCCATGGATTTAATTGGGCCCTCATCTCCCTCCTGTCCTCACCCTTTGAAGCTTGAGGCTGCCGAAGTTCCCAGCTCCCTCCGTCTTGTGTTTGCCTACTTCGGCAGGAAGCTCTTCTGGGCTTGCTAAGCCACAAAGAAAATATGAAATGGAATTTTCCTTTAAGGTCTCTGAACCCAGATAGACTACTCTGGGACTGTTTCCAGCAATAGAAACAGTGCTCTGGGACTGGAATGACAGCCTCCAGAGTAGAGTGATGGTCCCTAGCAATAGAATCTGTATTCTGGGACTGGAATGACAGGGTGCAGAGTGGAATGACAGCCACTGGGAGTAGCAGCAGCATTCTGGGAATGGAATTCCACTCTGGGGGCCCTCATTCCAATCCCAGAACACTTCTGCTGCTCCCAGGGACTGTCATTTCACTCTGGTGGCTGTCATTCCAGTCCCAGAGTAGTCTTTCTGAGCCCAGAGATCTTAATGGGAGATCCATTCTGCATTTTCTTTGCAACTTTGTCTGTGCTGCAATGTATTTCAGTGGATTGGAGATCAAGTAGTTTCACTTTCCAGTGTTT
The DNA here is from genome assembly GCA_029375565.1 of Gekko gecko. NCBI lineage: Eukaryota > Metazoa > Chordata > Lepidosauria > Squamata > Gekkonidae > Gekko > Gekko gecko. Next base: position 239,941,104 of record JAPDNY010000003.1, on the reverse strand, counting down.
GTATTGCTGAATTGTTGCTTGCTGGAGTTGTCCCCTTGCAAATACAGGGTTGATGTTTCGAGCCAGCTTGTCTCTGCTGAGTGGACCTGAGAACGGGTGCCTGAGTGAGTACTCTAACCTGGGAACCCACAGCCAAAGGGGGACATTACACTGGAGGGCCACTACCACGCTGGGTATGCCTGGGGGGAGGGGAGAAGCTTGCAATGCCCAGCCATTTTATGCTACTAGGCTCAGAGCGGCATTTTATATGTTTAGTTTATATGTCTTTTTAGTTTCTGCTGTGACCCCTGTGCTTTTTCTTAATGTTTTATTTTTAAAAATTGCATTGCCAAACCCCACTATGCCCCCGTCTTTCCATTTTAGGCAGGCACGTTTTAAGGGGGGGAACATAAGAACATAAGAGAGAAGCCAATGTTGAATCAGGCCAATGGCCCATCTAGTCCAACACTCTGTCACACAGCGGCCAAAATATACCAGGTGCCATCAGGAGGTCCAGCAGTGGGGTTTGGGAAATGTCAGTTATCAAAGACTGTTAAATTTATCACAAGAGTTTTAAGCATATTTGTATTCTAAGTTAAACAATAATGTCTTTAATTGTGTGTGTATCTTTTATAAAGTTAATACCTTCACTACCTCGCATTACATTTTATGCCTCGCATGGCCTTGTCCCACAAAGTCCCATTTATGCCAGATCTGACTCTTGTAACAAATGAGTTCGACATCCCTGTTTTAGAGTGTTGTATATTCATTCAAGGAGCTGCGGTGGCTCAAGTGGTTAAGACACTGAACTGCAGGCTGTGGAAGGTCAGTAGTTCAGCAGTTCGAGACCCGGGTGCCGCAAGACGGAGTGAGCTCCCGTCTCTAGTTCCAGCTCCTGCCAACCTAGCAGTTCGAAAGCAAGAAATTGCAAGTAGATAAATAGGTACCACTTCGGTGGGAAGGTAACAGCGTTCCGTGCGCCTTGGTGTTTAGTCATGCCGGCCACATGACCACGGAAACGTCTTCGGACAGCGCTGGCTCTTCGGCTTTGAAACGGAGATGAGCACCGCAACCCTAGAGTCGGATTCGACTGGCTTTCGAGCAAGGGAACCTTTACCTTTACCTTTATATTCATTCATGTTGATATTGTAATACAGAGACATAAACCTAGTATATGCAATATTTACAGTACAATATTTACACAGAGTCTTTGAAAAATCTTTACTTGTGCTAGTTGTTATTTTGTGCATGGTGTTGTCATTTCTCTGTACCCTCGTGTGGCCGCGATCCCGGTCTGTTCATTGCCGGCACTTTGAGGGGGGCTGAACAGCAGGTGTCTTTTAAGAGGGGAAGGGGGAGGGATTTGGGGTTTCTTATTTGATCTTGGTTTTCTTTGAGGATGTCTAACTATCATTCTTGAACCGAGAAGGAATGCAGGATATTAACATTTAATAAATAAACACCGAGAGCCTTTGGAAATCCGCACATTCTGACACCCTTCTTCAGCTTCTCTGCAAATTGGCTAGCCCGTGGATTCTGCTTTGATGAAAACAGCAATCAGTGGTGTTGTTCAAGAGCAGGGCTTCTTGGAATCAGCTATCGGTGTCAGCTATCGGCGCCTCTTTGCAGCGGCAGACAGCCTGGCTGTGCTGGGATTGTTCCTGCACTATTTTCCATCTGAGAAGCCAAAACGATCCTTGGTGATTGGAGATTGTGCACAGGGCCGGCTCCAGGGTTTTTTGCACACTAGGCGAGGCTACCTTCTGCCCCCCCCCAAAGAAAGAGGAAGAGGAAGATTTTTCTCAGTGTTTTTCTCAGTTTGGTGCCCCCAGGGCCGGGCTGCCCTAGGCAAACACCTAGTTCGCCTAGTGAGTGAGCCGGCCCTGATTGTGCATGGACTTCCGTTTACAAAGAGGGAGGTCAAAGTGTACAAAGAAGGGGTCAATTTTGGAGGGAGGCAGAGAGCTTCCCTCCAAATGAGTGCCTAAGAGAGACTGCTTTTATTTTTCTCTTCAAGCCTGTTCTCTCTTTCCTGCTGTTTTTAAATAGAATCTTAAAAGATCGCATTGCCTCCATTTCTCTTTATTCTTCTGTATGGAGAATTAATTCTGGCTAGAAATCTCCCTTTTTGGGGGCTGGAAAAAAGATTGGCTAACTGGCCAGCTATCAGTGCATGGCTGTCTTTAAGACTTGAACAGTCAGATATTCCCCCCAAAAGGAGTATGTCTGTGACACCTGAGAATCATAACATAAGAATATAAGAGAAGCCAATGTTGGATCAGGCCAATGGCCCATCCAGTCCAGCACTCTCTGTCACACAGTGGCCAGAAATACCAGGGGCCATCAGGAGGTCCGGCAGTGGGGCCAGGACACTAGAAGCCCTCCCATTGTTGCCCCCCCAACCACCAAAAATACAGAGCATCACTTGCCCCAGACCGAGAGTTCCTATCTATACCTTGTGGCTAATAGCCACTGATGGACCCCAGCTCCAGATGTTTGTCCAATTCCCTCTTGAAGCTGTCCATACTTGTAGCTGCCACCACCTCCTGTGGCAGTGAATTCCATATGTGAATCACTCTTTGGGTGAAGAAGTGTTTCCTTTTATCTGTTCTAACCCGACTGCTCAGCAATTTCATGGAGTGCCCATGAGTTCTTGTATTGTGAGAAAGGGAGAAAAGTACCTCTTTCTCTGCCTGCTCGATCCCATTCATAATCTTATAAACCTTGATCATGTCATCCTTCAGGCGTCGTTTCTCCAAACTAAATATCCTCCAATTGCTTTAACCTTTCTTCATAGGGAAAGTGTTCCAACCCTTTTATCATTCTAGTTGCCCCTTTCTGCACTTTTTCCAATGCTATAATATCCTTTTTGAGGTGTGGTGACCAGAACTGTACACAGTACCCCAAATGAGGTCGCACTATTGATTTATACAGAGGCATTATGAAAATGGCTGATTTATTTTCAGTTCCCTTCCTAATAATCCCGAGCATAGCATTGGCCTTTTTTATTGCAGTCGCACACTGTCTCGACATTTTTAGTGAGTTATCTACTATGATTAACACATGGGATTCACTGCCACAGGAGGTGGTGGCAGCAACAAGCATGGACAGTTTCAAGAGGGAATTAGATAAGCATATGGAGCAGAGGTCCATCAGTGGCTATTAGCCACTAGGTATAGATAGGCACTCTCAGTCTGGGGCAGGTGATCCCATCTATTCTTGGTGCTTGGGGGGCAGCAGTGGGAGGGCTTCTAGTGTCCTGGCCCCACTGCTGGACCTCCTGATGGCACCTGGTATTTTTGGCCACTGTGTGACAGAGTGTTGGACTAGATGGGCCATTGGCCTGATTCAACATTGCCTTCTCTTATGTTCTTATGACTCCAAGATCTTTCTTTTGGTCAGTCTCTGCCGGTTTGGACCCCATCAACGTGTATTTATAGTTAGGATTTTTGGCCCCATATATGCATTACTTTGCACTTAGCCACACTGAATAGCATTTGCCATGTTGACGCCCACTTGCCCATCCTCGACAGGTCCCTTTGGAGTGCCTCACAATCCTCCCTAGTTTCACCACCCAGAACAATTTCGTGTTGGCCCTCCAGAGGAACTGGTGGGGTACTGTGTGAGAGCAATTGCAGGGCTAAAATGAAATATGAACTACTTGTACATAAAAATCCAAGTATTTATTAAAAAGACATTAAAAGCATATCAGGGCCGGCCCAACACAAGCCTCATAATATAGTAAAAAAATTACATATTGCCAAGAGAAAACAATATTGACCTAATGTTGTTGTTGTTCAGTCGCACAGTCGAGTCCGACTCTTCGCGACCCCACGGACGAGATCACGCCAGGCCCTCCTGTCTTCCGCTGTCCGCTGAAGTTTGCTCAATTTCATGTTCATTGCATCGATGACACTGTCTAACCATCTCTTGACCAAATGTGTTTCAACCCAATTGGGCTTTCTTCAGAGGGGTCATGGGGGGGGCGGGGACTAAATGACCCTGGAGGTCCCTTCCAACTCTATGATTCTAAGGTACAAATAGGCTCCCTATTACAATCAAAAGACAACGCACAAGTAGATATGGGAGCTAAACAGGAGTGCTGTTAAGGAAGAAAACAATAGTATTTCAAAAACTATTTAAGATGCTGTGTCTAATAATGATCTCTATATTATTGTTGTTGTTGTTGTTGTTCAGTTGCACAGTCGAGTCCGACTCTTCGCGACCCCACGGACGAGATCACGCCAGGCCCTCCTGTCTTCCACTGTCTATATTATTAAAGAAGCCAAATTTGTTAAGCCAAATTTATTGCACTTACTTCAAAAAAGAAATCAAAAGACACCAGAAAAACATTTCAGGTGAGGCCGCCTAGCCTTGCGTCCATTGGAGATCTCGAATGATATTGCTGTTATGGGCCTGGAAATGAACCATGCGGGAAAGGTTTTCTAATATTAACGTGTGCCCCAATGTAAAATAAACTCACCTTCGCAGAGTAAAATTCAATATAAAGAAAATACCTTCCAATTTGGGTCAACTCTGGATGCCTCTGGTCTTGCAAACTCTGGGGTGGCCGTGGGGCAGCTGCGACTTGACGGCCCCTTCCACCCCCACACAATATGGGGAGCAAAGGAGAGAGAAGAGCGGGATTTCAGGTGGAGGCTTTGCGCTTCCTTCATGTGGTGGGGGTGGTCTGATGTGTCAGGATGGAAAGGGTGTGGATTCTCACGTTGTTCCATATCTCCATCACAGGCAGTGGAAGAGCATCATTTCCAAATATCCTGGACTTGGACCTTTTTTGGGGTGGTGCTGAAACAACCGCTCGGCTCCGGTCAGGGGAGGATCCCCCTCAGGGTGGGAGGCAGGGAAGAACTCAGGAGGTCTCTGCTCTGTGCAGGGTTGCCAACTCCAGGTGGGGAAATTCCTGGGAATTTGGGGGTGGAGCCTGGGTTTTGAGAAGGGGAGGAGGTCCCCTGTGTGGGATATAATGCCAGGGAGTCCCCTCCCCAAAGCTGCCCTTTTCTCCAGGAGAATCGATCTCTGCAGTCTGGAGATCCCACCTGGAAGTTTGCAATTCTCTCTTTCTGGCTTTCTCTGCCCCGCAGCTTCTGGTGCTGAAAGACATCCCGGCGGGCCCCTGGGAAGGCTGCGAAGTCCATCCTGGTCTCCCGTCCTGCAAAGGGGGTCTCTGTGTTGCACTTTGTATTGACTGACACGTTACTGACCAGAAGGGAGCCGCTGCGGGCAGGTGGAGAGCGCGGATCTTTATTATCGGTATTTCATGGGCGTTCCTTGCAGTCCGCCTTTCTGGCAGGGACTCGAGGCGGGTGATGCAGAGCGAGTCAGGAGGACAATCCACCCTTTCAAGCGAGGAGAGGTTCAATGAGCAAGGCAGCGGGTGGGGGGGAATACTCCGGGAGGGCCACCCGGGGGGGGGGGCAGGATTACTCCCGAGGAGCCCCACTGAGCCGCAATGGGGCGTCGCTGGAGGAGGCAGCCTGGCCGGATCCCGGGCCTGGGAGCGGGGAAGAGGAGGAGGAGTGATTTAATTGGTGTCCAGCACCGCGAGGGTTACAGGGAAGCGGCTGCTTCCTGGAGAGGCCGAGCGAGCCGGGCGGGGGGAGACAGAAAGGCTCTTCCGCGTGGGTGGGGAGGTGGGAGAGAAGTTTCTGAATGGGCGAAGAGAGGAGGAGCGTCAGACGTGCAGCAGCAGCAGCAGCCGGGAAAAGCCTGGCAGCCGGATCCGGGGAAGGTTTGCTTTTGCAAGTAAGTCATGCGGGGCGGGCGGGGAATGAGGCCTTGGGTCTTGGAAGAAGGGAGGGAGGGAGGCGGCTGCCCCAGTCCCGGGTTTCCCTCCACCCTGTAAATGACGGGGGTTTCCTGGGGGGGGAGAATCCGTGTCTTTGAAGTCCGGGGAAATTCGGGGTCTTTCCCATTGTTTCCAATGGGCAATCCTGTCCTTCCTTTTAGTACATCCCAAATCCTGTGCATGAAACGGGTGCTCAATTGCTGGTCCTTTTAATTCTGCAAAAGAAATATGCCGCCGCTGTGAAGTCGGAGGAGTCGTCGTCGTCCAGTCCGCGATGGGAAATTCCCGGAGCATTGGGGAAGGGGTGGAACCTGGGCGGGGAGGGGGAGAGACCCGCAGAGCCTACTCTCCAGAGCTGGCGTTTTCTCTGGACTCGGACGATCAGTTATAACCCCCCGGGAGATCTCCAGGCCTCACCTGGAGGCTGGCAACCCTATTAGGCATCCGTTTTGCTCCGCTTTGTAACTAGGGGGTGGGTGGTTGGGTGCACTGTTCCCTCTAAGCTGAGTTAGTGTGAGCTAGCTCATAGTTCTTTAGCCTCCGGCTCACACGTTTTTGTCTAAGCTCAGGAAGGATGGCTCCAGAGCAAACTAATTTATGCAGTAAGAACATAAGAGAAGCCAATGTTGGATCAGGCCAATGGCCCATCTAGTCCAACACTCTGTCACACAGCGGCCAAAATATACCAGGGGCCATCAGGAGGTCCAGCAGTGGGGCCAGGACACTAGCAGCCCTCCCACTGCTGCCCCCTCCAGCACCAAGAACAGAGTGCATCACCTGCCCCAGACTGAGAGTTCCCATTTATACCCTGTGGCTAATAGCCACTGATGGACTTCTGCTCCAGATGTTTATCTAATTCCCTCTTGAAACTGTCCATGCTTGCAGCTGCCACCACCTCCTGTGGCAGTGAAGTCCATGTGTTAATCACTCTTTGGGTGAAGAAGGACTTCCTTTTATCTGTTCTAACCCGACTGCTCAGCAATTTCATGGAGTGCCCACAAGGAGTTCTTGTATTGTGAGAAAGGGAGAAAAGGACTTCTTTCTCAACCTGCTCAATCCCATTCATAAACTTATAAACCTTGATCATGTCACCCCTCAGCCGTCGTTTCTCTAAGCTGAAGAGCCCCAAGCATTTTAACCTTTCTTCATAGGGAAGGTGTTCCAATCCTTTTATCATTCTAGTTGCCCTTCTCTGTACTTTTTCCAGTAGCCAAATTGCTCGCTCACAACTTTAATGCTAGTAGCTCACAACGTTGAATTCTTGCTCACAAGATTCCACAGCTTAGAGGGAACATTGGTTGGGTGGGAGGGATAAACAGTGTCGATAAGTACAAGGGAAAATGTCTGAGAGGGGAGTCCTGTTTCTTGTGAGTTCAGTTCTGTGGGGGGAGGCGAAGAGCCTTCATTGGGTCTGTAAGTGAAAAGGGTCCTTGCATGGGGGTGTTTGTGCGCGGGGGGGGGAGTTACTCCTACCTGAGTGGGAATCAACTGCAGCCCCATCTGAAGACCCTGAGGCAGGGCCAGTGTGGGGCCAGGGCTGCTAGTGTCTATTCAAGGCTCCCCAGCAGAGGAGAGGGGACTTTTTATTTTATAAAATCAGTTGTGGAGGCACAGAGAGCCTAGCAATGTCACGGGTGTTGATGGAAACACCACCAGTGCCCATGAGTCCACAGCACGAGGAAACTCCCCCATGACAGGCCATGCCCCCCTTGAAATCAGCCAGCCCACACCCAGAAGGCCAGGAGGGACAAAGGGCACCTGGAAACACATCACTGTGAGGATCGTGGCCACAGTGACAGGGCCCCCCTAGGAAGAACTCAAGAAGAGCCCTGCTGGGTCAGACCAATGAGAGTCCATCTAGTCCTGCATCCTGTCTCCCACAGTGGCCAAACCAGTCACCTGGAGGCACAACAACAGGGCAGAGAGGCCTCCCCCTGAGGCTGCCTCCTGGCACAGGGATTCAGAGGCTTAGTGCCTCTGGATGTGGAGGTTCCCCTCTAGTCACCAGGGCTGGTAGCTGGACTTACCCTCCGTGAGTCTATCTAGTCTCCTTTGAAATCTGTTTATTGCTGTGGCTGAAGCAAAACTTAAAAAACATGAATTCTGTAAGCATAAGATTTCCCGATACTACAAGTTGCTGTCCACTGTCATTCCCTCACCTATTGATTTCCTGAATTAATGCTCAGTTCTAGATAACAAGGGACCTTTGCCCGTCATAAAAGGCCAGCCAGGCAGTAGCGTCAGCAGTTGGCAAACACCTAGAATAGGATAACCATTGTCTTGTGAGCAGGCCTGTGGAAAAAGGGGAAAGTTGGAACCCACGCGTCAGCAAGCCTGAAACGGATGTGAAAAAAGTCAAGAAACTTTGAGAAAATATTAAAAGAATACGCAGGCGTAATTAGCTGTTGAATATTAACTAACACACCCCGGCTTCACTAATGCCTTATTAACATAGACATGCAAACCATGTAATGGAAGGGGGAACATATCAAGGAGGCCTGAGGTAAAAGGAGTGGGAAAAAGCTATGGCCTCAGCATATTTCAACCAATAAACAATTGTACTGATTGTAACCAAGGGAATAATCAAAAAACGTGAACTTTGTCTAACTGTATAAAAGGGTGACTGTAAATGACTTCGGGGCCCAGCCCTTTAAAGCGTTCAACGCTGCTGGGTCTGACGTAAGTCAATAAACTATGCCTTCTCACTCATGTCTGGTCGGCTGTGTAAAGCTGGAAAAAGGCCCCAGGTATTCCTCTCGGTTTTCCTGCTACATTTCCTGGGGGCTCGTCCGGGATGAGAGGGGGACCTCAACCCAGCGCCTCTTGCAGGCTGTAAGTCTTGCGTCTCCCTCAGGTCACAGTGTTGGCTGCACCCGCCGCTGGGTTTCAACGGATTGTCGGCAGGCGCCACTTTCGTGTTTGAAAGTCTGCTTTCTCCTCGGAGCCCTGGGATGGTTGGGAGGCCACACTGCTCGCCCAAGGACCCGCCAAGTAAAAACGAGCCTGGAGGCTGGTGAGCATAGGTTCAAGTTCTGTTCGGCCCTCCCCGTTGGGAGGAAGAGGGGCCTGATCACCCCCTATTCTGGTTCTGGTATCTGGGAAGTTGGGCGCCTGAGGGCCACGCTGATCAGGGTAGAATTGTGGTACCCGTTTCCTCTGTTTCTTAGTCGTTGACCAGTCTTACATCCCGGGTGGGGCTTGGACATCCCTGAACAAATGCCTGGAGGTAGACCACCTGAAATAACTCTTACTCCTTTGCCTAATTTGTTCTATCTGGATGGTTGCATTTGCCCTGCTAGCAATGCCTGTGTTTCCTTTATGTATACTAGTGCTTTTGGGTTTTGTCGCAGGACCTTTTCATGCACTATTCCGGTTTCTGCTGTCCCACTTACCGTTTCCCGTGCTCTAGATTATGAAGTTCAATGGCCGGCTGCGTTACCCCCTCCCTTAGTTCAACATGTACCTGCTGGCCTCTTAGTACATAATTATCTTGAGGTTGAGATTGTTCGTTTTGATGTGTAGTTAGTTTTGTGTAGATATGACGGTACCTCAGTCCCTGCTGTACCTCGACTCTGTTACAGAAACTCGTCCCAGATCATATCCCTAAATGTCTCCTGAAAACTGTTCTAGCAATTGGGCCGCTTGCGGCGTAAAATGGTCCTTCAAGCGCACTTCCTTCCTGCTTAATATAAGCTAGCCTTATTAACCAGTCGGTGGTTTCCTGGCAATCGAATAGGGCCACACTGTGTTCCACTGTGATCTACACAGAAACACCCACGCAGGAACAGCGATTGAACTGTTCCTCTCGGTTTTCCTGCTACATGGCCATGACTACATCCTCTGACAGCGAACTCCACATTTTAAACACTCTCTGTGTATAGAAGTATTTCCTTTTCTCTGTCCTGAACCTACTGCCCATCAGCTTCATTGGATGCCCTCAAGTTCTAGTTTTTTGGGAGAGGGGGAAAAATTTCTCTTTGTCCACCCTCTGTTGTGGCAGGACATCCCTGTGCGGAAGCCATGCTGATTTTCTTTCAGCAGGCTTTGTCCTCCTGTGTGCCTAACAATTCTGTCTTTGATTACAGATTCTACTAAGATGCCCAGGACAGATTTTAGGCTGACTGGCCTGTAATTTCTTGTTTCCCCTCTGGAACCATATTTAAAAATATGTGTAACATTTGCTACTCTCCAGTCTTGAGGGACAGGGGTCGAATTTCATTATAGGTTACATCTATGGGTTAGTGGATCAAGTATCTCACATCCTTAAGAACCCTTGGGCGTATTCCTTCAGGAATTGGAGACTACGGTGGGCCTCCTTAGGAGATGTCTACAATAGTTCACACGAGTCCACAATCATTAATTTAGCACAAGGACATGAACCCTGATCTGCAAACCATGACAAGGACCCTCCGTCTGATTCAGCAGGGCAATCTTGTGTATGTCTTGACCAGGATCGGTGATGTAACTCTATCATTTTTAGGGTCCTTTCTGCCTTTTTGATATCTTCCCCTCTCCCTCTTCATACCAAGTAAATGAAAGGCATCTTTTTTGTAATTCGAGGTGGTCCAACGGAAGGGGGAGGAGATGGAGGAGCAGGACCCAGAAGGACCAGGAACTGGCAAGACAGCAAGGAAAGACCCCCGTCCCATCCAGATGTGGAGTGGGGCTGAGCTCTGGGGAAGAGCGGTGCCAGAGGTCCTGCCTCGGGAGACCGGGATCTCAGAGGAGCATCGCCAGCGTTTCCGGCAGTTCTGCTACCAGGAGGCTGCGGGGCCCCGGGAGGTTTGCAGCCAGCTCCATGGACTTTGCAAGCGCTGGCTGGAGCCGGAGAGGCGCTCCAAGAAGCAGATCCTGGACCTGGTGATCCTGGAGCAGTTCCTGGCCATCCTGCCCGAGGAAATGCAGCGCTGGGTCAGAGGCTGCGGGCCGGAGACCAGTTCCCAGGCGGTGTCCCTGGCCGAGGGCTTCCTCCTGAGTCGGGCAGAGGACAAGCGACAGGCAGAGCAGGTGAGGGAGCTTCGTGCCGTCCATTCAAGCTGTGACCTTCGATCTTAGCCTGAGGCCTCCCTGCCCTATATGTGTCCCTCCAGAAACTTCACCGGGGCTGATAGAAAGAAACCCACAATCTTGATCCTTGCCGCTGTGGTTGAAGCAGCTCAGTTGATCGATACAGGGGTGAGGATGGGCAGGGGTAAGATCTGTCTCCTTGGTCTTTCGCATTCCTCCTCTTACCTGTATCCCTTCCTGCAGTTTCCGATGTGGGGACCGTCTCTGAGGATGGAAGCGAAGTTCTCTGAGGAGAAAGGATCTCCTTCGGAGGAGGAGCAGAAGGCCCAGGCCCAGGAGTGTTCCCAGGAAGCCCTCTCCCGTGGTAAGGGTGCCTTGTGGCCAGATTTGGGCACATTGTGAAGTTGTTGAAGGTTGAGGACAGGAGAGAAAAGAAATATTTCTGCACACCACACAGAGTGGACTGCTGAGATTCAGTGCCATGGGATGTAATGGTGGCCACTCACTTGAAGAGGGAATTATACAGACTCATGGAGGGCAATTCCCTTCTCATAGGAACACAGGAGGATATGAGAGAAGCCATGTTGGATCAGGCCAATGGCCCTTCCAATCCAAGACTCTGTGTCACACAGTGCCCGAAACCCAGGTGCCATCAAGAGGTCCACCAGATGGGCCAGAACTCCTAAGCCCTCCTGTTGTTGCCCCATAAGCACTGTTGCTCCACAGAGTTCCATCTATACCTTGTGGTTAATAGCCACTCATGGACCTCTGCTCCAGGTGTTTATCCAATCCCCTTGAAGCTGTCTAGGCTTGTAGTCGCCACTACTTCCTGTAGGAATGAATTCCATGGGTTAACTAAAATATTCCTTTCTCACGCCCTAACCTGGATAGCCCAGGCAAGTCAGATCTCAGAAGCTAAGCAGGGTTGACTCTGGCAAGAACTTGGATGGGAGACCTCCTCAGAATACCAGAGGTTGGGAAGTGAGGGCAGGCTTTATTCGGCCACCTCTCTGAATATTCTCTAGGCCCCCAGTAGGGGTCAGTCACCAGAGGTCGCCATGACTTCCAAATGCAGAAACACACATGCGCACGCAGAAATACACACACACATTAAAAATACAAAGAAAATCCTCAGTTCGAGGGATTCACCCCTGGGAAGTTTGGAGGTGGGACCAGGGGTGGATATGATGTCACAGTGACGTCTCATCCTGCTGAAAATTTAGATGTGGAAGCCAAAAATGAGAGTTCACGGGAAGAGGTGGAACTCTAAAAACAACATCCGCGATAAAAATAACGAAGAGTCAATAAAGATAAGTTGCAAAAACAATTACTGAAGTATTTCTGTAATTCTGTAAGGAATATCCTTCTGTCATCACTCACACGCTAACGAATACTGCGCAATGTGAACATTCGTTTCACAATATTTACTTTATCTGAGCGTGTAGCAATCCCAATTTTTATCAAATACTACTTATCTACTGTTGCTGGAAACATTCCATGAAGACCTTGAGTCCTGTTGTTAGTCGACATGGAATGTTTTTGCAACAGATGTTGTTTTTGGAGTTCCTCCAAAAATCTAGCTGTCACATCACAGCATCAGCAGACTCTCTGGAAACCGCTTGATATTACCCTCAAGTTTTCAGATGTGCTAACGTCACCTCTGGGGTTTTGGACAGGTGTGATTGTGATGTATCGTTTGACCTCATTTCTCCCCCCTCTCCCAGAATCCTGAACTCAAAAGCACACGGGAGGGCCCAGCCAGCGGGAGATTGGTGCACCTGGGCCCTTGGTCTGATCGAGCAGGGATGCTGCCACAACTTTGGGCTTTGGAGTTCACAGGATGAATTTCACGTGCCACAGAAGTCTGAAATGTGTTGGCAGTGTTTGTACCCCTCCCCCCCCGAGGCTCATCGGAACCTGGTGCTTCCCTTCCACCTCTCCCTCAGGTTGACTCCAAATTGTTACACGTCTTGTTGAGTGTAGACAGGGCAAGATTTCATAGCTCTGGGAACAGGGGTGCAGGATGCTCACAAGCAAAGAAAGTAGGGAGTCTACGCTAAGGCCGTTTCTTCCAATGTTCTCTCCCTCCCAGGCAGTGAAGAGATGGTGTTGAGTCGTCGTCTTTGCGGAGGAGCGGAAACGGCTGCTGCCCCCGCAGTCCAGGTAGGGGAGATGAGCAGGGGACCGCCTGAGTTTCTCAGGGGGGCGTTTGCTCCTGCAGTGGCTTCTCAGGTTCTGAACGCCACACCCTTGACCCCCGCCAAGCTCTCCATCCTCCACCCTACCAGAATACCCATTTCCTGAGTGCAGTCTTGCCTGGCTCGATCCCTGATGAGGAACTCTGTTTCTTCCTTTAGTTTCCAGCCTCCTTTGAGGAGGTGGCCGTGTATTTCACCGTGGCCGAGTGGGCCCTGCTGGATCCGAACCAAAAAGCTCTGTACCGGGAAGTCATGCTGGAGAACTATTTGAGCGTGGCGTTTCTGGGTAAGGATCTTTCTTAGGTGCCAGAGGTGTGGATTGCTGCCATTGTGGTGATGTGTGAATCAAAATATTGAAGAAGAGTATGTCATTGTGTGACTTGGCCCTGTCCTCACCCCTTCTAGACGACTCCAGGAGCTGAGATAGCAGTGAAAGCAGCCAATACACCTGGCTGGTCCAGGGGCAATACCTGACTGGTCCAGGGGCAATACCTGACTGGTCCAGGGGCAACTGCGGCCAATGCCGTGGCCAGCATGAGAGGCAGGGTGGGTGTCACGGCCTGAGGTGGAGGCAGACAAAGGCCCTGGGTCACTCTTCCTCCTCTTTTCTCTCTCTCTCTCTCTCCCAAAGAAGGCACGGATGTGCGAGAGACTGCAGTGGAGACGGACGAAGGGCTGGAGAGTTTCTCAAGAGGATCTCAACAGAGTATTTCCTTCCCGAGTGAACTGGCTGCGAGTGAGTCTGCTTCATCATCATTATGTCAAGGGAATGGGCAGAGAATAGCCATATAGCCGATTTCTGCTTCACTTCTGAGCAACTCTTGGTTGGGTAGAATGATAAGGCCCTCTGGGTAAGGAGGGAGGGAGGCCTTTTGGGGCCTGAGATCTTGGGAATTCATCCTGGGGCTGAGCTCAGTTGTGGCTCTTTTAGTCCCTTTAGGGGCTGCACTGTCCTTAAAATACTGGATATTCCAGGGAAAATATAGGTACTTCCTTAAGAACAGCTTTGCTGGATGAGTCAGACGCTCATCAGCCTTTTCCTACCATGGTCAGCTGAATGTCTCCAGGCCTCCCCTCCCCTCCCTCCCCCAACAACTGGCGTTCCTGTGGGAGTTCCCTTAGAACTGGGGGGTTTGCTTGGTGAGGTCCTGACTTCTCCCCTGCCCTGAGCTTCGTAAGGAAAACAACCACGAAGTCGTGTTTAGAGAAAAATACATCTTCTTTAGTTGCCCAGTGAAAAACAATTCTTTAAAGTAAATTGGTCTCAAGTCTTGATGACGGTCCAGCGCTCATAGACCGTTTCACTCAGGGTTTCATCAGATGAGACCTTACACTAAAAAAATATACAAAGATACATACTGTTTTCACCACATCTAGTCTGAATGCACCCAAAAACAGAGGTAAAAAAACGTTTTGTTTTTTAAAAAAGGGGAAAAAAAACCCAAAACTCACCCTTTCATATTATCTTCCTGCAACATTTTGTCCGCTCCCTCTTTCTTTCTAACTTACATCGTTTTGTCATTTGAAAAGAAGAAGAAGAGAAGAAGAGATTGGATTTATACCCCGCCCTTCACCACCCAAGGGAATCTCAGAGTGGCTTACAAACTCCTTTCCCTCCCCCTCCCCACAACAGATGCCCTGTGAGGTAGGTGGGGCCGAGAGAGCTCTTGACAGAAACTGCTCTTTTTCAAGAACAGCTCTTATCAGAACTACAGCTTGCCCAAGGTTATCCAGCAGGTGCAGGTGGCGGAGTGGGGAATCAAACCCAGTTCTCCCAGATCAGAGTCTGCGCACTTCACCACGACACCAAACTGGCTCTCAGCCACATGCTACCCTCTAAAAGTCCTTTCTAGACTGCTTCACGTGCATGCTGTCAATTGTTAACAGAGATTTCCAGGGCTCTTTTTGTAGCAGGAACTCCTTTGCATATTAGCCTTCTTACAGGGGTGACTGGAAGCTCTTGGAGGATTGGCTACATCAGGGGTGTGTCGCCTAATATGCATAGGACTGCCTGCTACAAAAAGAGCCCTGAAGGCTTCTAATCTAGACCAAAGGCAGGGTGGGTAGTATAGGAGGAGATTCTGTTTCTAACCATTACTCACAACATGAGTTAGTTCATGTAAAACAATCTGATTGCAATTATTAAGTACAAAACATTAGAAAATATTACAGAATGCATTTGCGTCTGTAAGACGATAGGGTAAGAGAAACCAGCCCCCGTTTTTCACACATATTTAAAGCTATGCACACATAAAGTCCAATACATACATCTTAGGAATGATATATAGGACTGCAATTTAACATCCCATTAGAGGTAATATGTAGATCAAAGGAAGCATCTCAAATCAAATTCAGTATTTAGCCCAAAAGGTTCCAATGTATTTGTGGCGTTCTTGCTTATTGGGGAGATGGTTTTACCTTTAAACACTCTCTGAGTACATAAACTTGGTAGATTTCTGCTGCCACCAGGATTTAAAAATTCCAAATCTCTCCTCCTGCTGGTGGAATGACCCAGGGTCTGGGCACTTCAGAGGACTATGTGTAGGTGGTTTCAGGTCTGGTCTGTGTTCTAAGAAAAACTCTGCCACTCTTCTAGCTTCCTCTAAGGGAATACTAGTGTACAGTGATATAACATCCGTTGTCAAAAGACCCATATTTGTTGACAGCATCCATCCCTCCACTTTGGAGATAAAATGTGTGGTATCTTTTATGTAGGAAGGATTCTTGGCAACAAAGGGGATCAAAAAGTGATCCACAAACTTTGACAAAGGTTCCAACAAAGAACTGCTACCCGAAATTATCGGTCCACCTTTTGGTGGTTGGTCTTGTTTATGTATTTTGGGCAGTGTATAAAATATTGGAACCCTTATATCATGACCCTAGCGGGTCGCCGCCTTCCGCTGCCACCACCCTGGACTTATGATCCAAAATGCCCCTTTTACAGCCGAGAAAACACAGGTGTGATGATCAGGCAAAGAATAAAACAATGGTTTATTAAAACAATACTGGGGCAAGGCAAATAAGGCAGGGTCCTTTAAAAAGGTATAACAGTGCTTAAAGGAAAAATAATCAAAGCTAACGTGACTAACTACTTCACTTTAACTCTAACTACTTCAGGCCTACAGCCTTCTTACCAGGCCTGTCCCTGTAACTCACTCCGTCCCCTGAGAGCCAGTTTGGTGTAGTGGTTAAGTGCGCGGACTCTAATCTGGGAGAACCGGGTTTGATTCCCCACTCCTCCACTTGCACCTGCTGATGTGACCTTGGGTCAGTCACAAGCTTCTGGCACAGCTGTTCTCTCAAGGACAGTTTGTATTAGAGTTCTCTCAGCCCCACCTACCTCACAGGGTGTGTGTTGTGGGGAGGGGAAGGGAAAGGAGTTTGTAAGCCGCTCTGAGATGCCTTTGGGCAGTGAAGGGTGGGGTATAAATCCAATCTCCTCCTCCTCCTCCTCCTCCTCCTCCTCCTCCTCCTCCTCTTCTTCTTCTTCTTCTTCTTCTTCTTCTTCTTCTTCTTCTTCTTCTGGATCTTTTCCCCAGACCAGTCTCCTCAGCTCACTCCTGTGTGAGGCGAAACTGCAGAGAAATGAATGTCAGTTAAACTGACCACCATGTATATGAACACATCTCCTCAGAGACTTCCAATATCCCATTGGTTGCAGCTGGCTCTAGGCACTGTGGGAATTGTAGGCAGCTTGCTTTCTACTACCACACAGGCCTCTCCTGGGCCCTAGGCCTCAGGCTTTTCTCCCCATTATGCGCAGATCAACAAAGGCCTACACAGATCATGACACTCATTAGTCAGAAAACTCAAAACGTCTTTATATTTCCCGCCACCTCAGCTTCCAAAAGGGTCACTCTTATTATATTTGCTATATGATTAGTTGGATCTTTGTCTACTTTCACATAATTCGTGATATCCTCTAGTTGTCTGAGTGCTTCTGCCCTATAATCTGTCTTATTCAGAACCACTGTGGCCCCGCCCTCGTCAGCTGTTATTAATGACAATGCTTTCATCATTTTTCATATCTTGTAGAGCCTTTCTCTCCTCTTTAGATATATTGTGCCAATTATATTGTGTAGAGTCTTCTAAAGTTTTGATATCTCCCCAAATCATTTTTTCAAATGTTTGTGTGGAACTATCAGTTATATTAGGAACAAAAGAAGACTTTCCTCTCCACAGGGAAGGCTCTTTATTGGACATCTCTGTACTAGATCCAAAAAAACTTTCTGAGTTTCAAAGTCCTAATCAATTTAAACACACCCAGTCTTGTATCAGAGGCATTATATTTCGGTGTCAAAACATAATTTAATCCTTTGTTCAGTACCTCTGTTCTATTTCTGTGAGTGCCCTATTCGAAAGGTTCACAATTATGTCTTCCGTTTGCCCCTGCTGGTCTCTCTCCTTGTAGCTTATTATACTTCTGCTCCTCAATCTAGTGCCAGACCTTCCTTCTTCCACTGATGCTTCTGAGTCTTCACTGGAGGTTTCCAAATCAAAATAAGTGTGGATGGGGTTTGCCCAAGAGACTTTTTTGCCCCCTTCATTACTATTCCACCAGTTATACACATTGTCTAAAGCATAAACTCTATTTTCCTTAGACAATTTTGCTTTTGTTTCCTTAGTTTGATTCTCAAATTCCCTCACCTGTTTTTCTGTTTCTTTCAGCCTGGCTTCAAAAATTTCAGGTGGATGTTTATTCCTTGAAGAAACCTCTGTCTCTTCTGTTTCAGTTTTGATTTTACCCACTACTTCCTTTGATTCCTTTATAATTATTAACATTAGATCTTCCTCACATTTATTCAAGATTGCTGCCCAATTAGCAAAAAATTGATCATCATTCCTTAACATTTCTGGTGGCTTATTTACTCTTAAACCCCTCGGGATCTTGTTTGTTCTACAATACATTGATAGTGAAGATGCATAAAGATGCATTTTTACAGATTTCTTCTTTGAGAAAGGCATAATGTTCCCAGTTCTTTGCCTCTTCGTTATCTTATCACGGTTGTTTTCCTTATTAAACTCAGCCTGTCCCGTGATCTCTCGTCCCTGACTTCTCCCCTGCCCTAGCAGATACATGTTATTCAAGTCTGAAGACCAGCTCCTCTTCTCTCTTATCACACCTGGATGGAAACTCTCTGTACAATCCCAGGACTAGGAATCATGATCATTCTTTGCATTTCATCATCAAAGGACCTTCATGGCAAGGCAAATGGGAAAGGCAGAGCAACAGATCTTTGCATCCTTTGCCCTTAAAGTAGATTTGGGGAGTCTTGGGGAGGTGAGGGATAGACAGAATATAGAAAAATCTCTACTGTAGGGCTGGCCAGGGAAAAGTTGTGACCAGCGGCTCAGGAGATAAAATGTACACTCGTTAAACAGGAGTTCCTGATTGGTGGCTTGGCTCCTTGTGTGAGTGGTGATTGGACTCCCCCTTTATTCCAGCAGGAGACGTTGAGGAGTCAGTTGGGGGATTTTGGGGATTCTCACTGGAAAAAGCCCAGAACGAACAGGCCAAAGGAAACTTTCCGAATACAGATGGACCAGAGAGGCAGAAAGGAAGCCGTACTGTGAAGAGGGGAGTTCATTCCATTCCTCGCCAAGAACACGGCTGCCATGAAATCCCGGTTAGCAGCCGTCTGCAAAGCACTCATTCAGGACTGAAGCCATTTATCTGCTCCATGACTGGAATGACGTCCTCCAGTGGTGGAAAGAGTAATGTATGTTCTCCAAACCACAGTATAACGAAGGCATGTAAATGCTGTCACTGTGGAAAGTGCTTCAGATACAGACCACAGCTTCTTGCACACCAAAAAATACATGCAGCACAGAAGCTCTTTGAATGCTCAGACTGTGGAAAGAGATTCAGTCAGAGTGGCAGTCTTCAACAGCACCAAAGAACCCACACGGGGGAGAAACCTTTTGAATGCTCAGACTGTGGAAAGAGATTCAGTCAGAGTAGCCATCTTCAACAGCACGAAAGAACCCACACAGGGGAGAAACCTTTTGAATGCTCAGAGTGTGGAAACAGATTTAGTCGAAGTGATAGTCTTCAAGAACATCAAAGAATTCACAGAGGGGAGAAACCTTTTGAATGTTCAGATTGTGGAAAGAGATTCATTAGGAGTAGCCACCTTCAAGTGCACCGAAGAACCCACACAGGGGAGAAACCTTTTGAATGCTCAGAGTGTGGAAAGAGATTTAATCTGAGTTCCACTCTTCAAAAACATAAAAGAACCCACACAGGGGAGAAACCTTTTGAATGCTTCGAGTGTGGAAAGAGATTCAGTAGGAGTCACCATCTTCAAAAGCATCAAAGAACCCACACAGGGGAAAAACCTTTTGAATGCTCAGAGTGTGGAAAGAAATTCAGTCAGAGTTTCAGTCTTCAAACCCATCTAAGAATCCACACACGGGAGAAACCTTTTGAATGCTCAGAGTGTGGAAAGAGATTCAGTCAGAATGGGACTCTTCAAAACCATCAAAGAACCCACACAGCGAAGAAACGTTTTGAATGTTCAGAGTCTGGAAAGTGATTCAGTCAGAAGCATCAAAGAATCCACAACCTTTTGAATGCTCAGACCCAAGGCCCAGCAACCCTATGATTCTAAGAAGAATTAGCCCTACAATATCAACTGTAATGTCACAAATAGATGCATATTATGATAGCCATGAGAGGGAAAATGATGACTTCATAATCTATAAGGATATGTTACATTCAGAAAGAGAAATCAAATCCTGGCCAGCCATCAAAGAATCATAGAATCGTAGAATTGGAAGGAGTCTCCAGGGTCATCTAGTCCAACCCCTGAACAATGCGGGAAATTCACAAATACCTTCCCCCACACATCCCCCGGAGAATTTTGGGGAAGAGATACCTTCAACAATGGGAAAATTTATGGATGTGAACATAAAGTTCACAGCTTGTCAAGCATTAAGAGAAAACTGTTATATGATGTTCTATCATTGGTACATTACCCCAAAAGATGTTGAAAAGATGGATAAGAAGGGGATTTGCTGGAAATTTAAATAGGTGGATGGTACTTTTTACCATATGTGGTGGACTTGCAAAAAGATGCCGAGACACTGGAAAAAAATCCATGCAGAAATCCAGAAAATTTTAGAAAAGTAAATTTCCTTTGAAATCAGAGACTGTTTTATTGGGAACAATACTGGATAATGTTGAAAAAATCTCACAAGACTTATTTAAATACATGCTTACTTAATCTTGAGTAATATTAGCAACAAAATGGAAAACAGAAGAGTGTCCTACTACAGAGATTTGGAGAGAGAAATTAGCAGAATATGATGTAATGGCAAAACTAACCAGGCAAGAAAAGAAAAGAACGACTAAAGAATTTCATCAGCAGTGGAAAGCCTACTACTCATATTATGCATAAAGACTGAGGAGAAAAGATATAATTTACTGGAGATGTTATGGTTAAATGAGACTCATTAGAAATAGTAAAACAAGTAGGGGAAGTGTGAGAGAATATATTCAATTCTTAGTATATATTTACCTTTTTTAATCTATAATACATCATTTGATTTATATTGACATTTCTTCCTCTGATATAAATCACTACTTAATTGAGATTAACTAATAATAATTGAGGATTGTTTTATTACCAGTTCTAATGTACTATTATCTCATTATATACATGGTGGAATTGATTTAAAATTTATTTTATTCTTGCTTAAATGTTTTTTTATCCTCCTCTCTGATGTAGTAGCAATCATAATGGCTATGTTAAAAATTATAGCAATGGAGTTGAGAAATGAAGCATTATGGAACATTTTATCCTTGATTTGTGCCTTATACAAAACGTGAATGTCCTTGATAAATTTTAATATTTTCATATCCTTAATGCTTTTATACTGCACTTCCCTTTTTTCTTCTGTACCCTCTTTAATTCCTTTTTAAAATAAAATAACACCCACCCACCCCAAATGCGTCACTCTGAGCTACTTGGAAGAAGGCTGGAACAGAAATATGATTGTTTCCCTCCACCAGATGGGATCCTGAAGCAGTACTTACTCCCCTCTTGAACCTGTTCATACACTGTGGGTCACTGGAGTGAGTGTGACACCATGCTTTTCCATGTAAGGAAGAAAGGCAGGGGAGCCCAGCTGGATCAGACCAATGTCCAGCATCCTGTCTCACACAGTGGTCAATCAGGGCATAGAGAGCGAGGCCTTCCCCTGAGGTTGCCTCCTGGCTCTGGGATTCAGAGGATTAGTGCCTCTGAATGTGTAGGTACCCCAATTGTCACCATGGCTAGTAGCCATTCATAGCCTTATCCTCCATGAATCTGTCTTGACCCCCTTTTAAAACTGTTTATTCCTGTGGCCATCACTACATCCTCCAGCAGTGAATTCCGTGTTTTAATCACTCCATATAAAGTAGTATTTCCTTTTGTCCGTCCTGAACCTACTGCCCATCAGCTCCACCAGAGGCCCTCGAGTTCTAGTATTTTGGGAGAGGGGGAAAAATGTCTCTTTTTTCCACTCTGTCCATCCCAGACATAATTTTATAAACCTCTACCAGGTCCTCGCCTTAGTTGCCTCTTTTCTAAAGTGGAAATTTCCAGATTCTCCAACCTTTCCTCTGAGGGAAGGGGCTCCATCCCTGTACTCATCTTGGTTGCCTTCCTCTGCACATTTTCCAGCTCGGCAATGCCCTTCTGGAGATTCGGTGACCAGAACTGTACCCAGTGTTCTAAATGAGGCCGCACCATAGATCTATACAGGGGCATTACAATATCGGCTGTTTTATCCTCAGTCCCTTTCCTGAGAATCCCTAACACAGGGTATGCCTTTTTCACCACTGCAGCACGCTGGGTTGACGCTTTCATTGAGCTATCCGCTATGACCTTTTCCCCACTCAGTCTCAGCAATTTCAGAATTCCCTCTTGAAACTGTCCATGCTTGTAGCTGCCACCACCTCCTATGGCAGTGAATTCCATATGTCAATCACTCTTTGGGTGAAGAAGGACTTCCTTTTATCTGTTCTAACCCGACTGCTCAGCAACTTCATGGAGTGCCCACAAGTTCTTGTATTGTGAACACGCTTTATACCTCCTTGATATAATGCTACTCCTCCCCCTTCCTTATTTGTCTAAAGGTAAAGGTTCCCTTGCTCGAAAGCCAGTCGAATCCGACTCTAGGGTTGCGGTGCTCATCTCCGTTTCAAAGCCGAAGAGCCAGCACTGTCTGAAGACGTTTCCGTGGTCATGTGGCCGGCATGACTAAACACCAAGGCGCATAGAACGCTGTTACCTTCCCACCGAAGTGGTACCTATTTATCTACTTGCAATTTCTTGCTTTTGAACTGCTAGGTTGGCAGGATATTTGTCTATCCCTTTTAAAAAAAGTTGTACCCCTCAGTCCTAATATTCCAATTGTGAGTGTCATTCCACCAAGTTTCAATAATGCCTATTAGGTCATAGTCCCCTTCATATATTAGGCTGGTCAGAATGGTCTTTCGGTGATGAAGGTTTTATGAACTTAATAAGAGTTGGCTTTGTTATTCTGACCCGTGTGAGAGAAATGAGCCTTGTAGCATCGTGTGGCCATGTGCGTTTTTGAACCTCTCTGTTTGCCACTACTGACAACGTGCGATACAGAAGGTGGGTTACAAAGGCAGAAGATAATGTAGTCAAATAAGTGGGTAAGCCGTGTTAGTCCGTCTATTCTGTGTGCCCCGGCGTTTAGTGATGCTGGCCTGTTAGCCCTGACGCCATTATGGGGCTTTGCTATGGACTGTTTGCTGTTGCCACATGGTCTGTCTAGACTGTAAAATGGATGCCAAGGTAGAAGCCCATAGAGAAAGGAAAAAGCTGTCCTTTTACTCTGAAGGACTCCATTGCATACCTGCTGCATGTCACATACACGGATTAAGGGCCATACAGCAGACAAAGGACTTTTCCTCTGCCAGTCGTTTGCATGAAGGGATTACCCAGTCAAGCATTCAAATTGTTAACGACCCTTCCTGATGCTAATCAGGAACAATCAGGGAAGTCTCCCACCTTTTGTTTACCTGGCCAGCAAGTCCTATAATCCATTCAACTAGACACCCAACACCTGGCTTCTATTGTTAAATTCAGACCCTGCCTCTCTGGAAAGCCCATTGGTCAAACCTAAGGTCTGCCTCTACTGACATCACACACCCCTGGGACTCATCATTGGTCCAGGAAATCTTTTGTTCTCACCTGAGACCAGCCCCCAGGGCCACCCATTGGGCTGCATTGTCTTACAGTGGGTATATCCCAGCATACACATGGCCTCAGACGGTGTGTGTCTCTGCCATGATCCAAAATGGCAGGCCACCCCTGAACTCTCTGAGTTTAGGCCACAATCCTTCTTCATGGACTTCTGCACATCTGACAGGTAGTATCACCTCTCCATAAGCCATCAATCCCCTCTGCTTTCTTAGTTCTATTTTATGTGTGTGAATGTTTGAATACTGTTTGTGTGTTTGTGAATGGATAAATAAGGGTTATATTCAGTAAAATAATATTTTATTAATTATACCTGGTCTCTGTGTCTTTTGCTGGGAACCATTACAGACTAGCAGCATTCTCTGTATATACAGGCGAGAATCCAATAATAATAATAATAATAAACCAATTGCTATATTTAAAATAGAGCAATTGGGCTAACAGAAAATGGAGGCACCGCTGGGATTCGCCCTGACCATCTGAACGTGCATGCTAGTCGACACGTGTTCTTCAGATGGCCAGACGTGGAGAAGAAGCTGTTTGTGTGGTTTCAGTAAAGACCTGTGTGAAAGGTTGCTGTCTGTGTGATTGGCTAGAGAGCATTTTCTGTTGTGGGAGGCTGTTTTCCCCCTTTGTCTCCTTCAGCAACTCCTGGTCTATTTTGTGGGGTGGGAACCAAGACCAATAGTGTAGGGTGTTAGGAATTGCACCACACTACAGCACACCACACTGCGCAGGCAGCCATAACTGTAAACTAAGAGGAGCCGCAGCAAGGTTCCAACCGTCCTCCAGAGTCTCTGGAAGCCCACTTCCCTGTCCCTTTCAGCTTTGACTAGCTAGCAGAGCGTAGAATTAAAGTGAGCAAAGAGGTCCGCTCGCTGGAGTATATTATTCCGAGGACCCTAGGTCGGAGGTTTTCCTGAAGCCTTCCCGGGTTTATAGAGGTTATCCCGGCAGGACAGGGTGTCCAAAACCCAAAGACCGGTTTAAAGGAGTAATCCGGCAAGGGACGTGAGGCCCAGGCCAAGCCCACGCTCAAAACTCCGAATTAAAAGGGTTAATGGTAAGCCCGGCGGGGACAGAGGTCTAGCCTAGAAAAACCAGATGGAATAGTGGATGGGAATATCCTGAAATTCTCCCGGGTTAAGTTGGTTTTCCTGGTCACGGGTGGAATGCCTTAAAACCTTCTATATAGTGGATGGGAATATCCTGAAATTCTCCCGGGTTAAGTTGGTTTTCCTGGTCACGGGTGGAACGCCTTAAAACCTTCTATAATCCAAGTCTTAGAACACTTGGGAACCATAAGCCAGAGAACCTGCCAGTGAGCTGTAGAATCCTTACTGGTTAGAAACATCCAAGTTTTAGAACACTTGGAAACCAGAAGCTGAATGTTTGTTTGTGTGTGGGTAGCTGCACACCAGCATCCCACATGGACTTTGAGACCCCAGGAATCAGGGTCTTTTTCCCTTTGGTGGCCATTGGCCTTTTTGGTTTGTAAAGTAAGTTTGTTCCTCAGATCCGAGAATCTGAAGTTAAGCAAAAATGCTAAGTTAAAAACAAGAGGAAGTCTGACCTTGTAATCAAGATCCTCTCTCTCAAATTCCCCTTTTCCCAAATGGAAGGAGACCTGGAAAGGGTGATAGAATTGTAACAGAATATACAAAATGCCAGGCAGTCTTTTTAGAAATCAAACTGCCTTGCTCCCTAGCCTCTTAAGTAAAACCCAGCAGGCAGAAGTAAGTCACCAGTCTTGCCATGCTGAGATTAAATTCCCCTGAAACAGCAGCTTGAGACCCTGGTTGCATTTGCACCCCATGTGATGCTGCTAGAATGAAACTTCTGGGAATGACCAGGCCAACTCTCAGTATAGAAACAGAAGCAGTCATTAAGTATAGCCACTTAATGGCTGGAGCAAAATAAATAAGACAGTGAATGCCTAAAGTAAAACCTCCCCCCATTCCAACTCCAAACTGGGCAAGGAATGGAGTGCACACAGGACTTCCCTGTGGAAAGAACTGAGAAAGAAAGGAAAAACCTCACCCCTTAGCTTATTGCCCAGAGAATAGCATCTCCCTTTGGTAGTGCCAGCCTCCAGGCAAGACCTGGACCTCTCCCGGAGTTATAGCAAATCTCCAGGCTGCAGAGTCCAGTTCCTCTGCAGAAAATGAGTGTTTGAGGGCGAGGGAAGACTATGGCTTTTGCCCCACTGGAGTCTTCATCCTTCTTCCGACCCAAGCCTAGATCTCCAGGAATCTCCTGCCTGGACCTGGCAGCCTTGCTCAGCGCTTAGCAAGACCAACATGTCCAAAAATCTGTAACTTTTATGTAAGTAAGGAACCTTAGCTGCAGAACTCAGGCCCCAGAAAGAACCTGAATTCAGTGGACAGTGCAGCTATGTCACCAAAATTCCCAAAACATGCTTAAATGCTTGAGAGATGAAGTCCAATACAGATGTAGCATCAGAAATAGTCTTTCTATAATTACTGGCATAATTGAGAGAAATTGAGAAAATTCTGTACCTCTGGTTTTACCTTTTAAAATATAGAATTCTAGAAATCCCATTCTCTTCCCAAATGCCTTTGGGAGAGAATTGGATCCATTTCAGTCATGTTTAAAACAGCCAAAAGAGTGGAAATTTAACACTTGCCTAATCAGGAAACTTTAGCAGCCCCCCCCTTCTTCACTGTGATCAGCACAGGAAGACAAAAGAGAGCCAGATGCCCCTCGAGGCGAGCCCAACTTTGTCTCCGTGACTGTCAGCGTAGGAATACAGCTTCAAGAGAGAGAGAGAGAGCATTTACTGATCAAGATTTGTCCTTCTAACTAATTACTACTAAAAGTATTAATATGTAGGGAATGTACTAATGATTAATGTGTACTAATTTTCTTCTGACTTTTCTGTCTCAAATTGAAGAGGAAAATGTAAGACTCTCACTCTCCATTTAAAATTCAAATGAACCCGCTGACTTGCCACCTTCCAGGGGAAAACCCAAAGGAGGACAAGATAAGGCTCCTAGCTAGATTAATGGCCCTTCTGGAGGGTAACAATTGCACCTCCTTCTTTTGTTAAGAGAAATCTCCCTCTGTAAAGGAACTAGGGGGGGAGCACAGAAAAGAAAAAAATGTTTTCTCCTTTGGTTTTTAAAGCATAGATGGGGAATGAAAATGCATAGAGAAGACTGATCTTTTCTTCCCTTTTGAATTTGTAATTCCTTGTCTATTACAGGAAGGTCATCTTCCTTCCCCCATTCCAAAGTTTAGTTTTTGTTTTTTTTAAAGGTCCGTTTTGTAATTGTTTTTACATGGTAATATTGTTCCCTTTTAATTTTAATGGAAATCTTTCTTTAGAAAGTTAAAAATACATTTATTTGCATCCTCTTCCTTGGAATTTCTCATGATTAGAGATCCCTTACTTTCAAAATGGTACATTTGAAAATAGATTTTAAAATAGATTTGTTTCTGTTCCATTAATTTATTACAGCATCTCGATTTTAAGCTTTGTCTTATCTTCCCATTCTTATAGAAGGGAATCTCTTTTTAAAATTTCTTGGTAAATTTGTGTGATCTAGAACTATTTCATCTCTTTAAGGTTTTATAAATACTCTTTTGGTTTTGGAATTAGCTGTTCTCTTAAAGCCCCACCTTTAGGGCTAACGTTTCTTTAGTTTTGATATCAGTTTATATATAGCTACCATAGAATATTTTAAAGGGTTTAAGTCTGGCAGCACATCCCTTCTGATTTTGATCTATATGCCCAGGCCCCCTTCAGCCCAGTTTCTACTAGCAAGGAAAGAAACTCTGTACATGCTCAGAAGAACTATTTGCTGGCACAAAGCCTGTGCCAGAGAAAACTTTTTTTCTTTCCTCTTCTCTTGTGGTGTGATCTTTGGCCGACTTCTTAAATCATGCAGAATTATCAAGGGCTACTGCCTCTTCTCTTCTCTTGGATTTTCAATCCTGTCTGTAATTTAGCTACTTGATTCTTTCATCTTTATTTTGTTTAAGGGCTTCCTCTTTGAGGTACACAATCAGTACCTGATGCTCTAAGTTTATTCTCCTATTTAAGTTTTATCCCTGCATGGCTAGAGCATCTTTCTATCCATGCAAACCTGTTAATCTGTCTCTCAAGTTCTTTCATATCTGCAGGAACTGAAAATCTGAACCTGCAATTGAAGTCTTATGCCTGATAGTAAAGGCACACCTTATAAGTTATTTTAGGAATTGTTTGTTTTATATGTGTGTTAATAATTATTGCTTTCCAGCTTTTTGTTAGCTTTGTTTTTGGGGTATGACCCACCCCCATAAGCCGGCAGTTTTCCCTGGGGGCCCCCAACTTTTTCTACAACAGCCATGGCAATCTAACTTCCTTTTTTTTTGAAACGTTCTTTTGTTTGGCCATTTTTATAACTTCTTGGCGCCTCCAAACTGTGCACATCTTCACCTGGAACTCTGCTCTGGTCACCATAATAAAATAAAACTGAACGTTCAGCTATTTCCAATTGTACCTGGAGAATACTCTTGCTATGCATATGCATCAAAGACTTTCCAAGATTCCTGTTCAGCCTACAAGACCTCGGTCTTGCGAAAGCCATTGCTCCCTATTTGCTACGCACCCAAGTCGCCTCCTAATTTGCCTTTGTTCCAGTTTCAGCAAAGGACCTGCCAACTTACCAGCTGCCTTCTCTGGTCCTCCAGCCACTGCTGACCTGCAAATTGCTTGCAAACCATCTCATGGACATTGGATGCCACCTCAAGGGCAGGCAACTCTCACAACCAGCTGCAAATACCTCATGGCACCCACCCAGTTATTACTTTGGGGCCCAAGAATTGCTTTTTGGTCCCTGAAAGCATGACACTAAGGCTCAGATTGCCTGTGCCTTCTGGCAACTTGGGTACCTAGGGGGGGTGGTTTCAAAAATGTATCAATATTCCTTACCCACATTTATCTGTAATGTTCAACTGAAGCTCAAATTGATTTGTATCACTGACTGTATTTATTCATTGGTCCATGTCATTTTCATGTTGTTGCTCACATGTTCTAAATGTTTTGTAATCATGCTTTTACACATATTCATTCTCAGTTCTTCCAGCATAGCATTTGCATTGCTTTTAGTTATCTTTCTGCTTTAAGTTTGCTTAACCCACCAATTTTTGCTTTCTGTATTTGTCTAATTGTTTAGGAATTTTGATAACATTTGAGTTAGATATGTTTTTAGCTTATAAGTTTTTAGAATTATTTTAGGATGTCTTGCATTTCCTTTTGTTGCTTTATAATAATTAGAAGCCTTCATTAGATTTGCTATAGGTAGCATTATGTACAGTAGTCATGTCTCTCTGGAAGATGTGCAGAAGGTCCCTGCAAACACATACACAGAGGCACTCACACATCCTTATTTTAAAACATTTTTTTTTTAATTTTTCCTTTTGGTTCCCAGAAAGATATATTTTTATAGCCGGTATGCCTGACTCCCTCACCGAGCCTTCCCCTGTAAGTTCTCTCTCTAACCTTGTTCGGCTGTCCTTTCTTTTCTGGTCATATGGAACTCCAACGACAGCGAAACATCATTTGAAGTGAAGCCATCTTGGCTCACGCCTAAAGACGGCTTCAAGGGGGGAATTGTTACCAGAGGCACTGCCTTTTATTCTTGGGTAGCCCCAAAACAGGGGTGCCCTACTTTCTAACCTGAACCAAAGTCCCCAAAAGCCAGGCACTCTCAGCTTGACCACAGAGTTGGGCTGCAAGTGGTCTGCAAAAGGGATTTCATATTCAGGTTTCATAAGGTGACCTCAGAGCAAGTCTTCCCCCTCCACCCAGCAGAGATTATGCTCATGGAATAACAATGAGTTCCAGAGGTAAGTATTTAAAAGCCACCTGGCACTCTTCAGCACCTTACCCAGCCTTTTGTGTTTCTTTGTCTTTCTTGCCTCTGTCCCTCAAGATACCGGGAAGTCTCCATCGAAGTGTGTATGTGCAGACGATGTCATCTGACGCTGCCACGTCTGCAAGGGGGGATATGTTAGCCCTGACGCCATTATGGGGCTTTGCTATGGACTGTTTGCTGTTGCCACATGGTCTGTCTAGACTGTAAAATGGATGCCAAGGTAGAAGCCCATAGAGAAAGGAAAAAGCTGTCCTTTTACTCTGAAGGACTCCATTGCATACCTGCTGCATGTCACATACACGGATTAAGGGCCATACAGCAGACAAAGGACTTTTCCTCTGCCAGTCGTTTGCATGAAGGGATTACCCAGTCAAGCATTCAAATTGTTAACGACCCTTCCTGATGCTAATCAGGAACAATCAGGGAAGTCTCCCACCTTTTGTTTACCTGGCCAGCAAGTCCTATAATCCATTCAACTAGACACCCAACACCTGGCTTCTATTGTTAAATTCAGACCCTGCCTCTCTGGAAAGCCCATTGGTCAAACCTAAGGTCTGCCTCTACTGACATCACACACCCCTGGGACTCATCATTGGTCCAGGAAATCTTTTGTTCTCACCTGAGACCAGCCCCCAGGGCCACCCATTGGGCTGCATTGTCTTACAGTGGGTATATCCCAGCATACACATGGCCTCAGACGGTGTGTGTCTCTGCCATGATCCAAAATGGCAGGCCACCCCTGAACTCTCTGAGTTTAGGCCACAATCCTTCTTCATGGACTTCTGCACATCTGACAGGTAGTATCACCTCTCCATAAGCCATCAATCCCCTCTGCTTTCTTAGTTCTATTTTATGTGTGTGAATGTTTGAATACTGTTTGTGTGTTTGTGAATGGATAAATAAGGGTTATATTCAGTAAAATAATATTTTATTAATTATACCTGGTCTCTGTGTCTTTTGCTGGGAACCATTACAGACTAGCAGCATTCTCTGTATATACAGGCGAGAATCCAATAATAATAATAATAATAAACCAATTGCTATATTTAAAATAGAGCAATTGGGCTAACAGGCCACATGACCACAGAGAAGTCTTCGGACAGCACTGGCTGGCTGGGGTTTGTTGTTTTACCCCCTCAATTTTGTGCTGTTGCATTTCCAGCATCCATACTTCTCTCCACCATTGTGCAGCCTGCAGGACTCCAAGTTCAGGTAGAGACCAGAGGGGCTCCTGTGGGGGCAGGATTGCCCATTGAACACAATGGGAGAGACTTGAATGCCCATTGGAAATAATGGGAGCCAGGAATGCCAATTGACTTGCATGGGCTTCATTGAAATACATGACAGCTCAAGAAGAGTTGCAAAAAAAAATGCAGAATGGATTTTCCATTAAGGTCTCTGGTCTCAAATACCCTGGTCTAGGACTGGAAGTTGTTATGTCTTGAGCTTGATTTCATTCCCATTGACAGGCTGATATCCAGAACGGCAATACCTGATTGGCTACTCTGCGTAACAGGCCAATCAGGATACAAGGATTGTGCTGGAGGGAAGCAACCTGATTGGACCTTATCTAAGCAATGCTATTGGTTATTACCATGGATGTGGGTGTGGCTATGCTAGCCCGCACTGTTTAAATAAGAGCCTGTTGTACTGTTCCTTGTCTGTTCTGAGCTGTTCTGAGCCCTTGAATCACTACCATTAAAGCCAATCATTTGTTGGAAGGCTGCCTTTAAGTGTCATACTGATCAGGAGTGACTTTGGGGCCTGTCATTCCAGTCCCAGGACAGTTAAGAACATAAGAACATAAGAGAAGCCAATATTGGATCAGGCCAATGGCCCATCCAGTCCAACACTCTGTCACACAGGGGCCAAAAATACCAGGTGCCATCAGGAGGTCCAGCAGTGGGGCCAGGACACTAGAAGCCCTCCCACTGCCGCCCCCAAGCACCAAAAATACAGAGCATCACTTGCCCCAGACCGAGAGTCCCTATCGATACCTTGTGGCTAATAGCCACTGATGGACTTCTGCTCCATATGTTTATCTAATTCCCTCTTGAAACTGTCCATGCCTGTAGCTGTCACCACCTCCTGCGGCAGTGAATTTCATGTGTTGAATCACATCTACTACCCTCCTGGGTAATTCCACTCCCAGAGCAGTGTTTTTGGGACCAGAGACCTTACTGGAAAACCCATCCGGCATTTTCTTTGAAATTCTTCTTGAGCTGTCATGTATTTCAACAGAGCCCATGGAAGCCAATTGGCATTCCTGGCTCCCATTATTTCCAGCGGTCCTTCAAGTCTCTGGCTGAAACATTTTTGTGCAATAAACCCCTTGCGTTTATTATTTAGCTGTTATGTAGAAGTATGAGCATGGCACGGCAGTACCACATAGACATCTAATGGCAGGTCCCCTGAGCAAAAAGTTGTTAGTTAAGGGGCTGTGCTCCCGAGCAGTGGGGCGACCCTGGAGACAGCCTGGCTGGAGACCGGGGAAGAGGAGGAGGAGAGAGCGCTTTGGTTCCTGTCCAGCACTGCGAGGGTTACAGGGACGGGGCTGCCTGCTAGAGAGGCCGAGCAAAGGCGGGGGGGGGGGAGGCGACAAAAGGCTCTTCCGCCTGGATTTTGGGGGGGAGAAGTTTCTGAATGGCCGAAGAGAGGAGGAGCTGCAGATTCGCAACGGGAGGGAAAAGCCTCGCAGCCGGACCCGGGGAAGGTTTACTTGCAAGTAAGTCGCGGGCGGGCGGGGAATGAGGTCTTGGATCTTGGAAGAAGAAGAAGAAGAAGAAGAGAGGAATGCGGCTGCCCCAGGACCCGTTTTTCTCCAGTATAAAAAAATGAGTACTGGGGGAGAAGGGAGAAAATCATTGTCTTTTAAGTGCAAGAAAACTCAATGGATGGAACGGGCGTTTAATTGCTGGTCGCTTGAATCCTGCAAAAATAGAAGCTGCTGCTATTCAAGCTGGAGGAGTCCTCCAGTCCGCAATGGGAAATGCCTGCAGAATTGGAGGTGGGGGGGTTGGAGCCTGGAGGGGGGAGTTCAGTGGAGTAGAATACCGCAGAGCCTCCCCTCCAAAGCAGGCATTTCTTTCCCAGGGGGGACGGGAATGATCGCTGTACTGGGACCATCAATTATAATCCTGGGAGATCTCCAGGCCCCACCTGGAGGCTGCTGGCAACCCTATTAGGCATCCGTTTTGTTCCGCTGGAGCTGCGGTGGCTCAAGTGGTTAAGACGCTGAACTGCAGGCTGTGGAAGGTCGGTAGTTCAGCAGTTCGAGACCCGGGTGCCGCATGACGGAGTGAGCTCCCGTCTCTAGTTCCAGCTCCTGCCAACCTAGCAGTTCGAAAGCAAGAAATTGCAAGCAGATCAATAGGTACCACTTTGGTGGGAAGGTAACAGCGTTCTGTGCGCCTTGGTGTTTAGTCATGCCGGCCACATGACCACCACAGAAATGTCTTCGGACAGCGCTGGCTCTTCGGCTTTGAAACGGAGATGAGCACCGCAACCCTAGAGTCGGATTTGACTGGCTTTCGAGCAAGGGAACCTTTACCTTTGCTCCGCCGTGTCGCTGGGGGTGGGGGTTCGGTGGGAAGGATCATCAGTGTCTTTAAGTACCAGGAAAAATGTATGAGACTGGAGTTCTGTTGCTGGTGGTTTCAGTTGGGGGGCGGCGGGGGGCGAAGAGCCTGGATTTGGTCTGTAAGCGAAAAAGGTCCTTGGCCGGAGACCCTAATGGAAAATCCATTCCACCTTTTTATTCCAACTCTATTTGAGCTGCAATGTATTTCAATGGAGCCCATGGAAGTCAATTGGCATTCCTGGCTCCCATTATTTCCAATGGGCTTTCAAGTCTTTCCCATTGTTTCCAGTGGGCAATCCTGTCCTTCCTTTTACTACATCCCCCTTGCAGGAGCCTGGATTTGGTCTGTAAGTGAAAAAGGTCCTTGGCCGGAGACCCTAATGGAAAATCCATTCCACCTTTTTATTCCAATTCTATTTGAGCTGTAATGTATTTCAATGAAGCCCATGGAAGTCAATTGGCATTCCTGGCTCCCATTATTTCCAATGGGCTTTCAAGTCTTTCCCATTGTTTCCAATGGGCAATCCTTTCCTTCCTTTTAGTACATCCCCCTTGCACGGGTGTGTTTGGGGTGTAACTCCTACCTGAGTGGGAATCAACGGGCAGCCCCATCCGAAGACCCTGAGGCAGGGCCAGTGTGGGGCCGGGGCTGCTAGGCCCCCAAGCAGAGGAGAGAGGGGATTTTTTTACTTTTTAAAACATCAGTTCTTTAGATTCCTTTCTGTCTTTCTGATGTATTCCCCTCTCCCTCTTCTTACCAAGTAAGTGAAGGCATCTTTTTGTAATCAGAGGCAGCCCAGTAGAAGGGGAGGAGATGGAGCAGCAGGACCCAGAAGGGCCAGGAACTGGCAAGACAGCAAGGAAAGACCCCCATCCCATCCAGGCGGGGAGTGGGGCTGAGCTCTGGGGAAGAGCGGTGCCAGAGGTCCTGCCTCAGGAGACCGGGATCTCAGAGGAGCATCGCCAGCGTTTCCGGCAGTTCTGCTACCAGGAGGCTGCGGGGCCCCGGGAGGTTTGCAGCCAGCTCCATGGACTTTGCAAGCGCTGGCTGGAGCCGGAGAGGCACTCCAAGAAGCAGATCCTGGACCTGGTGATCCTGGAGCAGTTCCTGGCCGTCCTGCCCGAGGAAACGCAGCGCTGGGTCAGAGGATGCGGGCCGGAGACCAGTTCCCAGGCGGTGTCCCTGGCCGAGGGCTTCCTCCTGAGTCGGGCAGAGGAGAAGCGGCAGGCAGAGCAGGTGAGGGAACTTCATGCCGTCCATTGAAGCTGTGACCTTCCCGATATGTGTCCCTCCAGACACTTCACCGGGGCTGATAGAGAACCACAGTCTTGATTCTTGCCTCTGTGGTAGAAGCAGCTCTGATGATGGATGCAGGGGTGAGGATGGGCAGGGTCAAGATCCGTCTCCTCGGTCTTTCGCATTCCTCCTCTTCCCTGTATCCCTTCCTGCAGTTTCCGATGTGGGGGCCGTCTGTGGAGATGGAAGCGAAGTTGTCTGAGGAGAATATATCTCCTTTGGAGGAAGAGCAGAAGGCGCAGGGCCAGGAACGTGCCCAAGATGCCCTCTCCCATGGTAAGGGTGCCTTGTGGCCAGATTTGGGGCACATTGTGAAGTTGTTGGATAGAAGGTTCAGGACAGGAGGAAAAAGAAATATTTCTGCACACCACACAGAGTGGACTGCAGAGACTCAGTGCCATGGGATGTCATGGTGGCCACTGACTTGAGGAGGGAATTATACAGACTCATGCAGGGCAATTCCCTTTTTGTAGGAACATAGGAGGATATAAGAGAAGCCCATGTTGGATCAGGCCAATGGCCCATCCGATCCAAGACTCTGTGTCACACAGTGGCCCAAACCCAGGTGCCATCAAGAGGTCCACAAGCGGGGCCAGAGGTCTTAACCCCCTCCCGCTGTTGCCCCACAAGCACCAAGAATACAAGGAATCACTGCCTGACACATAGAGTTCCATGTATCCCTTGTGGCTAACAGTCACTTCTGGACCTCTGCTCCAGATGTTTATCAAATCCTCTTGAAGCTGTCTAGGCTTATAGCTGCCACTACTTTCTGCAGGAGTGAATTTCACGTGTTGACTAAAATATTTGTATCCTGACCTGGATAGCCCAGGCAGGTCAGATCTTTGAAGCTAAGCAGGGTCAACCCTGGCAAATACTTGGATGGGAGACCTCCTTGGAACACCAGAGGCCGGAGGCGGGGGCAAGCTTTATTCAGCCACCTCTCTGAGTATCCTCCAGGCTCCCAGTAGGGGACAGTCACAAGAGGTCACCATGACTTACACACACACACACACACATTAAAAATACCAAAAAAATAATTCCTGTCTCATGTACCTTCTGTTAGAGGGATTCAAGGCAGCTCAAAAAAGACACGTTGACCTGGCAACCCTGGGAACTTTGGAGGTGGGGCCAGGGGTGGATGTGATGTCACAGTGAGGTCTCATCTGGCTGAAAATCGAGACGGGACATCAGAGCATCAGCAGACGCTCTAGAAACCACTTGATATTACCCTTGAGTTCTCAGCTGTGCTAATGTCACCTCTGGGTTTTTGGACAGGTGTGATTGTGATGTATCATTTGACCTAATTTCTCCCCCCCTGCCTTCTCCTGGAAGCCTGAACTCGAAGGCACATGGGAGGGACCAGCCAGCAGGAGAATGGTGGGCCTGGGCCTTTGGTCTGATTGAGCAGGGATGCTGCCACCGTTTTGAGCTTTGGAGTTCACAGGATGAATTTCAAGTGTCACAGAAGTCTGAAATGTGTTGACAGTGTTTGTACACCCCCCACCCCACCCCACCCCGAGGGTCACAGGAACCTGGTGCTTCCCTTCCACCTCTCCCTCAAGTTGACTCCAAATTGTTACACATTTTGTTGAGTGTAAAAAGGGGACAAGGTTTCACAACTCTGGGAACAGGGGTGCATGAAGCAGGATACACACAAGCAAAGAAAATACGAAGTCCAGGCTCAGGCCCTTTCTTCCAACGTTCTCTCCCTCCCAGGCAGTGAAGAGATGGTGTTGAGTCATCACCTTTGTGGAGGAGTGGAAACCCCGCAGTCCAGGTAGGGGAGATGAGCAGGGGACCGCCTGAGTTTGGTGTAGCGGTTAAGTGTGCGGACTTTAATCTGGGAGAACCGGGTCTGATTCCCCACTCCTCCACTTGCACTTGCTGATGTGACCTTGGGTAAGCCGTAGTTCTGATAAGAGCTGTTCTTGAAAAAGAGCAGTTTCTGTCAAGAGCTCTCCCTACCTCACAGGGCGTCTTGTTGTCGGGAGGGGAAGGGAAAGGAGTTTGTCAGCCGCTCTGAGACACCTTTGGGTAGCGAAGGGTGGGGTATAAATCCAATCTCCTCTTCTTCTGAGTTCCCCCTCCTTTCTCCGGGGGGCTTTTGCTCCTGCAGTGGTTTCTCAGGCGTCTGGGTGAGAGAGGCTCTGAACGCCACGCTTTTGACCCCCCCGCCAAGCTCTCCGTCCTCCACCCTTCCAGAATGCCTGTTTCCTGAGTGCAGTCTTGCCTGGCTTGATCTCTGATGAGGAAATCTGTTTTTTCTTTCAGAGTCCATTTTCCTTTGAGGAGGTGGCCGTGTATTTCACCATGGCAGAGTGGGCCCTACTGGATCCGGACCAAAGAGCTCTCTACCTGGAAGTCATGCTGGAGAACTACGGGAGCGTGGCCTCTCTGGGTAAGCATCATTATTAGATGCCAAAGGTGTGAATTGCTGCCATTGCGATGTGTGAATCAAAATATTAAAGAGCAGTATGTCATTGTGGGGCCTGGCCCTGTACTTCACACCCTCTGGACGGCTCCAGGAGCTGAGGTGGCAGTGAAAGTAGCCAACAGATGTGGCTGGTTCAGGGGCCACTGTGGCCAGTGCTGTGGCCAGCGTGAGAGGCAGGGTGGGTGTCACGGCTTGAAGTGGAGGCAGACAAAGCCTTGGGTCACTCTTCCTCCTCTTCTCTCTCTCCCCCAAAGAAGGCAAGGATGTGTGAGAGACTGCAGTGGAGACAGACAAAGGGCTGGAGAGTTTCTCAAGAGGATCTCAACAGAGTATTTCCTTCCCGAGTGAACTGGCTGCGAGTGAGTCTGCTTCAGTCTGGAGGAAGTTGACAGATTGCTCGTATCTGTGCGTCCAACCATATGCGACCTTGATCCGTGCCCCTCCTGGCTCATTAAAGCGGGCCACGAGGGGTTCCAAGGTGCCCTGCAGGACATCATCAACACGTCCCTCTTGGAGGGACGGTTCCCTGGGGCACTCAAAGAAGCGATGGTCCACCCACTCTTGAAAAAGCCATCTTGGGGCCTGGCCGGCCAACTATCGTCCAGTGTCCAATTTGCCCTATTTGGGCAAACTTATCGAGAGGGCGGTGGCGTTACAGCTACAGAGCTTTCTGGACGATGCTTCTGTCCTTGATCCTTTCCAGTCCGGCTTTTGCCCGGGTCATGGGACAGAGACGGTGCTGGTCGCCTTGACTGATGACCTCCGTAGGCATCTGGATCGGGGTGGTGTGGTGGCACTGGTGTTATTAGATCTGTTGGCTGCGTTCGACATGGTCGACCACCAGCTGCTGGCCCACCGCCTCGCCGACATGGGGATTCAGGGGCTTGCCCTTCAATGGTTGGCCTCTTTTCGCCAAGGTCAGGGACAAAGGATGGAGATAGGGGATCAGCGGTCCTGGAGACATCCCCTTGAGTGTGGGGTGCCTCAGGGGGCCGTGCTGTCCCTGATGTTGTTCAACATCTACATGTGCCCCCTTGCCCCAGATAGCCTGGAGTTGTGGGCTCGGGTGTCATTAATATGCAGATGACATCCAGCTCTATCTGATGTTGGGCGGCCGGTCGAACTGTGCTCCGGATGACCTTCATCGGGCGCTACAGGCTGTGGCTGGGTGGCTCAGACTGAGCCGGTTGAAACTAAACCCAGCAAAGATGGAGGTCCTGGGCCTGAGTCGGATCGGTTCAGGGTTGGGGCTCCCTCTCCCAACCTTTGATGGGGTGCCTTTGGTGCCAGCGTTGGAGGTTAGGAGTTTGGGTGTGCTCCTGGACTCCTCTTTAACGATGGCCACTGCCAGGTCGGCTTTTTACCATCTCCGGCTGGCTCGGCAGTTGGTCCCCTTCCTTGACCGCGATGACCTGGCCACAGTGATCCATGCGACGGTCACCTCAAGGCTAGACTACCGCAACACTCTCTACTTGGGGCTGCCTTTGTCGCAAATCTGGAAGCTGCAGCTAGTGCAGAATGCTCTCCCTAGGAGGGATCACATTCAGCCTGTGCTGAAAGCGCTGCAGCTTCCGGAGTGCTCCGGAGCGTTTCGGCCACATAAGACCCCTGATGATCACTTCTTGTATTTTATCATGAAAAGACATGCATGGCAAGACAAATAGGAAGGGCAGAGCAACAGATCTTTGTCACCTTTTCCTTTGAAGTACGTTTGGGGAGTTTGGGGGAGGGAAGAGAGAGTCAGAACACAGAAAAGGCTCTACTGTAGGGCTGGCCAGGGAAAAGTTGTGCCCAGGGGCTCAGGAGATAAAATGCACACTCGGTAATCAGGAGTTCCCGATTGATGGCTTGGCTCCTTGTGTCAGTGCTGATTGGACCTCCCTCTTTATTCCAGCAGGAGATGTCGAGGAGTCAGTTGGAGAATTTCAGGAGTTCTCACTGGAAGAATCCCAGAATGAACAGGCCACAGGAAACTTTGGGAATAGAGATGGACCAGAAAGGCAGGAAGGAAGCCATACGGTGCAGAGGCGGGTTCAGTCCATTCCTTTTGAGTGCTCAGAATGTGGAAAGAGATTCATTTGGAGTAGCCGTCTTCAACAGCACCAAAGAACCCACACTGGGGAGAAACCTTTTGAATGTTTAGAATGTGGAAAGAGATTCATTTGGAGTAGCCATCTTCATCAGCACCAAAGAACCCACACCGGGGAGAAACCTTTTGAATGTTCAGAATGTGGAAAGAGATTCATTTGGAGTAGCCATCTTCAACAGCACCAAAGAACCCACACCGGGGAGAAACCTTTTGAA
This sequence comes from Gekko gecko, assembly GCA_029375565.1. Classification (NCBI taxonomy): domain Eukaryota; kingdom Metazoa; phylum Chordata; class Lepidosauria; order Squamata; family Gekkonidae; genus Gekko; species Gekko gecko. The sequence continues at coordinate 239,902,397 of JAPDNY010000003.1, read as the reverse complement.
TGCTCACAGTGTGGAAAGAGATTCAGTGTGAGTTCAAGTCTTCAAAAACATAAAAGAACCCACACAGGGGAGAAGCCATTTGGATGCACAGTGTGTGGAAAGAGATTCAGTCAGAACTGCACTCTTCAACACCATCAGAGAACCCACACAGGGGAGAAATGTTTTGAATGCTCAGAGTGTGGAAAGAGATTCAGTCAGAACTGCAGTCTTCAAAAGCATCAGAGAACCCACAGGGGAGAGAAACCTTTTGAATGCTCAGAGTATGGAAAGAGATTCAGTGTGTTTTCTACTCTGCAACAGCATCAAAGTACCCATACAGGGAAGAAACGTTTTGAATGCTCAGAGTGTGGAAAGAAATTCAGTCAGAATTCCAGTCTTCAAAAGCACCAAAGAACGCACACAGGGGAGAAACCTTTTGAATGCTCAGAGTGTGGAAAGAGATTCAGTATGAGTGGCAGTCTCCAACAGCATCAAAGAACCCACACAAGGGAGAAACCTTTTGAATGTTCAGAGTGTGGAAAGAGATTCAGTAGGAGTGGCGATCTTCAAGTGCACCGAAGAACCCACACAGGGGAGAAACCTTTTGAATGCTCAGAGTGTGGAATGAGATTCAGTCAGAGTGGCAGTCTTCAAGAGCACCGAAGAACCCACACAGGGGAGAAACCTTTTGAATGCTCAGAGTGTGGAAAGAGATTCAGTCGGAGTGGCAGTCTTCAAAAGCATCAAAGTACCCACACAGGGGAGAAACCCTTTGAATGCACAGAGTGTGGAAAGAGATTCAGTGAGAGTGGCAATCTTCGAAAGCATCAAAGAATCCACAGAGGGGAGAAACCTTTTGAATGCTCAGAGTGTGGAAAGAGATTCAGTGTGTTTTGCACTCTGCAACAGCATCAAAGTACCCACACAGGGGAGAAACGTTTTGAATGCTCAGAGTGTGGAAAGAGATTCAGTCAGAGTGGCAATCTTCAAGTGCACCGAAGAACCCACACAGGGGAGAAACCTTTTGAATGCTCAGAGTGTGGAAAGAGATTCAGTATGAGTGGCAGTCTTCAAAAGCATCAAAGAACCCACACAGGGAAGAAACCTTTTGAATGCTCAGTGTGTGGAAAGAGATTCCGTCAGAGTGGCAATGTCCAAGAGCATCAAAGAACCCACACAGGGGAGAAACCTTTTGAATGCTCAGAGTGTGGAAAGAGATTCAGTCAGAGCAGACATCTTCAAAGGCACCAAAGAACCCACACAGGGAGAAACCTTTTGAATGCTCAGTGTGTGGAAAGCGATTCATTCAGAGTGGCAGTCTTCAAAAGCATCAGAGAACCCACATAGTGGAGCAACCTTTTGAATGCTGAGACTGTGGGAAGAGATTCTGTCAGAATGTCATTCTTCAGGAGCATCAAAGAACCCATGTAGGGGAGAAATCTTTTGAATGCTCAGAGTGTGGAAAGAGATTCAGTCTGAATTCCAGTCTTCAAAAACATCAAAGAACCCATACAGGGGAGAAACCTTTTAAATACTCAGTGTGGAAATTGATTCATTTGGAACGGCAATGTTCAAAATCATCAAGGAATCCACATAGGGAAGAAACTTTTTTTTTAATAACAGTTTTATTAACTAACACAATTTACAATTGGTATGGTAACAAATACATAAATTGCAGAGCAAAACAACAAGTAATGTAGCAGTCATAAATTCTCATATAATCAGTATTTAGTATAATTATCCATAATTATCTAATGTCTACATTGAACAGTAGTCTATCAAAGGTGTAAATTATCTATCAAAGATGGCATTTCACCCTTTTTAGTTAAGTACTGTAAAATAGGAAACCAAATTGATACAAAGTTAGACGTAGATAAGTATTATTTATGTTATCCGTGACTTTAGCCATTATATACACGTTCCAGAGTTTGGCATGCCAATGTTGTCTTGTTGGGCTAATCGTAGTTTTCCAATATAGAGCAATTGTATTTTTAGTTGCTGCCAAAAGGATGTCTACTTTAATTCCAGTACTTTAGGGATTTTTGTTGGTAGTCCATTTGTTTCGTAAAATATGTTCTACTGTGAGTTATAACTTGTGTCCAGTTATAATTGCTATTTGCAGTAGTATATCTTTCCAGAAGTTTTCCAATTTAGGGCAGTCTAGCCAGCAATGAGTATACGTCCCAAGTTGCCCACAATTTTTCCAGCATATAGGTTTCGCCAAGGGAGCCATGGATGACAGTTTTTGCGGTGTGAGATACCAAAAGGTAAGCATTTTAAACGTTTGTAATTTTATTTCCACAATATTTGTATTCAATGGAAAAGTTGTCCATATTTGCTTCCACTCATCTTCAGTTATCGCATTATTGCCAAGTTTCTGCCGTTTTTTCTGGTATGGTAGAGGTTTCTTTCTTTCTATCAAAAGGAGTTCTAAATAGAGTTGAGCAATAATATGTTTTCTAGATACCTTCAATAGTTTATATAGCTGCTCAAAACCAGTAAGAGGGTGTTTACTTATGTAAGCTAATTATATCTGTTTACTAAGGTGTTTGAGTTGCTCGTATTGTAACCATGGTACAGGAAGACCTATTTTTTCTTCCAGTTTCTCTTTGCTTATCAATTCACGGTTATGTCTTCAAGTGTATTAGGTTTTGCTATTTTCCACATGCCCTGTTTAATAGGAAAATTTGAGGGTAATAGACTTTTTTGATTAAAAAGACTCTGACATTTTGAGATGTTAGGAACTGTTTCCTTTCATTTCCCCAGATATTTAAAAGTATTTTAAGAATTAGACTGTCCTGTATCCCTTTTGGATGTTCTGATGTTCTCTCTTGCGGTGACAAGAGAGGAAGTCCTCCGACTGATGGACAATTTAAAAACTAATAAATCACCAGGCCCGGATGGCATTCATCCAAGAGTTCTGAAAGAACTCAAATGTGAACTTGTGGATCTCCTGACAAAAATATGTAATCTTTCTTTAAAATCTGCCTCCATTCCTGAGGACTGGAAGGTAGCTAATGTCACTCCCATCTTTAAAAAGGGCTCCAGGGGAGATCCGGGAAATTACAGGCCAGTCAGTCTGACACTGATACCGGGTAAGTTGGTGGAAACTGTTATTAAGGAAAGAATTAGTAGGCACATTGATGAACAAAAACTATTGAGGCAGACTCAGCATGGGTTCTGTAAGGGAAGATCTTGTCTCACTAACTGTTAGTGTTTTTTGAGGGAGTGAACAAACATGTGGACAAGGGGGACCCAATAAATATTATTTACCTTGACTTCCGGAAAGCTTTTGATACAGTTCCTTATCAAAGGCTCCTAAGTATAGGTCACGAGCTTCCAACTGTAGTATTCTTTTATCCTCTAACAGTATCCACTCTCGAATCCCATAGCCGCAGCTTGATAGTAAAGATGCCAGTCTGGCAGTCCCAATCCTCCTCTTTCTTTCTTATCCTGGAGTAGCTTAACACGAGATCTCTTAGATTGCCTAGTTTTAACACTGAGATGAGTTCAGGATCTCACGGAAGCCAGTTATGGGGGTAAAAGTTTCATTTAAAGTTTAAAGGGAAGTGTGGAAATCACTGTTCTGCGGATGTGCAAAAATTTTAGTTCTAAAGATGGCTGACTGTGCGCATGCTCAAACTGAGAGGAAAAAAACCACCAATGCATGCTCCCGGTGGGGAGCAATGTGGTTGCGCAGTGATCTGGAACAAGGAGGTCAGTGTGATTGCGATTCTTCGGGTTAAAAAACCCCCACATCGGATTGGAGCAATTTACACTGCTCCCAGCACACCGTCTGTGTTATCTTTCAAGCAAGAACACAAAGAACACCTTGACAAGACCAGATTGAAAGTTGTCATGTAAAGTGTAAACAGTTATCTGGTTTTGTTCTGTAAACAAGATGTGGCTCTTTGGAATGTGGAAAGCAATCTCCTGTCAATTGCTGGACCATCAAAACCTTGACTGATGTCAAACTGATGTAATTAACAAGTGTAATAATTCTTGGGCAACCCTTTGATCCATTTGTATAAATCTGGGCCGCTTACAAGCCAACTTCAATCACTCTTGGAAACTTGAAGGAAATGCTGTTTCTCTGAACTTCCGCGAGTGGCCTGCAGGCTTCCGTATGCACGCATTAAGAGAAAGGGAAATAGACTGCTCTATTGTCTGTCTTACCTAAGTAATTTGTTTGTAGTTCCTGTCCTTTCATTGTGCACTCGGCTATAGCACCTGGCTGGCCGAGTGCCTGAGCATTTCTAACCTTGACTAACTTTAAATAAAGTAGTGTTTCTTTTAATTTTAAGAGACCTTGTCCTGTGTGTCTCTATTAGTTCTTACAAGGGAGGTTACATGCATTCTTCCACGGCCTTTGGTAAGAGGCTTGCACCAAACCTAGAACCGAGGTAGACTGGGCTAACATGTAATAGGCACATGTAGGCCACATTTTCATATGACACTTACAAATTTAATTTCCTTTGAAACCAGAGACTGTGTTATTGGAACAATACCTGATGACATTGAAAAAAAATCTCACAACATTTATTTAAATACATGCTTACTTCAACTAGAGTAATATTAGCAACAAAATGTAAAACAGAAGAGTGTCCCACAAAAGAGATTTGGAAAGAGAAATTAGCAGAGTATGCTGTAATGGCAAAACTAACCAGCCAAATAAATAAAAGACCAACTAAAAAATTTCAACAGCAATGGAAGGCTTACTGCTCATATTATGAGTAAAGACTGCGGAGAATATATATAATTTACTGAAGATGTTATGGTTAAAACAGACTAATTAGATATAGTTAAACAAGTGGAAGAAGAAGATATTGGATTTATACCCCGCCCTTCACTACCCAAGGGAGTCTCAGAGTGGTTTACAAACTCCTTTCTCTTCCCCTCCCCACAACAGACACCCTGTGAGGTAGGTGGGGCTGTTGAGAGAGCTCTGAGTAGCCTCAGAGAATATATTTAATCTTTAGTATATATTTACCTTTTTTCTTTTTTTTAATCTAAACACATATCATTTGACTAATATTGACAGATTTTTTCCTGTGATATAAATTGCTACTTAATTGAGATTAACTAGTAAGAATTGAGGATTGTTTTATCATCAGTTCTAATGTACTATTGTCTCATTATATACGTGGTGGAATAGACTTAAAATTTATTTTATTCTGGCTTAAATGTTTTTTGTCTTCCTCTCTGATGTAGTAGCAATCATAATAGCTATATTAAAAAATATAACAATGGAGTTGTGAAATGAAGCATTATGGAACATTTTATTCTTCATTTATGCATTATGTAAAATGTGAATGTACTTTTTACAAGTAAATATTTTGATTTGTTTAATTGTATATCCCACTTCCCTTTTTTCTTCTGTACCCCCTTTAATTCCTTTTTAGAAATTAATTTAAAAAAACAAACCAAAGAGCGTCACTCTGAGCTGCTTGGAAGAAGGCTGGAATAGAAATGTGATTGTTTCCCTCCACCAGATGGGATTCTGAGGCAGTACTTAGACAGGGAGGGAAAACTCCCCTCTTGAGCACTTTCATACACTGTGGGTCACTGGAGTGAGTGTGACACCATGATTCTCTATATGAGGAAGGAAAGCAGAGGAGCCCTGCTGGATCACCAATAGTCCTTCTAATCTAGCATCGTGTCTCACACAGTGGCCAATCAGGGACTTTCCCCCCTTACAGTTGTTTAGATTTGCAGTACTGGATCCCACCCACTGGGTGGCGCTATCGCATCAACACCATTGAATCGATGTCACTTTATTTGCTTGAACGCATAGACTTGCGCCAAAATTGCTTTTCTTGCAATTCCTAATTCTGCCACTAGGGGCTGCTGTACCTTTGCTATGCTGGCTGCTACTACATGCTGTTGCCTGAGTTCACTTGCTCTCTAGATCTATTATTGCTGCCACTTAAACTGAGTAGCTCCTGTTATGGTCAAGGCTGATTGCTAGGTCCTGCCTTTGCTTTGGGACTTGCTGCGCATAGCTTTTTTCCCTTTAGGAGCTTTAGTTTTCAGAGCTTCAGGCAGATATAGAAATACAGAAGAAGAAGAAGAGATTCGATTTATATCCCGCCCTTCACTGCCCAAGGGAGTCTCAGAGCGGTTTACAAACTCCCTTCCCTTCCCCTCCCCACAACAGATACCCTGTGAGGTAGGTGGGGCTGAGAGGGCTCTTGACAGAAACTGCTGTTTTTCAAGAACAGCTCTTATCAGCTCTTCAAAGGACTACCCAAAGGAGTCTCAGAGTGGTTTACAAGCTCCTTTCCTTTCCCATCCCCACAACACCCTGTGAGGGAGGTAAACCTGAGAGATTTCTTTTGGGAACTGCTCTTTCAAGAACAGCTTTGAAAGAACTTGTAACAGACCCAAGGTAACACCAGCAGCTGCATGTGGAGGAGTGCAGAATCAACCCCGGTTCTCTCAGATCAGAGTCTGTGCTCCTAACCACTACACCAAAGAAGATTAGATGGATTCACAGAAAAGTCCATCAAAGGATAGTAGCCCTGTTGACTGAGGAGAACCTCCACATTCAGAGGCACTAATCCTCTCAATGCCACAACTGGGAGGCAAGGTCAGGGAAAGGTCTTGGCTTCTCTGCCCTCTTGTTGGCCCTCCGGAGGAACTGGTTGGCTACTGTGTGAAAGCAAATGCAGGGCCAAAAGCTAAAATGAAATATGAACTCATTGTATGTAAAAATAGTATTTATTACAAAGACATTAAAAGCATGTCACGGCCCAACACAAGTCTCATAGTAAGAAGTTGCATATGTCCAAGAGAAAACAATAGCGACCTAATGTGTTTTGACCCAATTGGGCCTTCTTCGGAGGGGTCACTGGGTCGGGGGGACTAGATGACCCTGGAGGTCCCTTCCAGCTCTCTGATTCTAAGGTCCAAATAGGCTCCCTATTACAATCAAAAGGCCACACACAAGTAGATATAGGACCAAAACAGGAGTGCTGTTAAGGAAGAAAATAATATTTCAACAACAATTTAAAATGCTGTGTCTAATAATGATATATATTATTGAAAAAAACAAAAACATTTCAGGTGAGGTCTCCTAGCTTTGCATCAATTGGAGATCTTGATTGACATTGCTGTTGTGGGCCTAGAAATGAACAATGCGGAAAATGTAAAACTCACCTTCGCAGAGTAAAATTCAATATAGGGAAAATACCTTCCAATTTCTGTCACCTCTTGTTATGCCCTGAAGCTGGAATCTGTCCTATCTATTCCTGTGTTAAGCTTCAGACATAAGACGGGATTGTAAATTGTCCCATTCCCATTGGTCGGTTTCTGTGACACCTTGTAAATAACCAATCCTGACTGTCCATAGCTTTTTGGAGGGAACAGACCTTATTGGTCTTTATCCTTGTTTGCTTATTGGTTGTTAACTTATTTATGGGTGTGGCTTTGACAGGCCTGATCATTTAAAAAGGGAGCTGCGCTCCACTATTCTGTATGTGTGTTGTTGAGTTGAGTTTGCTGTTACAGTAAAGCTGAAATCACTTTTGCTGGAATCAAATCTGTTGAGTTGCCTGCTTAATACCTCTGAACGCCTCTGGTCTTGCAAACTCTGGGGTGGCCATGGGGCAGCTGCGACTGGATGGCCCTTTCCACCCCCACCCAATATGGGGCACATAGGAGAGAGAAGAGCGGGGTTTCAAGTGGAGGCTTTGCCCTTCCTTTATGCGGTGGGGGGTGGTCTTGTGTTGTGTGTCAGGATGCTGCAAAGTGGTTGTGGATTCTCATGTTGTTCCGTGTCTCCCTCACGGGCAGTGGAAGAGCATCATTTCCAAATATGCCGGACTTGGACCTTCTTGGGAGTGGTGCTGAAGCAGCCGCTCTGCTCCGGTCAGGGGAGGATCCCCTTCAGGGAGGGATGCAGGGAAAGAAGTCGGGAGGCCTCTGCTCTGTGTAGGGTTGCCAACTCCAGGTTGGGAAATTCCTGGGAATTTGGGGAGGGAGGCTGGGTTTTGGGAAGTGGGAGGTCCCCTATGGGGCATCATGCCAGGGAGTCCCCTCCCCAAAGCTGCCACTTTCTCCAGGAGAATCGATCTCTGCAGTCTGGAGATCCCACCTGGAAGTTTGCAGTTCCCTCTTTCTGGCGTTCTTTTCCCCCGCAGCTTCTGGTGCGGAAAGACATCCCGGCTGGCCCCTGGGAAGGCTGCGAAGTCCAGATTGGTCTCCCGCCCTGCAAAAGGGGTCTCTGTTGCACTTTGTATTGAATGACCCGTTACTGATCAGAAGGGAGCCGCTGCGGGCAGGTGGAGAGCGCGGGTCTTTATTGGCTTTTCACGGGCGTTCCTTGCAGTCCGCCTTTCTCGCCGGGACTCAGCCCAAGGCGGGTGCTGCAGAGAGAGTTCAGGACAACCCCTGATTCAAGAGGAGAGATCCAATGAGCAATGCAGCGGGGGTGGGGTGGGGTATTCCGGCAGAGGGGCACCCAGGGGGGCAGGAATACTCCCGGAGAGCCCCGCTGAGCCGCAATGGGGCGTCGCTGGAGGAGGCAGGCAGCCTGGCTGGAGACCGGCCTGCCCGTCCGGATTCTGGGGAGCGGGGAAGAAGAGGAGGAGGGCGCGATTAGATTCGTGTCCAGCACTGCGAGGGTTAAAGAGACGAAGCTGTTCGCTAGAAAGGCCGAGGAAGGCGCGGGGGGGGAGACAGAAAGGCTCTTCCGCCTGGGGGGGAGAGAAGTTTCCGAGCGGCCCGAGAGAGGAGGAGCTTCACACGTGGAGCAGCAGCAGCAGCAGCAGCAGCAGCGGCCGGAAAAGCCTTGCAGCCGGATCCGGGGACGGTTTCCCTTTTGCAAGTAAGTCGCTCCCCCCCGGGAATAAGACCTTGGAGGACGGAGAGAGGACTGCGGCCGCCCCAGCATCGCTTTCTCTCCTCTTTGCAAATCAGGTTGGTTTTTTCCCGGAGGGGGGGCGGGGGGAGAATCATTGTCTTCAAGCCCAAGAAAGTTCAGTGGATGAAACGGGCGTTACATAAGAACATAAGAGAAGCCAATGCTGGATCAGGCCAATGGCCCATCTAGTCCAACACTCTGTCACACAGCGGCCAAAATATACCAGGTGCCATCAGGAGGTCCAGCAGTGGGGCCAGGACACTAGCAGCCCTCCCACGGCTGCCCCCTCCAGCACCAAGGATAGAGTGCATCACCCGCCCCAGACTGAGAGTCCCCATCTATACCCTGTGGCTAATAGCCACTGATGGACCTCTGCTCCAGATGTTTATCTGATTCCCTCTTGAAACTGTCCATGCTTGTAGCTGCCACCACCTCCTGTGGCAGTGAATTCCATAGGTTAATCACTCTTTGGGTGAAGAAGTATTTCCTTTTATCCGTTCTAACCCGACTGCTCAGCAATTTCATGGAGTGCCCATGAGTTCTTGTATTGTGAGAAAGGGAGAAAAGTACTTCTTTCTCAACCTGCTCAGTGTTCAGTTGCTGGTCCTTTTTATCCTGCAAAAAAAGAGATGCTGCTGCTGCAGCTATGGATTCGGAGGGATCGTCCAGCCCGCAATGGCAAATTCCTGGACATTTTCTTTTTTTGGGGGGGTTTGGAGCCTCGGGGGGAGCTCAATGGGGTCTAATACCACAGAGCCTCCCCTCCAAAGCAGGCATTCCCCCCCCCGGGAGGGGACTGACTTCTGTACTCGGAGGATCAGTTTATACTCCTGGGCAGGGCTCTGTGTGTAGCAGGAACTCCTTTGCATATTAGGCAACACACCCC